>JAFIDM010009631.1:225339478-225364358 GCA_023159025.1 Thereuonema tuberculata
TTTTTTTTTTTTTTTTTTTTTTTGCTTTAGAACGGCTTTGATGCTAAGTTTATAATAATAAACTATTATTTATAAATAATGTTGTTTTCTGTAGACTATATTTCATTTGATGAAACAGTACCTATTTACTCATTTAGAATTATTGATTTATTTACTTATTGAAGGTCTTACACTAAGCTCCTTTTATTTAAATAAAAATTAGTAAAATTGGTAATAATAAAAATTGGTAAAATAAAATTAAATATAAAATTAATACACGGTGTTAAACACTACACATCTGATGTCCATGATATTTTACAAGTATTCAGTGTTTACGATATTTAACATTAATTTAAAAACAAAATATAATTTAGATCTGGCAAAACTTTCAAAGATACCCGCAAATTATTTTATCCTGCATCTACTGTAAAGCTTCCATGTTCTGTTACTTACAAATCTACATAGTTAATTATTATGATTGTTATTATTTATTTATAGATGATGTTTATAAATATGCCATTCTCAGATTTTCTTTCAGAAAAAAAGTAAACAAAATGCAGATCATTACATACACAATCACACTTCGATTCAATTTAATGCAATCCTAATTAATTACTATTTCTTTTTTCATTTATTGCAATGGAATAAAGAAAAGTGAAGGCAGAAAGAGAGAAACCCTATGAACTATATGGTGTAAAGATTAAATACAATACAGCAAATTCTGCTTTACATGTTATAATAGCTAATATGAAGAAGAAATAATAAGAATATCAATAAGTTAAATATAATAAAGGTATTCTCAGGAAAAAAAAACACATAAATATGAATATACGTTGATATCAAAAAATAAATAGAAGCAAATATATATAAAGGGAGGGTCTTTGAAAGAATGCAAGAAAGGTGATGCCGGAACCCTCGAATCCGGAACTCAGAAACTGGTCAGAAAAGCTTTTGAGAAGTGGAAGTAAGGAATGGAATAGAAATAAAATGTAAAGTATTTGTATCAAATGTACTTATCAAAGAATATTCGCAGTCTTTTATATTTTATCATATTTGCTTAAGGATGGAGCAAGTCACAATTAATGATATAAGATATGCAGGATATATTAATATCATGGGAATTCACAGGATTTTATTTCGGGAGGGTCAAGATCCCTTCAAAGAGCTATCCAATCAAAAAAAGAAAGAAAGAAAATACTTTCTGTATTTCAAGATTTCGGAGATAGATCAGACCCTCCAGCCCTCGTTATACGCCCATGATTAATATAGTTATCAATTATTAGACTAAGCAAAAAGTTTCATAAAAATTTATTCAGTATCGTTAAGTGTTTCTGTTCTTTAGACTTTTGGAAAGGTATATGTCACACAAAGACATGGTGACATAGTAAAGCTAATGTATACTAAGCATATTAGTCTTGCTGACTTATCTGAAATATCATATAGAAATGTTCGCTAAACCGTAAGATAAATTGAAAAGTGATTTAGTTAACCTCTTCAATTATAACGTTTAAATTATATGTAAATTTTCCATTTAATATACATTACTTAAATGAAGTTAACTATATTAAATATAGTTAAAAATTTTCTATGTTGCATCTTGGGTCTTTCTCAAATCATAAAAAAAAAAATACAATTGTGTGCCAACTTTCTATTAGTCAGAAGAATAATGTAAATAATAGTTATGGATTCAATTAATTTCAAAATCAATTGAGAGATCACTTCGGAGAATCGAAACTTACAAATTAATTTTTCAACTTCTTAGGATAAATTCCCGATTAGGGCGCTTTAAAGAATTGTGAGGTGTTGATACAAGTCTCCTTAGGGATCGTCCATAACCGTACATCCATCATTTCTGATATCGTCTCAAGAATCACGTTTCGCTTCCATCCCTCCAAACAAAATAATAGTCACTTTTGAAAGATCCCCATCAATTCTCAAAAATATATTTTTTTAATTGATAATGTTACTAAAATACTTAAGATACTTATTTGAAATTTGATGTGTCTTCATTCTTAATTATATTACGATTAATTTTAAAGCAAGAAAGAAAATATTTACATTAATTAATATCATCTAATGAACCAGACTAAATCTGAAATCTTAGGAACTATCAATAAATCGATTTTATAATTTATTAATTTAATGATAAATAAAATGGGTATGAATTCAACTGTTTGACACTTACTATTTTGTCATTTTAATTTGCCTTCATTAATTCTAGAACTTTTTTATTCTATTAATAAGTTTATTTACTATAAAAAAATAGAATAGAATATTGAAAAAAAAAAAATTCACAACAATGAAAGTTTGGGTTGGCCAAAAAGTTCGTTCGGTTTTTAAGTAAAAATAAAAGACACATTTTTTCATGTTATTAATACTTTTTATTAAACAACGTCTTCAACGGTTTGTTCTACTACTTTCTGCCATCTTTCAAGCAACATCATAATTTCATCTTCCCACAACTTTTTATCTTTTTGAGCAAAGAACTGTTCCAGGAGGTTTTGGTGTCTTCAAGTGAATTGATTTTTTTTTTTTACATTAATAGAGAATTTCGTAAAGATTGAAATAAATGGAAATCCGAAGGTGTAATGTCTGGTGAATAGGACGGATGAATCAGAACTTCCCCAGCCAAGCTGTAACAGTTTTTGCCTGACCATCAAAGAAACATGCGGTCTTCCGTGCTTATTGTTTTCCATCTTCAATATTAAATTGGCGACACGAAATTCACCAATTTTGATCAGTTTTTGTTTGAAATGTACGCTGATATGGCGGCTGTCAAAATACAATCTAACAAAATGGTGTCGAATAATGTTAAAGACACCTAAGCAGTACTAGAGCCAACGTACGTACTTTTTGGCCAACCCAATATATTGGATAAGTAACATGAAATGTAATGGATTTGAATTCGATTATCAAATTAGAACAGATTTGATTGTGATTGATTTAGTTAAAGATATATATTTATAGATAGAAAATTATATAACTTAAAATTTTAAGCCTCAAAAAGACAAAAATGAAAAACACTACAAATTTTCCATTTTCTGAAAAAAGTATTTAAATCCTCATTATTTCCTTAATTTGCCTAAATCGGATTTATTTTAATTAGATAAAGCCAAGCACAATGGATAAAGATATAATATTCATTTTATAAGGCAATGAGATATTAACAGAAATAGGGTAGAAATCTATTTTTTAGATTCCAATGCTTTTCTAAGAGAACTTTTGTCTCTTTCTCTAGCTAATTTCATATAAGGACCCATTTGGAAAAGATTTGAAATATAAAAGTTGGGTTATTAGTTAGATTGTTTCTATTCCTCGAATAAGCATACCAAGTTTCAACAAGATGCATCCAGCACACAAACACACACATACAGTCTAAATGATCCTTTTTATATGAAAAAAAAAAAATAAAAAAAAAATACAAAACCTTTAAGTAGAAGTTACAACATGATTTGTAGAAGCTAATATGAATTAATCAGAATATTTACATTATAGATTTGTTTTGTTTTGTTTTGATTTTGATTAATTATTCATAGTAAGCATAAGATGTTGTTATTTGATTTAATTTGTAAACGAAATTAAAATTCAATATTCAAAAATTTTCCTGTTCTTCCTTTCCAGGAACCCGATTTGGGGAGTTTTAGCGTAATTGCCGTATTGAATCTCGATGGTCAAGCAGATGGGCGAATTTGCTCCTGACCTCGTTACTCCACGTGCCGTGTGGCATTTTTCTGCACCAATGGGCATGTGCTATTTCGCGTAACTCGCCACGTGACCTGCCCTGACACCCTTTGCCACTTGAGACTGACTTCCTCAAAAGAAGAAAAAGGCAAAAAAGTAAAGAAAGGGGGAAACAATACAAGGGGATAACTAGAAAAAAAGAGGAGAGAATAGAATAATGAAAAGAGAGGGCGGGAATTTGGGAGCTCTATCAAGTTTTTCAAGTGACAGATTTAGGATAATCAGGAGGAAGGTGTCTTTTACTTGGGTATTGTGTCCGAACCTAACTGTTAACATCTGCTGGTACACCAAAGAAAATGTGTGTCTGTGTGTTTAAATTGGATCTGTCCCATTCTTACCCATAGACTTCACCAAGAATAATACATTTTTCGGTTGTCTTTTGTCCTATTTTTAGACGTGGTCCTCCCTGAACAAACGAAATTTGTGAACTGAATCTTATTGTAGAAAATCACAAAGAAAAAGTAATTGCGTAAGAGTGTGAATATCATATTGTGTTTCGTTTCGTTATTGGAAATCAGGAAAAAGGTGTATCCGAATTCCATTCAGAGCATGCAAATTCTGAAAAATTACACAATCGTTTTTAATATTGAGGTCACGGTTAGTTTAAACATATAGGAATGTTTTATTAGGTTGGTTACAGGATTCGATCATAAAATCTGCCTAACACATTTCCGGCAACATGCTATCTCCTGAATGTCTCAGTATTTTTTAAAATAATTTTAGTAATTTTGAATTTGTAATTGCTTTTAAAAATTGTAAAAATAGAAATGCATTTTTTGACACGAAATCTATTGAAATCGAGTTAAGCTTTTCGAATTAGATTTTTCAGTCTACTTAAGAAATAATATTAGATTTAAATCACTGATAAGATCTTGTCATAAAATAATAAATAAAAAATTCCTGAAAATTGAAAAATTTTATGATAAGATTCATTATAATATTAAATATATTACCAAAACAATCAGATATTATGTGTGTACATTATGTACTTTTTTAAGCAAATACCTTAAAAAAGTTGAATACAAAAACAATAATACACAAACTGCGATGTTTTTAGATTAAAAATGTAACCCACTCTCAGATCATACTCAATTTTATTTTGTTTCAAAACTATAAAACAGTTTTTAAATTTATTATTTCATTAACTTAAAATTCTCTTTCAAATATATTCTTTTTATTTTAAAATGTAAGAAAACATTTTTTTTCCCATACCATATTTTGATAACTTTATTTTTTATTTATTAATTTTTTATTATTGTTTTATTTTAGTAAATTAGTCCAATCTAATTGAGAAAATAAATAGATTAACTAATTAGATCAATTAGTTTCTTAAAGTGTGATCCAACGCTAGGTGTTACCAAAAGTTAAAAATCTATTCCTCTCTGGGAAAGCTTAAAAAAGGTTTAACACGTATTTTCTTGAATCAGGATCGTTCATGGAATGGTAGATATCCTCTAACAAAAACAAGATTCATCAAGCTTGATGCGAACAGCAGCCTTGAGAGGGCTATGAATCATTCAATGTCTGGTAATCGGTGAGAAATATTGTTTCTGAAGCAATTTTCTATAATGTGCTGATGATTTTTTTTGCAGAGGAGATTTGGCTTCGATTCGAAATACCAAAAGTAAATGTTATTTAATGTTTTGCTTATTTTTAAGGAATCACACTCTCGTGTTCAATATAACTGAAGAAATCTGCATTCAACACAGCTGAAGGCTATTACAAGTAAAGCTAATGGAAAATAATAATAAATCGAAGAGGCCCCTAACTTCCCCCAAAATTGGAAATATAAAAAGGCTTTATTAGAGAAACAGGAAACGTGTTTTCAATTAGACGCAGTCAAGCAAATTTGCTTATAACCGAATTTCGATTTTGCAGATCAATTCTTTTGAAAATCTTCGAATAAAATTTTGGTAAGATTCAGGAATATTATGAGACACTTAGGTATACAGTATATATCACAAAACAAAGTGTTAGAAAATCACTTGCTTAAACAGAACGAGACAATTTCAGATTATAACAAAAATAAGTCTAGTCAAGCTTCAGGAATTCGTTTTTATATGTAAAAGCTTTTTATTGATATTTTGCGATTTTTTTTTTAATTACAGAAAAAGTGATGTACAGCATACCTTTGTAAAATAAATGTAATCGACATTTTTTTTTTCTTTTCTTTGTAGTATCTTTTATTGTTGTATTACGAATGAGAGAAAAATTGAATTAACTACATACGGTGTGGGAAGGTTCTCTAGAGTTGACCTAAATATTGTGTTCGCGAAATTACTCCATAAATTATCATCCAAGTTAAAGCAAATATTAAGTGAAACTTCGTTTAAACGATTATGGATTTTTCAACATGGCATCACAAATACTGTAATTTTTAACCAAAAATTTCTAGGAATATTTTGAATAAATATAGATCTGATTTTGATAGCTTGGTGCCGAAAACTATCAATTTATTTACTATTCCGATTGATTTTTTTTTTATTTAAATCTAAATTATTAAATAATATTGACAGTTCTTTAGAATACCTTGAAAATGTCCACTTTAAAACCTGATGAAGTTTCCTGTTGAATGTCTCATGCAGGGTTTTGGAAATTAAATATCTTAAATAAAATATCTAAAGAAAGATAACTTGATTTTGTTTTTGTTTTTATGTTTGGTATATTTTTTTTATGTTTCATTTTATAAAAACTAGGCCTACATAAATCATCTTACGTACTTATTGCTATAATTTTTTTAAATTATTAAAATGTTATCTGATCTGAAAAAAAGTACTTTATTTTTCCGACTCTGTTATCTCAAAAAATAAATGTATTTTGTACATAAATATATGGCCCTAAAAAATGTATAAAAATTGAAGCATATAAATAGATAGATAGATAGATATACACTCATATCTCATTTTGATTATATATGATTATTTGATTATTTCGAAAATATCTAATTACAGTATTTAACTTTTCAGCAGTTTTAAATAATATTTTAAATTTACTTAATTTACATTATTGAATATTATTTATTACAGGTTATTGCATACAGATATTATAGATTATTGCATACAGGTTAATGATGTAGATTAATATACAACTATGACAATATTGTAAATAAGTCGAAAATTGTACATGGAGAAATCAGATGTATAGTACAGAGTATAATACTAAGTCATATATATCTGAATTAACTTTTATATATAATACATAACCTGCAAAAATACTGCAAATGTGTACAATATATTATCTAAAAACCATAATAAAGCAATAATAACAATTAAAAAAATAGCATATAGTACTGTACTGCAAATTATACATAAAATTTAGAAGGAAACGATAAACACTATGCGAACGCACACGAGGTAAGTTATAACCGAAAATAGATTGGTTTTGCCTTTCGAAATCTAACGAGTTTCAACAGGATAGGTATCAAACTATTGTACTTATCAGCTTCGTTATTACCTACCCTATTCTAGCTATATTTTATATTCCGAAAAACCAATTAGAGAGAAATGTAATCACGAGATTATCGGTCAGTGCTGTATAGGAATACAAAACATTGTGACAATAACGACAGAAAAGGAATACGCTGGATTCCTCGTTAATAAAAAACAAAACAAAAAAACTTAAGAGAAATTTCTCGGATTTATAATCCAAAGCAATCAGTTTATATTTCTAATGTTCTTAGGTAGCCAATGTATTCTTCAGGAGAATAAATGCGAACATATGCATTCACCCGATGGTCATCATCTTGATTTCGGAATTCCGGATTAGGGAAGTTCAATTGCATTTTAACAATTGTTACACCGTTGGCGGAAACGCTTAGAACCAGATACACAGAGACTTACTCTTATAACCATTGTCGGATGCAACTCGAAAAGATTGTGAATGGGACCTTTGTCATAATTGCGAATAGTAATAGGTCGAATGGTCGTATCTCGAGTATACCTGTGGTTATTTTTACCAGCTTCAGATACGTATTTGACATTATAAGAATGTAAATTCCCATAGGTTATGAAAAGGTTTGTATGGCTTAAAGTTGGGCATATTTTCTGCCCTGTAAAGTATATACTACTCGTTTTCGCTGAATATTAAGATACGAATAATTGAATATGTTAACATACAAAGTACTTAAATGCAAAATATTAATAAGCTGTAATTTATGGCCATGTTATTAGTATTATTTCAACCTAGGTTCCTTTTTATGTTCCTTTTATGTTCCTTTTTATCGAAATTACAAATAGTCTTTTTAAATAACTTTTCTAAGTTTTATTTGAGGTAACTACATTATTGAAAGTGTCCGGTAGTCCAGTGGTTTTGGACATTGTTGGACAGTGGAGTGGAGGAACCGGTTTCAATTCCTGGAGGTGGTCGAGGATTTTTCCATGGCTGTTACTCTTCCAGACGGACCCTAGGGTTCGTCCAGCCGTCTCTCAAGTGAGTACCGTTTTTCTGACTTGAACGTTACAGGCGGGCGGGCATCGAATGATCATCCGACCTCACTAGTCCATTTGGTCTCTGGAAGCACCCTCGCATCCAAGGGTCTGCATGGCGTATAGTGGGACACCTTTACCTTCTTCTTTTTTTTTTTTTTTTACATAGAAAACATACACACACACAAAATTTTAAATGGTAATGGAAACATTTACAGCAATAAAATACCTTCTAAGTTAAATAATAACAATGAATTCTGTTAATGAATTTTACATGTACGTGAGATGAGTATCAAACTATTTAATTACATTAACGAAATGAAGTTAAATTTAAAGAACTATCTCTACATATTCACAATACATACATTTAGTGACTGCGTGTCATTATGCGAAATAATTACAATAATGTCATTTTACAAATTAAGCTTTAAAGAAATTGGTGAAAAGTGTTATTTCATTATATCCGTGTTGTATTTAACTATCACAAATTGTGATGATTGTTCATGTATATCCAGCCGGCCAACTTTTGTGTATTCTGATGAAGAAATCCCCGAAACTTTGAAACTTTAATAAATTATATACTTAGAAGGACCTTTCCTATTGATTTTGATACAAATCAATAAGAATCTTACATTAAACTCAGCCAACATACTTTAGATTAAATCTCGATACCATTATCAAAAAAATAAATAAATAAGTAATAAATAAAAACAATATCGGGAAGTGAATTCTCGTCTCTGATTTCCTAGCATTGTCCTGACGTTGTCAGGGGGGGGCTAGCGCCTGGTCCATTGGGGCCCATTCGCGAGTAGTAGTAGTAGTAAAAACTATACAAAACAAAAGTTGGCTTCCCTGGAATATTTTATTCTTTTCTCAATTGATTTTGAGCTATTACTTTTCTTTTTTCTTTCTTTTTAATCCTCGGTGGCCTCCAAACTGCTTCTTATTTCCTAAGTTATCACATTTAATTTTTGCCAAAAAAACAAAAAAATTCACCCCTCCTGATCTTCAAAAATGACTCCTCACTAAAACTGTTGGAATGATTTCCTTGAAATTTGGTATATTATTTATGTTCCAACTTTTCATTTAGGTACATATATTTGGTTTCCACTTTCCCAAATCACTGCTTACTCACTCCTGGCTTCTAAGCTAGTATAGTTGGGCATATAGAGCAGTACATAGTAGTAGTTGGGCATAAATAGTTAAAAAGATTAATATTTCCTTTGACCACCCGCCAGCATGTGCTCTCGTTGCACTATTTGTCCAGACAACTTCCTTTTAATATATTTCACTAAAAAACCTCATTCTCTGTATCCGTGCCAATTTTTCAAATACTTGCACTCCCGTAACCTTTTCTTTTCTTGTGTCCACCTTTCAAACTATTACACGCAACCCCTAGGTCTTGACCACCTTGGTCTTAAATCTTTCTGGATAGTCCATTTCTTTTGTTGAATCCTTTTTTCCTTAAGGCAGTTCTCTCCTTTATTCCCTACGAAAACTTGTAACATTTTCTCTTATCTACTTTTCTGAACTTCACTCCAGTTTCTCTATTTTGTGGGTTTAGTTCCTCATCATTTTGAACTGCAAATATATCACAATGGATTACTTTGGGGGATTAAGGATATACCAATTCGTTTCAATGATCTGTAAGACTTTAATTGTTTATTTATGGTAGAATGAAAGGGACAATTTTAAAGTTTGGGGAGGGATAGGTTGGAGACTAAAATAACGGCATTTACGTTGGACTACAAATAAGCATCATATCAAATTTTAAGGAAAAATCAATCCAGCCTTTTTTAATAAGGGATTTCGGTGATTTTTTTTTTTTTGAATGACGGGAAAGAGATAGAGATCAAAATAATCATGTTCATATTTAAAATTGAATCATGAATTGGAACTTAGTTAATTTTCAGGAAATCGGTTCAACCGGTGCAAACAGACAGACAAAGAAGAAAAAATTCTGTAAATGCATACAAAAAGACGAACATTTTTATTGAAGAAACAGTTCTGACAAAGATTTCAGAATAAATAAAGCTTTAAGAATACTTAAGATAGATGATTTCATTTAATATTCTACGAGAGTTCTAATAAAACTGGCGTACAATCAAGGTATTATTCAGTTTCTAGTCTTACAACGAGGTCTACTCCTTGATGTTTTTCAAGGCCCACCCTTTCCTTGTGAGAGTTCATTAATTCAGCAGACGTCTCTTCATTGAAATCAGTTTTTTGATTATTATTGTTATTATTATATTATCCCTTGTGCACAATCTCCTGAAGGTTTTCTTCTTGAAAAGCGCTTACTTTGATGTTACAAGATCGTACATAAGCTTGTCATTCAAAATATTTTTCAACCAGTGGAAGAGAGAGGAAATTTCAGGAGCAGCATCCTCTCACGACGCTAGAGAAGAGAAGGCAAAATCGAAGTGCATTATGTAATTTTTATATATTTCTTTTTTTGATTAGAAGAGATCGTTTTTTTTTTTATTGAAAGATACTAACCTATATCTGTTTGTCTTTCTGCTTCAATCTTCGTTTCTTTTCACGAGACTGCCTTTGTAAACAACAATTTTTATTCGGCAAATTACTTTATAATTGCTGCCTTTGTTAATATGAAGATTTTATAGTCAAATGTCTCATCTGTGGAGCCAAACTAGTTTCAAAAACTTGAAACTAGTTGATGGGATATTACTCAGCCTGATATTAAATTAGATAATTTAAATTAATTACTGTAACAACCTTTATTAACCCATAACTCTTCACGTTCAAACAAACAAATGAAAAAAAAAACAAACAGTGTTTAAATTGAGTCATAAGACGTCCAATCTTTGATTGTCGTACATACTGAAAGATTCCCGGCATTTCCCGAAAATTTGCAGCGGGGACAGCGATTCTTCCGTAGAGATCTTCTTCAGATTCAGTAGGAGTTTCATACTTGATGTTCTTCAAGTATCCCAAGAAGAAGAACTCGAGGCATGTTAGTCGGGTGATCTTGGTGGCCAGGCGACGGGTCCATCCCGGCCTATCCATCGGTACCCAAAAAGATAATCCCTAATAACATGACTGAAGCGTGCAGGCGCCCAGTGCTGACGAAACCACATGTTTCTCCGTACAGCCTAGAGAACATCGTCCAACTGTTCTGGCAACATTTTCTTCAAGGAACACTCGGTAAATCTGTCTGTTGAGTCGGAGCGGAAGCACGTATGGTCCAATCAGCAAATCGTGGACGATACCCGCCCAAGCATTGACGGCGAACCGTTGCTGATGACAACGCACCATTGTAGCATAGGGAACCACCTCAGTATCTATTCCCCAGAATAAAGCGAGTCTCCGAGAGTGTTGATACAGCAGAAATATTGGTGATAATGAATTACCTTTGTTTTATTTATTTATTAAGGAAAAAAACCACAAGATTACTATTTACACGAGTTGTACTCTCAGCTATCTTTCGTATAGTAGGGATTGTGCATATCGTAATTAGGGGGGAGGAGGGATTGAAGATTAAATTAACCGTTGGACTAATAAATAAGCATAGTATTTTAATTTAGTTAAGAAAAAACTTTAAGGAAAAAATCAGTTCAGCCGTTTCAGAGAGATTTTGTATTAACGGAAAGGGAGGATATTAAAATAAGAGATTGGATAAGAATAGGTCACTGAAGCAATTACGTTACGGAAACATAACGGAAGACGGAGAAGTGTGTTTAGCCCTTAAGAGAAATTTTATCGTGTGTCGTAGTATAAAATTTTTCTATCCAAATCTGAAAGGAGAAAATTTGAGAACGAAGGCGGCAGAAATTCCCATACTCACACTGACAGCAAACAATGGTTTTCAAACGATATCAAACAATGTATGTAATGTACGTCCTCCGCACGTGCTTCAATTAGATTAAACAGATTTTTAACTGTTTAAGGAAAAATAATGGAGATTCAATCAATTTCTTTAAACTGTAATTTTGAAGATACATTGTTCACATTTGGGGTGGGATGGTTTTACAATTAAAAGTAAGAGTCTTTTTTTTGTATGTATTTTTTTTTTTTGCATTGTTAGACAACTATATAAAACATAGGTGAAAACATTTTAAAAAAACGTTTTAAAAAAAGTAAGGTTCAAATTTTTTTAGAAACTTCTGGTTTTTTAAAAATAATATAATATTTCTTCAAGGCGTTTATTTCCTAAGGCGTTAATTTCTCAGACATTAAAAACATGGACTTTTTTTCCCTAATTTTTCCCATCAAAAAGAAATGGAGGATACAATATTCATTTTTTCTTTCCTTCAAATCCTTCTGGAGATTTATAAATTCATCAAACATTATATCCTCACATATCTTATGTCCTGATAAAAAAAAAAAAAAAAAAGCATTTGTAAAGTTAAAAAGGGTAAGTACAAGGATACGAGCGACCTTGTATTACCTACTTCCCTCAGAAACCCATTGAAATGAAATTGAAGAGGCGAAGTCAATTCATGATATGAACACTTTCCTGGAGGAGGGATGTCCTGTTCCCTGTGGTTTATCACCAAAGGTTGATACTCAAATGATCATACCTTATATCTTATAAACATCTCATCGTACAGAAATGAAAATGGTACCATTCAGTAACTCTCAAAGTATTTTCAGTGACATACCACTTATCATCTTATAATTTTTGAAATCACGTGATTTTGGAAGAGTCGAATGATTTTTGGAACTTCTTCAGAATAGTTCAACAAATGGAATTTAATGAAATTTGGTTAGAAGACTTCTTAGGCGTTTTGATTTTAAGCTGCACTCACCTCTAGTTTGGGTCGAAAATCATTTGACCTATCCAAAATCACGTGGTTTCAAAATCGAGTGGCATATTTAATTAAAAGAACTTGATAGCTCTGATAATGGTATCAGTTTTATTTCTTTACGATGGTCGTTTACGAGATCTAAGATAGATCCAGTTTCTGCTCCCTAGTGCTAAACACAAAGAGAATTGGATATCCCGCCCGTTTTCATATTACGACCCCCAGTGTTTAAATCTTTAATCGCAGCTTAATTGGACATTAAAATATTCTTAAAGAAATAACAAAAGTTTTTGAACTTGAAACCTACTGTCCTTAAAATTTCCCATTTCTTTTTCTAACAAGTAAGTTTAAAAAAAAAATCATAAAAAAGGAAATTATACTCTTCCTTTTAAATTATAAAAGGAATCTGCTTAATACAAATAGACTAGTAGCAAATTTTTATTTTCTGAAAATAATGTAATACAATCCGCATTTTTAATTAAGTTGTTTGAATCCGATTAATTTTAATCACATAAAAGCAAATGAAATTAAAGGATTAGCTGAAAGAATTAATACCCAACGTAAGATATCATTGTTTCGATTTTTCTAAAGGAATCTGATTTCGCCACAAGAATCCCCAAAACATTTCAAATAAAAAAGCTTACAGGTCTTTTGGTCTTAAATGTGCGCGCTAAGTTTCAAGAAGATCCATGCAACAGTTCAAAAGTTATTAGAATTGGAATAAACAGAATATTTAGTTTGGATGGATGAATAATCACTTCCTTAGGAAAGTAGGCTAAAATAGTAAAATAATTCTCACACTAAGCCATCGTCGATAGCAATACGGGACAGCTGTTTCGTTCTTATTAGGACTCATCAGTCGGATTTATCCACGATGATAGGCTCAGACTTTGCGAAAGGCCTTAAATTAAATTTTGATATTTGATTCATTAGATACAAAATGATGATATAGAGCAGGGTTATTGAATCTTTTTTTTGTTGGAGTACCCCCAGATACAACTTATTTTTAACTATGTACTGGCAAGGTTATTGGTGCAAAATTCAAAGCTTTCAATTTATCTATACATAAATAAATTCTAGGGTACAGGGCAAGCATCTAAAATAAATTCTATAATTTACATTCAGTTTATTAAAGTTTAATACATTTAAATATTTTTAATGTAATACAACACAAATTAAACAGTAAGTTTTAAATTCCCAAATACATATTACTTATTTCATATTGTATAAAATTGATTTTTGTATATACATATAGTTGTAGTGCCCGAATAAGTAAAAGTTGTTTTAGCAAATCGAAATTAATCTCTCAAATATTTTATTTGCTAAATTTACTTAAAATAATGAAATTATAATGAATATGTAAGACTGAATACTGCTGATTCAAGATCAGGCAAAGAAGGAAAAACAAGTGCAATGGCAGATATTTATTTTTGTCATGCATTCCCTTAGATGTCATCTCGTATCCCTAAAGGTATGCATAGCCGAGATTGAATATAAGTGATGTAAAGCTACTGAAGTTAATAATTCCCCTGAAGTTAAAATTAATACTGAAGCTAATAATTTTTATTTGATATGTTGTTTTGAGTGAGAGAGGCAGGCACGGATCTATAAACCGCGAAACCCCGCAATGCGGGAGGGGCCCGTATTCTTAGGGGGCCCAAAAGCCGAGACTGTTCTAAAAGGCCTTTATTTCTATCCCAATTTTTCACTTTGGGGTGAGGGTAGGGGGCTTTACGGATTCTTGCAGGAGGGGAGGGAGGGATGGATATATTTATTGAGGGAGGGATGGATGTATTTATTGAGGGAGGGAGGGATATGTAAGAAAAAGCTTAATTTTTGAAGAAATTGACATAAGCTTAATCCATACAATACCTTAACTACATTCAAACTCTAAAACGGAAACGAATTATTTTATTAGCAGTTTTTTCCTTACAATTAAAGTAGCCTGATGCTTCTTTGTTTTGTTTTTTTCTTAACTGTTAACTTGTTTTCCTGTAGAGAAAATGTTAAATGCTTCTCAATGGTCAGAGGAGAAGCCTTATTCCCACGCAAGGGCGGACCACACCATCATTATCAACCTGGACAGTAACAGAAGCGTCTTAGGCCTAAATAGGCCTCGGCGAAGAACGTCAAGTTCAAGCCATACAAAAAAGCGAATGAGCAGAGGTGAAGTTTTCAGGCCTCAACAGCAAAAGCTCGAATCAGATTCCTTTGCCGTAACCCGCTAACCTACATCTCTCGGAAAACCGAGTGTGGTTTGGGCCGATGCCGAATATAGGACACATCTCACGGTGAATGGGATTCGCAAAGGATAGAGGGAACAGATTGGTCGCACCCTCTACCAAAGTTTGTAAACAACAACTCAGAAGTGCCTTACTTTTTTTTAATAACATTTCCGAAAGAAATTGGAGATTATCTCTCGGATGGATGGAACTAGTGCACAGATTAAAGCCTATAATTATAACGGAAAACTACAGTTTCAGGAAAACGGATATGAAGGAAATTGCATCCTAATTACAATTTTAAAACTTCTCTTCGGAAAGTATGGAAGAACAACAGAAAATTGATGTAATACTTGCGCCGTTTCTCTATTACATTTTATCAATGGAATAGGAAAAAACAAAGTACCGATCATTGCTCGCTTAGCTCGCCTTGGCTGTATTAGAATTTCCAATACCTATTAATGATTTAAAAACGTAGCGCGATAGAATTAAAAAATTGTCACTTTTTTTTTAATTATTATTTTTCAATACTTTTTTAAAGCTCTTAAATATTATTAATCTATTAAATAGATTTTTTAAGTATTTTTGCATTATTTAATTTGACTAATAAGTTTAAATCGGAAATAACAACCATAGTACTTCCATGATAAAATAGTTATTTATTTATTTATTTATTTAGTTAGTTAGTTAGTTATTTTTTCTGTATAGATTGGATGTGTGTGAGCTGGGAAGTGAATATGGTAAAGGAGATTTTTGTTTTTGTTTTTAATAAAAAATATAAGTTAAATTCTCTCGTTATTATAATTATTTGTTGTTATTGTAGATTTAAAAAAATATTATTTTATATCTTAAATAAAATTACGAAGAAAAAAGCCGAATAATTAGGAGACTAAGAATTAAAACTTGAAATATTGCCTTCCATAATCGAAATTCTCAATATAATAAACCTCCTATGTAATATTTTCTAAAATCACTGACATTACTAAAAAAGACATTGCATTAAGAATTCGGGCAAACGATTTCGCTTCATGTAAATATTTCATTTACGTCATAATGTGAATTTTATGTTTTTGTTTTTTTTTAGAAATGATTAACAAAAAAGTTCTTCACAAAAATTGGATCCTACTTTCGTAAAAATGCACGAGGATTCTTTTCGCTTCGCAAACAGCTGCCATCTTGTAAACAAACGAAATGGCATCAAAACAAACATGGTTGCATCAGATTCCTTAGTACAGCTTTACCATTAATTTTAATTTTTGAAAACGGATGCAGACATGACCTGATCTTTATCTTTCTATAATAATATGTATTAAAACTACAGGATCATCTATTATTATTTTATTAATAATATAAACCATTAAGCTATATAATGGCATTTGTCTTAAAAGATCGTAAAAGAAAAAGCTCTGGAGGAGGTGTTTGATCTTTGAAAATATATCTTAATTACAGCTTGATATTTGCTTGCTGCTTTGATCTATCAGATTTGTCTCTTTATGTAACAAGAGAAAGAGATATAGTTTTGAAAATGAACTTCTACCTTCCTCGCTTCCCCAAATGAAGATAAATGGAAAGGCTGATAATAATAAACGGTTCATATAATATTATAATCAATTTTTTAATGTTATGTAACATTTATAATAATTTTTAATAATGTAACAACAACAACAACAGCAATAATAATAATATTACGTAATTATATTGTAAACATGTATGAAATAACATTCCTATATATACAAAAAAAAGTTACTGTTGTATAAATTTAAAATTGTAAGTATCTTACTTTACTGCATATTAGCTGTGTTTAAACATTAAACACCGACTTCAGGAAGAAAAAAAATACAAAATACATACAACAGACACGTCTGGAATGTTCTTGTAAATCCCCATATAACTTGAAGGCAATTAGAAATAAAAAATAAATAAAAATAAGTAAATAGATTAATGAGCTATTTACTATTTATGCATAATGTTTCGGTGTATTCAGAATCGGGATATTATCTCTAAACTGAAATTTCTTTCAATGTTGTAATCATTCTTTATTATTATAATGATAAGTCTTTATAAAAGAAAATGTAAATAATCGGTATTGGGTTACTTTTGAAATTTTTAGTTTCAGAATGTTATAAATATAAAGATATAGAAGATAAATAAAATCGACAACTCAAAGTACTCAATTTTATTTAAGAAAAAAATAAAAGAAAAAAAGCAACTTTTATTTCAATAAATCTTCAAATGTAAAACTTTATATTTTAGTTGATGGAAATTGAAATGTTTCGAAAAATACAAAAAGTTTAGAAAGGCAGATTCAATCGAAAGCAAATCTAACACAAACTCTCAAAAGCAATCAATAAACACGATGAAAACCTACATTAAAAAGGAAGGGTAGTGAATAGCTGAGTGGGAGTACAGGAGAAGATAAGCAACTCTTGCAGGCCACGGTCAGAGAGGTAGCAAGTTCACGAGCAGAGAGAAAAAGTATGTCAAGAGCAAATCACCGAGTGGAAGTGGAACTCTAGCGATTAATTTGCTCCTATTAACCAGGCAATCCTTCATTCAGACGTGGATCGAATATCGAGATGTTTCTCTCCAAAATAAGGAAGAATTGACGGCTTATTCTGTGCTCACTTACATAACTATTGAGTAATACTAAACTAATCAGTAATAAAATGCAGTTCAATCTTTAAAATCCTTTGTAAAGAAAAGAAAACTAGTTTGAAAAAAAAATAGCATAAACTAAAAATAAAATAAAATAAAATAAATAAGAAGTTCTTGAAAGAACTTGAAGCTACTTTCTTTAAAACTATCTCATTTTCTTTTCTTTTTTTTTTAAGCTGTAAAAACAATACGAGACGTTTCCACGTATTTCTAAATTATAATATTTTCATTGCTTATTTTCTGATGATTAATTAAGTTTACATAAATATTTACTTAAGTCAATTAACCAATTAATTGAGTGAGCAAATAAAAAAATCTTACAATTTCACGTAAACATTTATCATCTTTTTTATTTGCTTGTATGTATGCGAATCACGCTAAAATGGCTGGATGGATTTCCATAAAATTTAATATGTTGCTTATTTAAGATTCAACTGAAAAGATAAGGACATTTTGTTTTGGGATTTCCAATCTCTCAAAAATGACCGAAATTCAGCGCCAAAAAACGTCTGGGCTGATTTCCTCAAAATCTGATAGAATGCTTATTTATGGTCGAATTTAAAATATGAGCACAGTTATTTTGGCTCCACATTCCTGCTCCTTTCTCAAAATTGAACCCATCGGTGCATGCGCATTCCTAACTATCTCGATGGATAGTTGAGAGTAGATTGTAAATAATATTTTGTATTTTCTGAAAATTAATTAACTTCGCAAGATTTACTTAAGTGGCCTAAATCCACTTAATCATATCAAAGCACGCGTAGATGAGAAAAGGATTAATAAGTGTATTAAAATGCCTTATGTATTAATGCATTGTTAGGCATTAATACTAAATTAGATTGTCTCTTGTATCAAAGTAATCGTTCGTTAGATTACCAAAGTAATCGTAGGGGTGGGGTTCAATTTTAAGGAAAAGGGGGAAGTAGAAATCCAATGTAATCATGCTCAAATTTTAAGTTGGATTGTAAATAATCATTGTACCCAATTTTAAGGAAACCCGTCCAGCATTTTTGGCGTGATACGCATTCAAATAGACAAAACAAAAAAGAAAAATGTTCAATGGAAATGGAATTGTAAAAGTGAGCAGCTCAGTCAATCAAACAAATAAAAATAAAATGCAAGCTAATCTGTAAACCGGATAATCCTCACCTGGATAACCGAAAATATACCTTAATCAATAATTAGCTTTCTAACACTGTTGTCTCAGCATTATAACAATGCAATCTACAGAGATCTTATACAACTATATTTTATTTATTTATTTTTTTATTTTAGCAAAATGGATTAGAAAATAATCTAATTTCCAGATTTTAAATTTCAGAATTTCTTATACAGTCGGACCACTATTTAACGAACCTCTATTTTGCGAATTTCTCTATTTTGCGAACTTTTCTTTGGAACCAAGAGCATTTTGCTAATTTCTTCGTAAAATAACCTCCAAATAGCGCAGTGCATTTTCTATTTAACGAACTTTTTCGTGGTATCTATTTTTTTTTTCCTCCTTGAAATGTTTTTATTATTAATATTCCCTTAGAGGAAATGAAAGAAATGTGGATACAGCAGAGGGAAAAAGAAGAAATTAACGATGATGTGCTGATTGATGATTATCTTTCACTTTATTTTGAAGTTGAGACCTCGAAACACTAACTGAATCGGATATTTTGGACAGTGTGAAAAATAAAAACAATACATCAATGAATTGCGATGAAGATGAAGATGATGAAAATGGAAATGATCATGATGTAGAAATCAAAAAACCTTTGTATGATGAAATGCTAAAATCATTTGCATCAATCCGACGTGGATTACAATTTGAAGAAAATACTGAAGGGGTTTTTGGTGCATTGCAAAGATGCGCGACGTACTATGAGCGAAAACACTTTTTCAAAAAAAAAAAAAAACTCAAATTAGCAGACTAATAGTAAAATTTAAGTACGCATGTGATAATTTATGCTTTATGTAATTAAAATTATTACTTTTTAATAATATTTATTGTTTATGTATTTTAAATCTATTTTATATACTTTAAAGTTATTTTAAAAGGTGAATCTCTATTTAACGAATTTTCCATATAACGAACTTTTTTTCGGGATTTAGCGACTTCGTTAAATAGAGGTCCGACTGTATGTTTATATAAATCCAAAGGAATAAAATCGTAAAATAAAATTAGCTCTACTTGATTTGACTTCTATGTTTTGATATTGATTTTGTTTTCTTTATTATAATTTTTTAAACCACTTTTGTTTTGTATGAAAATAATCAAAAGCTTGAATTTCCATTTTCTGTTTCTGTTTTTTGTTAATTAATGTACAGTTGTACTTGAAAAGAAAACATGTTTCATACTATAAACATTGCTGTAATCTTCCTATAATAATTTTGTAGTTTTTCAAACATTCATTAATTTTAGATTTTATTACTTTTCCCAGCAAAATATTTTTTGGACTAAAAAAAATAAAAACAAACAAAACCAAAATGTATAATATAAAATTAAGTAGAGAGTATAAAAAATAAAATCATGAATCACACAATAAGCTGTACTTTATTAATAAATAATTGTAATAAATAAATATCTAGATTGTGTCACTCACTCAGTTAGATAAATAAAGACTATATGCCTCAGCTGGAAATTTTCTTATTGACAATTAACTGTTAATATAGCAGAGAAATTTGGAGAGGGTGAGCGACGGTCCAACCTTAAAAGAAAAAAAAAAAAAAAAAGTTTTCTTTTTTTTCTGAATAGAACGTGCGGGGGGAACAAAATGATGGCTTTCCAAATCTAAAAACAAAATCCAAAATACTGGATTTCTTCTATTTTGGATGTAACGGGAATGGGGGGGTGACAGCTCCTATAATTCCCGTCCCATCATATAACTCAATGTATGTCAATGTTTATAATTTAACGTGGTATTTCCGATGGAACATGGAAATTCTAATTCTAATTTATGTTCTGTAAGTATACAAAAAGTATACTGAATATTAAAGTATCTTAAAAAATTTAATAGAATCTGTAGATTACAAATTAATCTTATAGTTGGCATTATTCCAAATACATTTTCCATTATCTCCATAATCGTGTACATTCAGTTTCGATGATAAATAAAGAAGTTCACAAAAGGTATTTTAATCAAGGAAGTAATGCTGTATTCGAAAAAGAGAATTGTGTTTTTGTTATTTCTTTTCGTGAAGCCTAATCGAATAGACACTATTGAATAACAAGGAATGCAATTGTTATCCCCAAATGGGAATTACATTCGATATCTCCAGTTCTGAATAACAAGTATCCTTATTAATTATAAACGGTATATTATTTACATTTTTATAGACATCTGAAACTTATTATAGGGTTCGTAAAAAAGTGGTTTGTTTTTAAATTAAAAAAGGAAAAAAATACAATACAGAAAATATATTGTATTTTTTTCATTTTTTCATTTTTTATATGAGAAAATATATGACAGACTTCAATTTAAATGCTTTCGTAATTAATGACAAAAAAAAAAAAAAAAAAAAAATTCGGCTTTCATTTTACTAAAACAACTTTTAGTATTTTACTTTTTTGATTAAATAATCAGTTTTTAGGCCAAATTAAAAAAAAAAAAAATTAAAGTTACAAGTGCATGTATGTAAGATTTTTATATCATTAAAATGATGATAATAAACATGAATTGAAGTCTATTTTAAAATGTTTAATTACTTAAATAGATATGCATTTAAGTAATTTCTTCTAATTGAAACTTCTTTAAAGAAAAGGTGTTCTCAGCGCATTTCTTCAAACATATCCGCTTTTGAAAAATTCAATTTTCTCTTCTAAAACGGGAACACGATATGCTTACTGCACTGCTGAATGCACCAAGAAGAAACCTTCAAGGAAAACCTCTCTTACCAATAACATAGGAAAAAAAAGAAGTAAGCAAAACCAAATGGAAAAGCAAGTTCCTGTAGCATCGTTCGAATTTAGAGTACAAAATATAATATCATATACAACAATATAACAAAAAAAAATGAATTATGTAAAGCTTTTCATGATTATTAGCCTACGTTTATATGAACATTGGTAAAGTGAGGTTCATCAGATCAGTCAGTCAATGTTTTGTTTGTACCTAATAACTTTTGAACCATTGGATGGATCTTTTTGAAATTTGACAGGCGTATTTAAGGAGTGAAGACGACCAAATTTTATCTTTTTATTTTTTCCAATTGAGTCCTAGTCAAGAAATTAGCGCAAAAATTGATAAAAATTGCCAAAAAAAAAGAGTCGGAATCCGACTCTTCTAGCCCGCAGCCCAGTGCTAATACCAGTTAGCATCTGTCCCATATTCAAACAAATAATGCGATTTTTATTTATTTTTTTTTCTCAGAAAATGGAGAATTTTGTACTGTCTGCATTCAGCAGATATTGTAATGTGAAAATAAACGTCAATTTTTCGTTGATATCGTTTTTACTACTTTAAAATGATAACAACAACAACAATAATAATAAGGAAGATTAAACGATAATATTTTTAGTAATTTAGGTCCTTTCAGGACCTACAGTACTAAATTGTTTGGATATTTGAATAGTAATAAATATTACTAAATAATAAATATTAAATTATTATTATTATTTTGTAAAGTTTCAAACCATGGGTTTCCCTAGCAAAGTCAATATGGCGGGTCAAGGACCAAAGCACTTATTGACATTATTATTATAATAAATATTACTATATTTATTAATTTCAGGTTTTATTAAAACTAAAATTGATTTATCTTCTACCCTAAAATTAAGTATTAAATCATACACTTCTTTCAGTTTTCTTAATCAGGGAACTCAGCTGGTTTTGAGAGATATCTCAAACCACATACGGTACAAATTCGTATACAGGCAATTCTCGGTTTACGAATTTTCGATTTAAGAACATTTCCTGTAATGAACGTCGCAATTCATACAAAAGTAGTGTCACTTATGGGGAAAGTATGAACTCTGATGAAGATATTAGAGAGTTTTCGCCCAGCTCGCTATTCTATACGGTAGCGCTAAAGTCACATGACTGGTATTCTGCGCATGCATCACTGTCCCGTAGAGGAAATACCGGTAACGTTTTTACGTTAACTTTTCTCGAATAGCATATCGCTTTACGGTAGGAAACATGAGTTCCGATAAACCTCAGAGAATTAGATTTAACATGAATGACGACTTGATACTCTTGCGCGAAGTAATTGGAACAAATCCATATGATGATAAGAGTTTGTGGAATGAGATTCACCAGAAAACTGTAACAGCAACATGGAAAAAACACGGAAATGCAATCGACAATCCTCATCATTCATTTCATTTAAACTCAACCTTGAATTTTCCTATTCTCGAATCTGAATGTTTCTTTCTCTCAGGATATTTTGTGTAACACTAGATCCTCAAACAAATCATCGTCAATGCCTCCAAATGCAGCGATCTGAAGTGTGTCTTCCATCTTGTTTATTAGCTTACCGTGTCCACTGACACGTTATGGCAAAAACTCTCTTCATGACAGAGTCCGCTATTGTGGTTACCGTATTCGTTCACGTGACATTTGCGTTTCCCGTATATAAATCACGTTACGGCAAAAACTCTATTGACGTGTTGAATCCATATGTATATATTACGGTATTACTCATTTTCTTTATTTCTGTTTGTAATTCTTTAGGTTTTTAATTAAAATGAACAAGTACGATGTCTTTATTATTATTCTTATTTTATTTTACATTACAAATCTTTTATAATAAAAGGTACTGTACAGACCATTAAAAGGTACTGTACATGATTTTAAAAATTTAAAATATCTGCTAACGTAGAACGATACGTATTGTAAAAGCTCAGGAATGCAAGAAAGAACAAAATGTAAAGTTATCTGAAATGTAAAAAAATATACCGTACATTTACAATAAAGAATGATAGATTACCACGTAAATGATAATCTAGTATCACTGTGCAGCTACGGCATAGTAATCAAGTATCATAAGCATAAGTATAATTATAAAGCATTTATCTGTAGGATTCGAGGACCTGTAAAGAAACTAAGGTGAAGAATTCATTAATTTAGGCAGTGGTTTTCAAAGTGTGAAGCGTTTACGAATCCTCAGGATGGCGGAGGATAATTTTTTTTAGTGAGTTATTCATTTATACTTAAAAAAATATTGTGATATATAAAAACAATAAGCCTATTTGTTAGCCTGCTTTCTTAGGAAAGTGAGGCTCATTAAATCAGTTAGTGTGTGTGTGTGTGTGTGTGTGTGTGTGTGTCTCTTACTAACTTTTAAATCGCCGCATGGATCTTCTTGAAACTTGGCATGTACTTTTAAAGACAAGAGGCAATGCTACTTCTAGATTTTAGATGGATTTTTAGATGGATTTTAATCCACCTTTTAATCCTCTTAATGTATGCACGAGCTGTTATACGATTAAAATTAATAGGATTCAGACAACTTAAAGAAATAATGCGGATTTACTTAATTTTATTTTTCAGAAAAAAAAATTCAGGATTTATTACAAGCTAATTAAAAAAAATGGAGGCATTTCGTTTGTATTATTTTCACGACTTTAAGAAGAAAAAAAAAAAGGGAAAAAAAATAAAAACTTTTACAGAAAGTGGGCTTCAAGTTCTTTCAAGTTTGTTTTCTGCGAATTCTTTTTTCTATAAATGATTTCTTACATACTATTTTTTATATAGTAATAATTTTAATATCATTAAATGATTTTTTTATATAGAAATAGTAATTTAATCAGTTTAATTTAGTTTAAACTCCTTAGTTAGTTAATTAGTTTAATTTCTCTTCTATATTTTCTTTCTTTTCTTTTCTGTGTAATTATAAAAAAAAAAGCTGTGTTAATTTCTTGGTGTTTAATTTCATGTACTACTTCACTAATTCTTTAGTATTGAATTTAATTGTGTTTTTTTTTTCAGAAAATGACAAATTTGAATATTTATATTCAGCAGATATAATAATTTGAAAACGGAGGGTGTTTGTATTCCTTTGCGACTTTACCAGAAAAAACCTCTAAATGAAAGGAAGGTGAAATTCAGTGTTTTTCAGGGATAGAAACCAAAAGATTTTCGCAGTGAACAGTTGAGGGAGTTCCTGA
>JAFIDM010009631.1:225364458-225387126 GCA_023159025.1 Thereuonema tuberculata
CAAAAGCTTTTCGCAGTGAACAGTTGGGGGTAGTTCTGTATTAAAAATTAATTTAAAATTTTTAATGTTTAAAAATTTTTTTTTTTTAAGAAGCTTCTTTTTTTTTTTTTTTTTAAATAAAAAATTCAAAATTTTTATTAAAAAATACCTAAAAGTACAAAATATCTAAAAACAGCATTAACTGTTTTAGACATATGTTTACTGACTTCTAAACACATATCTAAAACTGCTGAATGGTGGTTTTAGACGTTTTATATTTTTAGCTAGTTTTCAATAGGTTAAACGAATGATTGCATTCCTATTAAATTTTTATAAAGTATTAATAGAAAAATCAAAAATAGTGAAAACATTTGAAATTATATTTCCATAACTTATTAAACATATCTTTTTTTTAACAATTTCGATGATTTTTCTAATATATAAAATCATCTAAAAAATTACGTTATTAAGATGGTAATTTGTCACATGATATAAGAGATATGAATAAAAGTAAAAGAAAATGCTTATATTTTTTAAGTACTTCTAGTAATCTTAGTAAACATACCTAATATAAATTGAGCCATGTCATTTTTCTAATGAATAAGGCTTTTCCACGAATATATTTGATTGGCCTCCTTTATATGAAAATAATTAATAATAATTTTATTTCGATCTTTCAGAAAGGTTCCATTTAGATCTTTTGTTGCATTCCTTCCCAGACTTCTGAGCAACCCTTCAGTACAGTTTATTACTGCTGGCAGGGCTTCCTCATCTTGATGCTGTAACCAAATTTAGCATTATGCGTTACAGTTATAAACTGTCTACGCGGAGACAGGCATTGTGATCTGCGCCTCACCTGCACCATTTTTTTCGGAGAAAAAGAAGGGTTAAACAACAAACCCTTCCCGTACTATTTTGTTGTTCCCTAGTCTTCTAGGTTTTTTCCTAGCTAGGACAATAGGAGGTAGAAGGCATTGTCTCCCCGGTTTCTGCATAACCCTTGCGCAGGTAATCGACAGAGCCTGTTTTTACCTCTTGAAGAATGTCTTTGGTGCAGGCTGCTTCTACCCTTCCAATCCATTTTTTTATACGTCTCCTCGGCCGTTCACATGTGGGGAAGGGTTAAAAATAGAACTCGGCCTGGCACCATCATTTCCATGGACACAAAGCTAAGCCGTTATGGCCGCCTCTTCTTTTTTTTCATTCTTTATCCCTTCCCCTCCCTTCGTGTGAACTGGATGGCTAACTGACATGATTGGGTCGACGGAGAAGGGGTATGTTGCGTTGCTTTTATTTTTATAGGCCAACTCTTTTTTTTTTCTCTCTCTCTCTCGGACTTGACGACATTTGATGAAAGGGGAGACTGCCTCTGGACGGGACCGTGATCGAATTGACACTATGACCCCAGAACAATACCCCTCACCCCCCCGTGTTGTGTTGGATAACGGGTGGTGGAAGCGGGAAGAAGGAGAGGCTTGCTTAGTCTGCTTCCGGGTGAAGAGATATGCAAAATACCCGAGAAAAAACACAGCGGAAAAAACAGAGAGAAGAGCTCCAAAACGGGACAGCGGCATGAAAGAGCCAAAAAAACTGGAGGGGAGAGTGCAAGTAAAGAAAAGGAAAGAAAAGAAAAGAGAATGGGCGATTTAAGAGTGCTTTGTTATTTGCTAGGAGCCTGTATTCACAGCTGGCTCATCCCCAACTCTAACCATAATACTATAAATAGCAATGGGTAACTATTGTGTTCCGTTACGAGATTTCCGGAAACAAAGGGGTGAATTCGGCACTTCCCTTTCCTACTATCAGAATGTAGGGGTTTGTTCAGGTGAATTACATCGTCTGAGGGTATTGTTTACCCTTTCTTCACTTCGAAGAAGTATTGTGAAGAAACCCTTCCTTCTGGATGTTGGCAAGGAAAGGGGTAAAGAAACCAACTTCTCTTCTGTGCTTCCGTTACTAAATTTATATACACCAGCTTTCGTTCACCTTGAACCACCGTTATTGGGCGTCTCCCTTTTTACCCCTTCCCCCATCTTCTTTGGAAGACTGTTTGGTTCCGTTACAAAAGAAACAGAGTACAATGCTTTATTATTTCATCTAGTTTCAGCGGAAATACAAACCATAATAGATTCCAATAATAGATCTATTCTTACATGAAGCAGTAGTTATTATAATAAATAGAAGTAATACAGCTAATATATATAACTAATACTAATATAGTTATTTAGACTTTATTATTAAGTAATATTATTTCATTAGCGAACAATCCGAGATTAGCGGTAAATACAAGATTACTTTTGAATTCCATTTCTAAACAAACAAAAAAAATCCAAATTAGATAGAAATATAGTTTTGAATCTTGATCTATATGAGGTTATTGTTAATTATAGAGATATAAGATGCAGCTTTATAATGATACAAGATTACGATTAGAAACTAAATAATATGGATGTATGTTTTGAAGCAATCTTATAGATCAAAAAATAAATAAATAAATAAAAAATGATAGAACTTGATAATTGAATGCTAAACATTATATAGGATACATTATATACATTACATTATATACATTATTCTGAAACTTTATGTAGATGTTAAGGATTAAAAATAATTTTTAACTAACAATTGTTTTAATGATGACATTACTTAATGATAATGTTAATTCAAACATTACTTAATTTTAAATATTATAAATCTTCGAGTAAATTTTATTTCTTTTCATTCATTAGAAATATAAAAAATGATATATCATTTAGTTGATTAACTTTCAAAATGATTTTTTTTTTTTTTAATTTTCAATGTCCACAATTTTTCTTAAAATTTTGTTTTATTTGAATTGGTTAATCCTAAATTTGCTTCCTGAATAAAAATAACTTTACTTCCTTTTAAAAAATATTACATGGATAATTAATAAAAAAAAAAGCTGTTAAGGAAATATAATTAATATTAAAAAAGTACTGAATGTGCTTCATAAAATAGATGCTTCCATATTCAAAAAGTATTTTTTTTAGATAAATCTGTTATAAATTGGTGATCTTTAATTAGAAAGTGAAAAAAAAGTTGTCAGATATTATCAATCTAAACAATTACTACTAAAATAATTGAATAATCTTATTTTGTATAAATGTTATTAAAATGACAGTACGTTAAATAATATTATACACATTTAATAAATAATTATTTAGTAATTATCTTGATTTTATTTTATATAAATATACATAATTCAAGCACTTTAACTTGTATATTAAGATATAAATTGAGAAGTTTGAATGGCACACATTTTTAATTCTAATAACTACTAAACATTAAAAAAATGTCTGCCGTTATAACTTTTCAATTAATGCATTATAAATTATAATTATTAATATTGATTAAAAGTTTGAAACAATATTATTGTTCATGTTAAGTAATGATTAATTAACAGTAACTATATAGTGCATGAACAATCACCATAGTTTTCAATATATTTTGTACTGCTTTATTTAGAATATAAACTCTCCATATCTTTACCAAATGACATAATTTTATTTTTTAATGACAAGTTTATTTGTTTTCTTTTTTTCATGCATAATTAATAACTATCGATACCGGAAATAGTATTTTTCAACGCAAGCAATGCATAACGAATCCGGATTATACAATATAAATTTTGTTTTTATGTAATATGTCCAAATAAATTTCGCCTAAAGCAAAGAAGGAAAAAAAAGCATTATTGTTTTGTTAGGTAAAATTTCGATAATATTTTGTCAGTTTTCAGCAGTTATTTTCCTTTCGCATTTTAAACCATGTTAATTGGTCAGTGGATTTTTCATTTTGGAAATTTTCCCTCCTTTTCGGCATTGTTACATCTCATAAAATATATATCATTAACATATCAATTTATGGCGAAATAATTATATGGAAATAATTGATTATTTTGTGTTTGTGATATTTTCAACAAAATTAAAAAGTAACGGTTTTACTTATTTGTTGATATAAAAAAATGATAGTAATATACAGCCATTGCATTGATTTGTACAATTTACAGCTCGTTATTAGAATGTAAAAATCTATACAAGTGTAGGGATTATCTAATTCCTAGACAAGATACATATTTTTGAATTTTATATTTTACATTCAATATATTTTTTTTTTTTTTTTTTTTTTTTTTTGCATATTAAATAAGAAGCAGAGAAGAATTGTGAAGAAAAAAATAAGTTTCTCCTTACTTTTATCTAAAACATTTCACACATTATAAAAATTCTTAATTTAATTTAATTATAAAGTTTATAATGTCTTAATAATCAATTACTACAAATTTGAAGATCTTCGTAATTACTTCTTTAAAAGCATTCATTCATTACAAAAATCTTAAACTTCAAAATAAACAACAACTTTCAAACAAGAATGCCTTTTTGAGTCGAGCTGATACTCTGGGACTGTCTCCATCTTCTATAAACAACAACTTTCATTGCAAACATTGTTAAAATATAATTAAATCTAATTAAACTCGTCAACAGAAAACTTAATTGAAATTGAAATTTTAATGTAACAATATCTGCATTTCCAAAAATAAATCTCATTAAAAAATTAAGTTAAAATGAAATTGTTAAAATAATAATTATTGTGCATAATTAATAATAAATTATAATTAGTTGAATTTAACAAAATTATATGTAAAATAAACCTTACAATCATTGTTATTTATAATTAATTTAGAAATGTAATTATGGTAACTATATTTACAGTATTTCCGGAAATTGTTATGTAAAGTCATAAGACAAGGAATCAAAACAAGTGTTTCGCTGTACTTTATTTTCGGCTATAATTTTTTTAATTAGAATTCTATACTGTATAGAAAATTATTTAGAATTGTTTTTTTTTATTATTATTGTTATTATTTACATTTTTGCTTTACAAAATACAAAACTTTTTTATTATAATTATTTTACCATGCCTTTTTTACTATTAACTAATTGATTAATTAATTGAGTTTCATTATTTTTAAACTGAAAGTAGTAAATTACAATAGAACATTTTTTTATAATAATTATATCCTGTGAATGAGAATTTTCTTAACGTTTGACTTCGGCTTCCGTTTCCATAAAAGAAAAGTCGGACATAATCAGTAAAGCGGATATTTTACGATGGGTGCTCAGGCAGAAGAAGACGAAGAGGAGAAAAAAGAGAGCAATTCACCGAAAACAAGCGACGTGGAAAAAGCTTTCTTTGCAGGAGGTGCGATCTACAACACACCTGGCTGAACCCGGACCTGGTGACCCGACAGAGGAGAGAAGAAGCATCTTCCTTCGATCCACATTCTGATCGTGACCCGATCTATCTCATTCTCTATTTCTTTCTTTTTTCTTTACTTTTCTATCTTTCACAATATTTGTCTTTCTATCTCAATGTTTTCTTTATTTCTTTCTCTCTCTCTTTTTCTAATCGTTCCATTCTTCGACCTTTTTTTTTTATTTATTATTCTCTTTTCTTTCATTTAATTCTCTTTCTAATCTTTATCTTTCTCTTCTCTTCTTCTTATCCTCTCTTTTAATCAACTTCCTCTTTTTATCTCCATTTTCTCTATTTTTTGTTCCTTCTTTCTTCTTATTACCTCTTCGGTTCTCCTGTATGGATTTTTCTCTACTTTCCTTGCCTAACTGTTTCCCTCTATCTAATTCTTTTTTATCTCCTATTCTGTTTTTCTATATTTCCTTCTTTTTTTTTTTCTTCTCTACTTTTCTCTTTCTCTTTCTGCTTCTCTTTATTATTTCTTTAATTTTTCTCTGCCTCTCCTCTACTTCAGTTTTATCAGTTTATATTTCTTAATCTTTTTTTTTTTCTTTTTTTTAATATCCTACTTTTTCTATATTTCTTTCACTCACTATCATTGTTTTTATTTCTCTATGTTTATCTCTTTCTCTCTTTCGTTTGTTTTTCTTTGTTTTATTTATTTATCTCCTTTTTCTATCTTTTTTTTTTATCTTCTCTATTTTTCTAATTTTTGTCTCTTTCTATCTCTATTTTTCCAATTTCTACCTTTTTTTTATCGTCTCATTTTCTTATTCTATTACTCTTTTTTACCTCACCCATTCTTTCTATGTTGCTTTTTTTATCTCTATTTTCTTTTTTTTTTCTCTCTCTCCTATTTCTCGCCCTTTTTCTTTCTGTCTTTCTACATCTACTCCACCTTTATTTCTTTGCACTTCTCACTGTTCTATTGTTCTTGGCAAACATCACATTAGTCTCTCTTTGCTTTTATGATGAACGAAAATGGCGGCTGTCATGTGTCATACAGTTGACGTGAAAATGAATGCACCGCTCGTTAGGTGTCTCAAAAAAAGGGGGGAAAAGAAGGCGACAGGAAAAAAAGAACACAAGATGACAATACAGTCGCTCTTCCACCCTTTGCTTCCGTTGTTATTTAATCCCTTATTTATGGTCTCTATTATCAGGAAGAGATTATATTCCACCGTGAAGTTAGGAAGTGTAGGGAAGTTATAGAAAAAATCAAACGGTAAATATCTAATGAAATAAAAATAAAAATTTAGTTTTTTTTAAAATTTCAGAAAAAAAAGATTTAAAAATAATAAGACTGAAGATAATTGGTAATATTCGTAAACAAAATTTAAATCCTTAAACATAAATTTATTTTTAACTAAAAAATAAGAAAGCCTCTGAAACCTACAGTATCTTAAAACAATTGTTCTGAGATTCTCAGCTCATCAATTAAAGCTATTCAGTGTTCGAAGATTCAAAGATTATTGAAAGTCCAACATCTGAAACAGCTAAGATCCTTATTAGGAAAACGCCTTCTTATTTAATACTACATATTATATTTCCTTGTTCTCTTTTCTTTTCTTATTTTGTTAAGAATTGTCTCTTATCCTAAGTCCAGGATTGGCAATAGCCTATATACTTTGATTACCATATATTGTTTTCTTAATTTTTATTTATTTATTTATTTTTAAATATGAGTCACTTGTTTTTTCATCAGAAGTAAATTTGAATCTTCAAATAGAATACAAAATACAAATACAAAAATAACTTCCATGGCTTCATAGCATTATCTACATAGTTTATACTCAGTACACAATTTACATTAAAACTTCCTGAAAAATGCAGAACACCATTATTTGTAAATAACAATGGTTATTTACACCATTTTAAATTTTGATAATACTTATTTCACTGTTTTTGGTATAAATAACCTTTTTGAATATATATATATTAAAATAGTCTTTTAGTAAATGACTACTTAGTAGTAAATCTACTACTTAGATGATTTAAAGGAAGTTACTTACTAGTTTGCTTCGTTGTATTAATAAAAAGTACATATATATACATATTTATTTTAAGTATATATGTATATATATATATATATGTATATAAGTACATAAGTACATATATATATTATATATGTATATTATTATTATTATTATTATATGTAAATTATTATATTACGTATATAAGTACATATATATTTCTTTTAACATTTGTCTTTTTCTCTCTATTTTTTTTTTCAAATTTAATTAATTTTAATAACTCATTAATCACAATTAAATTTCTTAATTATATTTAATATCTTTGAAATATAAATACTGTATGTTATCAGTAACTTCATCTCCCTTATATCAGCCTGAAATTGCTTAACTATCCTAAAGTATGAATGTACTCAAAAAAATACATTATTCACTTATATTGAATGCCAAAGGAATATTTGTCACAATTGAAAATGAAAAGTTTATAGATATGAAATTTTTACATAAATTATCTTGTTTTAATTTAACTGCTTATTTATCTTGCAATAAAGGAAAAAAATTAATGTAAGTAGTTACATTGTAAACATTGTAAAACATTTACATTGCACCATAATTAATTAATAAAGATATCGAGCAAATTCCGTTAAAATAGCTTCCAATTAGAATGATAGATGAATTAGAACATACTATCTTTACAGGAGCGTATATAAGGGGGGGGGGGGGGCCCCCCCCCCCGCCCCCGAAATAATGAAGGTATGTCCTCCAACGTTTTTTTTTGGTTGAAGAGATAGGTTTTTATGGTTTTTTTTTTTGGTTGAAGAGATTTTTTGGCCCGGGCACCCCCCAATAAATAATGAAGGTATGTCCTCCCAACGTTTTTTTTTGGTTGAACAGATAGGTTTCCATGGGGTGTCTACTTAAAATTTCTTAACTTAACCTTACATTTATCTTAGGCCCCCCCGAAAATATATTCTATATACGCCACTGTATCTTTATATAGAATATTTTGAAATAGAATTATCAGATTTCGATGTTTAATTTTATTTTGGTTGGAAGGTAAAACCCACAGAGACTACAAATTGAATATATTTATATATATATAATATTTGCCGAACAGGCAGAACTCAAAAGCAATATTATATATATTGATAATATTATATATTATCAATTTATAATATTTAAATATATTGATGCTATGCTATTAAAATGAATTTTGATTGATTTGAAGTATTTTATTTGAAGTACCTTATTACATTATTTTTAATTTATTCATTATTGTTATTATAATTTATTTGTTTCCTGAAATGCTACTGGGTATTCTGAAGATGCAGAAACTTCAGGTATTGAAAACTGAAAGAAAATCTCTTTATAAATTCATGTCAGGTGAGAAAAAATTGAGTTTGAAGTTGCTTTATACTGTGTGCATTGCGTCGTGTGATATTACAAGTGTGCTGAAGATATTATTGCATAATTCAGCTATTATGGATTGACTGGAGGTTTTTCCCCTCTTTTCAATAAAGCTAAGGGGACACGTTTAATAGCAGTAACAAGTTTTATCAAAAAGGCTTTTTTTGCTATAAAATTACAGCTTTTCCTATTCTATGCTGCAAGAGGAGGTTGTCTCCCCTACAGATCCAGTCTTTGTGCCGAGTGACCCAGAGTGGACGGGTGGGCGAATGGGTCAGCAAGGCACGCGAGCACACTAGTGGGGGGGTCAACTACATCCGCTTAGAAAAAGTCCAGGAATTCGATCAGATGGATGTCGTAGGATAACGATGGTTGGGCGTTTACAATGAAGAGAAAAGGAAAATAATAAATAAAAAACAATCATCGAAATCATTTCGTTGTTTGATGGAGTGAAAGAGAAGAGGAAGGAGGGAAAGAAGGAAAATGCGTCCTCAGTGAAATTCATTCTTAGATGTCGAATTTATCTTAAAAAGAAATTAGTTGATAATCTACCTCAAGGAAAAAAAGTAAATAAATAAATAAAAGGTAACTAAACTACAAAAGAAAAACAATAAATAATAAACAATAGTAAATAAATGAATGAATACGTTAATAAATAAATTAACTAAGTTAATAAAACAAATAAAAATTTTAAAATGCTAAAAACAAATTTATAAGAGCTTACTTTAAATTTATCCCAAAATTATATAAGATACAATTTATAATTTATTGTTTATACAGTAGTGATACAATTTCTTCTAAAAGTACTTAATTGGGGAAATGTATTCTTTACATTCGCCAAATTCATTTCTGAAATCTAATATTTAAATAACTTTTTATTACAATGGAAGAAATTCAAATCTAAAAGTTTTGGACAGTTTTTCGTTACGTTTTAAACATCTGATGGTTAAGTAGAATAATTTAGAAGTATTTCCAGAATTTTCTGAATGGTTCCAGTATAAGCTGTCAACGCTGAAGAGAAAAGAATTCAACTTGTCACTTACGCTTTATGTGTAAATTAAAAGAACTTCATGAACAATGTTAATGGGCCCACACACCTCCTTCCTGAATACTTTGAATAGAGCAGCGTTCGTGTATTCAACTTCTTGCAGTAGCGACAAACTTGTTGGCAGATTCAACTTGAAAACCACCAGCGCGCAAATCAAACCTGAAGTGTTGTCACTCAAGGAACTTCAATACAATAATTAGACAATGCCAAAACATACCTCAATTTCTTGTACAGCATATGTTGAAAGGCGTGATCTAATCAGGTTATTGCTTGAGACTTATTAACAGGAGGCAAACCGCCATATGCCTTTTCTTTTAAACATAGAAAAGTTCTATAGTGTTTTTATGTTAGGAGTACGCCCATAGCCTCTGCTGCATGATATGGTTGTTCACTGTTACAATTAAGCTTTCAGATGTTCTTTATTCCAAATTATTCGTTAAACATTTTAAGATGACAACCTTTGTAAGGAAAACATTACCAGCATATGTTAATCTAACCGACAGTTGACTATAGACAGCAGACAGTGGATGTTTGAGAGAAAAGAGAAATCTCTTGAAGAAATTTTACAGAAAGTATCTAGTGCTAATGTTCATTAATAACGATGGACTGATCAGGTTTAATAATTGGAGTCGGAACGAATCCCTTAAGGACCGATGTTGATGAGATTAATGTTCATTTTGCATGAGAAGTAATAATCTTTTAAAATGAATTTCAAAATTAAGTTAATGTATATAGTTTATTTAAATGTAATAAGCTATATGCAAATAGGCTGTAGTGACACTATACTCATGCAAATTATATTGTCTGAAATTTACAGTGTTATTATTATTATTATTATTATTATTATTATTATTATTATTATTAAATATATGTTACTTTAGTTATTTATATATATAAGTACATATTTTATAAAAATCTAATATTCAGTATGGTCATATGCTTACCTTCTGAATACAGTTAATTAGAAAACAATTTTTATTTTTGTTTTGCCTAATATTAATTTTGGAAAATTAGCTCTTTACTTGGCAATGAAATATTGATGTAAGTCTTACATGTTTCAATTTTGTATTCAAAAATCAATGATATAATAATTATATTACACCTGAAATCAGAACCTGCTGATAGAAATCGTAACGGGACTGCAACTTTTTTATTAAGAAATTAAATATAAAATTATTATTATTATTATTATTATTATTATAGTATATATATTCAGAACCTGTTGATAGGAATTTGTCATTCCTAACGAACTGTAACTTTTGTATTTAGAAATCATAATAATAATAAAAAAATATTATTATTATTATTATTATTATTATTATTATAATACACTTAAAAAACTCGGAACAGCCGGAAATGGGAATGGCGGCTAATAACTAACAACCAAACCAATTTAAATTTAACCATCATTATTTAAAAAAAATAGTGACATTATAAATTTGAAGGACCATTGATTTTTGATGTCAGGGATTAAACTTACATACATTGATATCTTCTTTAAATTTTCAGCCAAAGATTTAGGAATAACTCCATAGCAGAAATAATTACTGAGACAATGACAACAATCCTTCATTTTCCATTGTCTTTTGATTTCTTCACAATTCATTTCAATGATTTATTTCTGTGAAATTTCCAGTTCCATGTATTCCTACATCAAATACATAATCCACAGTTTTTCTTTTATCTATTATTATTATTAGTGCTTTATCGTTTTGTTAATTTCTGTATGCATTGTTCTGAACGAAATTTTCCTAAGATCGTATCAAAAATTATACAAGAGAGGCAAAATAAACTGGCATTGAAAGTATGAAAAAAAATATGGAACATTTAACCCACAATTCTACATCATCCACAATTATATAAATAAAACAAATTATTAATTTCAGCATATTTTTTTTTTTTTTGGTTTTTGTTAGTTCTGGGTGAAGAAAATCAGATGAATTATGTTAAAGTTGAAAACTCTGGGGGGAGGGGTGCAATTCTCCGCCCCCTTCTTTCTTAATGAAGGAGCTGAGATTTAATTTTAATGTTTTATTGACGTAGAAAGATAAGAATATTAAATACAATAAATTGATGAAAGAATTTTTCAAATATTTATGATACATACAATTTTAAAAAATGAAGGAAAAATGTTTATAATATTTACTGAAGAACGAAAAATGTCTATAATATATTTCAGTTAATAATTTACAAATAAATGACAAGTATCGTATACCGGGTGATTCATAAAGTACTGGAAAGTACTGGTGGTTTTCACCGCCCTATATCTTTTAAACTACTGCTCATCAAAATCTGAAACTTTTTATATAAAATCGTCAAACATATAAGAGTAATATTTTCATGTCATTATTTATTCATTATTATTGAAATTCATTTTATTTGCATTCAAACACCCCCAATATATCGTATATTTAAATAACTGTTGTGATGTTGTTTAAACTATAAAAGTCTGGATCCAATATTCAAATGATACAGAAACCTAATTGGGAAAATTTAATTTAAATACTTTTATCATTAATTACACTGCCAACTAAGTCTGCACTTCCTTCTTGTTTAAAACAATAATAATAAATTACATTTGAAATAATCACATACGTATTCGGAGACTCATTCTTCCAGTCTCCTTTTTCCAGTCTCCAAAGGAGACTGGAATAATGAGTCTCCGAATACGTACATGATTATTTCAAATGTAATTTATTATTATTGTTTTAAAGAAGAAGGAAGTGCAGATTTAGTTGGCAGTGTAATTAATATTAAATATAGCACGTTAAAATTATTATCACTTTTATCATTAATTCCTTTGTTTAATTTAAAAAAAAAAAAACTATTTTTTTGAAAATGCATTCTGACAAATGACTTTTTAGGAGACAATCGAATAATTTTTTTGCATAATATTTTCGATATATTGGGGTGTTTGAACGCAAATAAAATGAATTTCAATAATAATGAATAAATAATAAGATGAAAATATAACTCTTTTATGTTTGACGATTTTATATAAATAGTTTCAGATTTTTAAGAGCAGTAGTTTAAAAGATATGGGGCTGTGAAAACCACAAGTACTTTCCAGTACTTTATGAATCACCCGGTATATAATATATCATAATGGTAGTTAAACTTTACCATTATGTATATGTCATGTTTACAAATTAATATTTCCCAAGCTAAGCGACCTGCTAGCGGAGTATAATTTATTGCCCTTTTTATTCTAATTTTGTTTTTTGATTTTTTTTTTTTTTTTTATTTCAAGGGCCATTGTTTTGTTCAATCTTGTCTTGTGTTTATCTTTCTTTGGATTTCACTGAGCTATGAGTACTGGGCGAATCCAACTGATGAGAGGTAAGCACCTCAAAACAGTCTGTCTTGGGTTCCCAGTACAAAATTTCCAAAAATAGTTCAGTGAATCCTTTTAAATGTGTGCGTTTTTATGCTTACTTTTTTATGCTTATTGTGCAGAAATATTTCATCTGCACAATTTTGGAATTCATGTCATGGGGTAATTATATATAAAAAAAAAAAGCGATAGATGTTTAGAATTTGAAAGGAAATTTCAGATAATTCAGCATTATACAAAATTAAGGGTTTGACTAAACAGTAAAGTAATAAAACTAAGTACAATTTTCTTCATAATAAACTTTTTATACTATGACTATTACGATAAAAATTAGTAAAAATTGTTAATTTCATAGAAAGAATTTTCTTAGTAAGTTAGATATTAACTTTATTTCTCTGGTTTACAACTAATATCATTAATGTTATTTGGTATTAAAGGTATCTGAACTTAAGACATGGACTAAGTAAAATAATTTATTTCACTTTAACTAGGAAACCTGTGATCACCAGGTTTGATCTTGTATTCTGAGGTAATTTTCTCACCATCCGTGACCCAAGATCACGACCGCTTTCTCACAACCCGCGAGCGCGTCTTGGAGACCTCATGTTTGATTGTAAGTCACGTGACTTCCGATTGATCCACTCAATCTAACATTTGCCACCTTATTTGTATTTCTGTGTCTTATGGTTTCGGAGGAGATGGGGTCAGAAAAAAATCAAATTTTTCTTTTATAAATATAATAATATAATATAGATAAACACATTCATAGCTAGATATAGAGCTTCATTGAAATATTTCAATTTAATAACGAGAGAGAGAAAGAATGAAAAAGTTTTACAAATCAAGTCGAAATCTGTCAACATATTCAAAAACTATTTATTAAAGAAAGCTGAAACTTCAGAGGACAACCATTTAATTAAATAATAATTTTAAGAGAGTAATTAATATAATTTCTTTAACTAAACTGTAATAAATGTTATACCATTTTTACTTGCTAATAGATCATTTTTTTATAGAAAAATTGAAGTACAGTGAAACTTGAATAATTCGAACTTGTTTAATTCGAAATCTGGATAATTCGAATTTTTTGCTTGGTCTCTAGAATTCTGTATTAAAATAATGTTAAAAAATCGTGAATAATTCGAATTTTATTTTGGATAATTCGAATTTTTCGTACGATTGTCCTTATAATATTACGGTAAAAATTGTCCCTGAGACTTTTCTCAGCTAAGATAACATTATTTATTTTAACGGTTTTTCTAAGGAAAACAAAAGCGAGGGTTGGAATGTATTTTTGTATCAATTGATAGGTTGGAAGCATATGCTACGACTCAAAGATTGCATTCAATATAGCAATTAAAAATATCTGCCTTTTTTTTTAAAGTGATGAATAATTAAGCTAGTAAAAAATGTTGATTTAATGAAAAAAAAATGTAGTAGTATTCTTAGATAAAGTTTATATATTAAATCTTTGACCGTGGAGTTAATTTGTTTTTATTTATCTCTTCTGTTTGAGGGAATATATGTAATTCGAATTTTTGGATAATTCGAACTTTTTCTCTGGTCCCTTCAGCTTCGAATTATCCAAGTTTGACTGTATTACAAAATGTTAAGTACTTTTTATTTTACACATTTATAAACTCACTTAATTTTATTTAATTTTTTTACAGAAAAATCTTGCTTCGTTATTAGAAGAATGACTAATAATCTATTAATTGAAATGTTGCTAGCTGACTAAAAATTTCAAAATTGTGCTTGCTTCTTTTTCTCCACACAAACTATTTTTATAAATCGTATTCACTATTAAAAAGAATGCCTAAGTCTACTGTAACATTGAGACAACAAAACTGCTAAGAATAAATGAACAGTATATTACACTTAATATTTAGTTACTCTACAACAGTGATTCTCAAAGAGTGTGCCGCGAGAAAAAACAACAAAAAATATTTTTATTAAAATGGGAAAAATAAGAGAAAATATAAAATAGGAATTAAATATTTTAACAACGTTATTTATTAACACATGAGGAACAAGTAAATTGTAAGTAATGCAAACTGGAAAGGTTAAAATTAATGAGTCGATAATTACATGATATTTATATTCAAAGAGAAATATGAAATATCGGCTTGTTTACTTTTGCACAATTGTTTAATAAAGGAGTCGAATAAGTAGAAAAGCAACGAAAAAGCTTGGAGTGCCGTGGGATATTAGGAAGAACGTGCTGGATTTGTCCAAATACCTAAGTATGCCGTGAGGAGAAAAAGACTGAGAAACACTGCTCTGCAATAACACATCTTTCATTGTATTCCCTTACAGCCAAATTGCATGGTCCTACTTTTCGTCATTGTTTTGCATCACTGAAATAATCATTGTTTTTGGTGATAAGTTTCTATTTTGATTTGTTCTTATTCTCCCAAATCAAATGGTTACTGGAATGTGAAGCAATGTTTCACGTGATTCACGCTGCTTTTCAAAGCATTTTAGAGTCATGAACCAATCAGCGACATGATCTGAAACTTTCGACTTTCATTTTTGTGAGGGATTAAAGACGCTTTTGAGCAACACAATTTCCGTAGAATATGAAATGACTTTTAACAAGTTGTCATTCTGTTGGAAACAAATTGTAATTATATTGTATTTTAGCATCTCTATTATTTAATCGGAAGCGAGTAAGAGTTACATTTCGACTGCAAAACTTAATGTTTTCGAAATGCGGCAGTCCTTTGCGAACGCGATGATGCTTCAATAAGAAATGAAAAATCTCTTTTAAAAATTGACATCTGCACATTCTTACGCACAGAATAATTTTAATTCAGTAAAAATATTGTTCATTTTCGGAAGATAATCTGATGACTGCGATATTTTATTCATAATAACCTTGAATTCAATCGAAGCGGTGGTCAAAATGACGTCGATTAGCTCGATGGTGAAATGAATGTGAGGGTCTTCCTTGTTTAGTGGTATGTCACAGTTTCGCCGGTCCTGATTGGTGCTCACTAATTACCAGTGATTGAAATTCCCTAAATTTTACACCAAGTTCTAAATCTGCTTCAATGATAGGATTGGTGATGAAAATGATGTCAGGTGAAAATTATACGATCATAGAACTTCAATGATAGGTTCAGTAATAAGAAATATGACGATAGGACCTAGTGATTTGGCTATTACAGTGTATTCTTGATCCCTGAAGACTTTTGTTTAATTAATAATACCTTTATTATGAAGATTAAAAAAGGAGGTTTATATCTTTTGACTATTTAACCCCTTAAAAGAATTTTCAAAATAATGTAAGCGAACAGGTTTTCAAAAATATTTTTTTATAATTTCGGAGAAATCTTTAAAATGTATTTATATTTGTTTTATAAATATCGTACCATTATAACTGTACTAAGGAGTAGTACTTATAGTTTACTTAGTTATGCTAGGAATACTAATGACATCATTATTAGTTATTTGTTATCATAATTTAATACAATTACAGTAAAGTACAACGAGAAACTAAAGAAACATTTTACTTTAAGATATTAATTTCTCTAACTTCGGAATTAAAATTTAAAAATTTATAACTATATTTTCACTTAACATGACTGTAGCACAAATTTTTCGAGGTTTAGAATATTACTGAAGCAAAGAAATTAAGCAAAAACTCAAGAAATAAAAGAATAAACAAAGAATATTCAAATTCAACAAAAGAAAATCGTTGAAACAACTTGAAACAAATAAATTACAGAATGTTTTCTGCTTTTCAAGATCTCAACAGCGTTTTGAAATAGAAAAATTTGTACAAGAGCTTTAAATTTGTATAGTTGTCAGTGAAAGTTTTCTTCCATTTTATGTAGTAATTACCATTAATAAACATATTTGCAACTTCAGCAACAACAACAAAAAGATATTAACAACATTTTCAATTCATAACTTTTTTTCACTGACTAAGTTTTAAACTAAGTTTATTTTGTGTTTAAGAGAAAAGTAACATCATTCTTCAAATTAGGCATATTTAATTTTTACTTTGAAGAAGCTGATTCTTATAATCTCTTGAGATTATTGAAATAGTATAATATTTATTCTGAATAATTTTTTCGTATAAGTTAACATGAGTTTTGAAGAACATTCCTTTGCCTCTAATAGCTTAAATTCGCCAACTTTGTAAACATTTACTTCACAAAACATTTATAGTATATAGTAAATCGGCACTATATTTAGCAGTCGTATTGTAAAAAAAAAAACCAAACAAACATTTAACAAGGGGAACATACGCACTGCGTTAAGTGTCGCACTACATTTAAAATTTACAGTAGAAAAACAAAAACAAGAAAGCTTTTAAGAGAAAAGTTAAAATGAATCAATAGCAAAATAAAGTATCAGGGAAAAAAAATAGCAAATGTTTTATGATTAGCGACAGAATTGTGCGGCATAAAAAAAGAAAATTAGAATGCTGTTTTATATCCTATTCTGTAAAAAAAAAACTGATATTAAATTGAGAGAACATAAAGTAAAAAACAAATGGTGGTAGAGGGACGACTGAGAAAGATTAAGAAACTGTCCAGGTAAAGGAGAAATTTAAAATATAAAATGAAAAAGTAAATCGCAACAATGAACCGAAAAACTAAAATAAAAACGAATTGGAAAACTTTTTATCATTATATGTGCAGTAATTTTAAAAATAAACATAACACCGAAATAACACCGAAAATTCATTCATTTATTAAGAAAAAAAAAGCAGAAAGATAAAAAATGCTGGATATCCTCCTTTCTTCGGGATGCAAGAGTTATACCGGTAGGCACCATCAACTTTTATCTCAGTGTCTTTCATCTTGCAAAAGCATAGATAATAGCTGCAAATACTGAGATTGAGTAGATATAAATTATTCTAAATTTATATTTACACAAATTAATGACGTTCTTATATTCTAAAAAAATTTTTTTTTCAAAATTGCTATGCTGAAATAGGAAATGCGTGGAAAGTATATTAATAATAATTAAAAAAAAAAGGGGTTTGATATTAGGAACACTGTTTTTTTAATGCATTTATAATTCTTTTATTCTTTTTATTGTGAGATCTTATTTAACCTCACATCTAGATCCTATTTAAATTTTCATTTCTCTCATTTATTTACTTAGTCTTTTTCATTAATTTGTAAAGTAACTGTAATATTTTTTGTAAAACAGTATATTTTACTATCATTTAATTATTTTATATATATATTACATATTATTAATCATTTTCAATTATGAAATAACAGGTTACAAATTTATCGGAGCAGAAACTATTATTTAATATTTTACTTTAATAATACTAGTCATTATTTTTTAAGACTATTTAAGTATTTTATCATCTTTATTGAATTTAATGTTATAAAAATTGTATCCATATATTATGAAAAAATATCATATTCATTTAAAAAATAAATAACATATTGTATATAATCATTGTTGAATAAGTTACTTACTTTGATTAATTTTTAATTTTTCCTCACGATATTAAAAAATTATAATATAACGCAGTACCTACAGTTAAATTAGTTACACAATCTTGTAATTCATAATAAAGTAATAAGTAAAAATAGTAAATGATGAATAAAATTAAATAAGTGATAGTTTTTTATTATTATATTTAGTATTATTATTATTTCATTTTTTTTAAATACAGGCTTCTATGGTTTATCAACAAATATATATATTAAATGAATCTTAATTGATGTCTGATAGAAATTTTTATTCAGTGACGGCCAAAAGAACGTAGATCTTATTTCAGCTAAAAAAAAAAAAAAAAAAAAAAAACGGAATCTGTCAGAAAAAAAAAAAAAGTAGGGGGATATAGAAACCACCCCATTCTCCCCGATAGTTTGTGGAAAAAAAGGAGTATTGGACCAAAATGATAGCATTGTACAGCACCATTGTTGAGCAGTGTGCTATCTGTGGGGTGTAGTTGGATTTTATAAAAATCAATTCTGAAAAATCCCCTTCTTGGGATTTACAACCTCTCCTCCCATCAAATTCGGTGCGCCGTGTACCTGGGCGAGGTGTGAGCCACCGTTTCAGGGTCAGGCCACGATGCGTGGGGTCAGGGGCTCCTTGGGGAAAGGGGTAGGGGAGAGAAAGAAAGGGAAAATGTCGTCTCAACATAGAGCCCCTACAATGCAAAGAAAATAGGAGACCTGAAGAATGCAGTAAGATTACATCGCGATACCTGCATCTATAATGAATTGAGTCTAAAATAAGCATAGACCATCAAAGGATTGCAGACGGGTTCCCCTACTTACATTTTAATATGTAAATATATGTAAATTAATTCTACTCTATTTTAGAATAGCAGAAATTAGCTACAATTGAACTATTTATTCTATACTAGAATTTATATATTAAACTTTATTATAATAGTTACATAAATTAAGAATATGTAAATACTTACGTAGGTTTAATTAGTCGTGGTGTATTACATTTTTATATATCTCAGTTAATTTTTATAAATCTATTTATTAACCTAAATCATGAGATATATAAATTTAGAATGATAATTTCAAATGAAATATATTTGAAAAATATTTTAAATATTATTGAATTTTAATTATTGTACTTACATCTTATATATTTATAAAATCTATATATTAATTATATTTTAGTGTAATATCTATAAATCTGTTATGAATTCTCTGCTGCATTATCTCAAATCAGATGTAAATAAAGGCAACACTAAATAGATAGTCAGTTTCCGGAAATTTATCATTTCTGATATCGTTTATCACTCATAAAATAAAAATTACAAAGTAATAAAAATTCAATACAAGATAATTAAAAACAATAAAGTAGGTAAAACAATAATAATCTGAAAATATCTAAATTTCTAAACTTTTCTCCTTTAATAACAATATTTCGTTTCTCTAAACGTGAAACTTCATCAGGTTACATACCGTACTGGAGGAAAAGAAATAATCTTTTCTTTCCTCCTCAGAAGTCGTTATAATATAAATTTTTTACAATTAATCTAAGCATGTGCAAACTATCTATCATCCTATGCACGTCTTAACAATTTTTCATACAAAACAAACCACCTACTAACAATCTAATAAACATATATCTAACGAAGTGTATTAAATTTTCTCCTTTGTTATTGAAGGAGAAAAGTTTGGAAGTTTGGAAGAATTATGTGTTTTATGAACCTTAAATTAACTTTGTTTTCTCACAAAAAGTCATTCTTTTAACTTAGTAAATTGTGTAGATATATATAAATGTAACTGTTCTTTGAAAATTATGATAAAACAGAATTGTGATCACAGTTTGAATGACACAACTCAGTAAAATTATCCCCCAAAAAAAATCCTTTTGATCAGATTTTAACATTTGCGAGATTGACACATTTTAGTAAAATTATGATCTCATAACTTCTTTAATGATTGCAGTTGCCGTTACATTACTTACGGATCTTCATCAAATCATAGTGTTGTAATATCTTTCCTATCAAAGTTGGTAAATAAAGAATTGACGCAGTCTGGTAATATTAGTGCCTCATAATGTTTTTCAGCAACATTTTATAGTTACAGATTAGATGCATCTTGGTAAACTGTGATTTAATAAAATATTTCTAATCAAAGGTTGACAGGTAAAAGTTGATGTGCTACTATAAAGTGTGGTTTTATAATGTTTTCGGCTATGTTTTACATTTACTGGAGTTGATGAACTTGGTAAAATTACGATATTATATTATTTTTCTAACCAAACTTTAGTAGGTAAAGAGTTGACACATTATGATATAATTATGGTCACAATGACTTTCAGCAATCTTTGACGGTTACCAGAGTTGACGTATCTTGTTAAAATGATAATGCCTTAATATTTTTCTAATCAAAGTTGACGCATCATGGCAAAATTATACTCTCAAAATGTCTTTCTGATCAATGTTTGACGATTATCAAGATGACTCATGATAAAACTATGACGATGTAATATCTTTCTTATTAAAGTTTGGCGTATCTTGGAAAAATTATGCTAACTATCTTTCTGGCAAAAATTTGACAGAAAGAATTGCGCTTCAGGACGAAATTATAGTCTCAAAATGTCTATCGGACAATGTTTGACGGTTACAGAGATGACTCATCTTGGTAAAAAATATGACAAAAACAACGTCTTTCTAACGAAAGTTTGACAGTTAAAGAGCTAAGGAATCTATTTTAAGCAATTTAAAAATGAAAGGGATACCGCCAAACCGATGGCCTAACCGGCGTTTTTGACCACAACGAATATAGCGATAAAGGAAAGTCATCCCTGTTTATTTTTGCAGAGGGAAAGGGGAATGACCGTCCTTTCCCCGCCCCTCTTTAGTCGGCCTTGATAGAAATGGCTACTGAAGGTCCCTCTCTTCTCCCCCACTGGGGTAAACAGAGGTCATCCGTGCAAGTACAATTGTCTTATTCTTGGTGCAATATGATAGGGACAAAAGATCACTTTCGGCCACCATAAAAAAACGGTTGGCTTTAGGATTTGAACACTTCAATACCCCCCCCCCACCACAATGACATTTTTTAAAAATTCTAATAATTTCATTAATTGTTATATATTTCCCGGATATCTCCTCTTCTACTCTTCTTAGGGTCTAAAGATGTTCAGTACTACATGCCTTTAATTACTTTAGTACTGAAAGGGTTGAGGTGGATGATAACGATTTCGCTTATACATTAACAGTGATTATGTATAGATTTTAATATTGTTTTAATGCTAATAATTAATTGGCTATTATCAATTAGCAAATCACATAAAAGATTGACAATTTCCGATTCTAGATACCGGATACCAAAATTTTGTAATTTCATAATTCCTGGTTTTCAATAGAAAATTAAAGCAAACTTTTTGGCATCAATTTTTTTTTATTTTTATTTTTATAGTATTTCAAATCTATATTCATTCTTTAGAAAGATATATTTTTCTGAGATTCTTGAAATTAATAAAGAAAAAATATTAGTCAAGCGTTAACTAAAACACTTTAAGACTTTATTTTAACAACCATGTTAAACAATTAGTACAGCTTTGCAGACGAGATGTAAGCTTATGAATAGGGTATGCTAAATATATTAGAACTTCAAAAGAGCTTAAAGCCTACTTTCCTTAAAATATCATTTCGTAAAATTTCTCTACTTTTAATTTTTTTAAAGTTGTTAAACGACAAAAAGGAAAATCCTATATTTATACTGTACAAAAATCTCTGCTAAATACAAACAGTATAAATTTTTTCCGTTTTGAACAAAAAATAAATTAAATCTGCATTATTTACTTAAATTCTCTAAATTGGATTAATTTTAGTCGTATCAAACCAACGCAATGGATTAGCTAAAATGAACAGAAATAGGATAGAATCTATTTTTTAGATTCCAATGCTTTTCTAAGAGAACTTTTGTCTCTTTCTCTAGCTAATTTCTCGACAAGAGCCTATTGGGAAAAGATTTCAAATATATAAGTCAGATCGTCCCTAGTCTTGGAATATGCACACAAGTTACAAAAAGATCCATCAGCGGTTCAAAAGTTATTGGGCTTGGGGAGTACATACAGATAGATTGACTGATTCGATCAACTCACTTTCCTATGAAAATAGCTGAAAATAGGTATCTTTTTATTTAATGTAAGAAATAGAACAGGATTTCTCAAACTGATTTATTAATATACTGTAT
>JAFIDM010009631.1:225387226-225455318 GCA_023159025.1 Thereuonema tuberculata
TATATATATATATATATATATACAGTAATACCTTGAGATACGAGCGTCCCGACATACGAGTATTCCGAGATACGAGCAAGCCTTCGAGCAAATTTTTGCTTTGAGATACGAGTAAAGATTTGAGATACGAGCACGTTTATAGACTGATAAATTGTCTACTAGTCGTGCTTCGGCGCTTTTTTACGACACGTGCCTTACTCATTTCCGTAACATTTTGAAAGGGAGACAGAAACAAATCTCCCTCGATAAGTATTTCGTTAAAAGGCCTGCGACAAGTGAAAGTGAGGGTAGTCAGGAGAAAAAAGTTAAGAAAAGTGAAGAAAAGTAAAGAATACAAATCGAAAAAGCAAAAAATAGAAAAGTAAAAAAAAAAAAAATACGTAAGTTAAGGTAGTTCTAAATTTATGTAAGTTACATAGTTTATGTGTATGGTACGTTACGGAATCAAATGTCTACGTAAGGGCCAACTCTCTTCCCTCCCTCCTCCGCACATGCCGCCATTAGCCGCTACTGTATCGTCTGTCAGTAAGAACTCATAATTAAAACCAGATTTTATTTTATATCACAGGAATCCTTATATACAATAATTTTAGTGTGTGTATATCTCTATAGCAATTAAAAACATGTTTTTCCATTATTATTAGCACTAATAAGGGAGTTTTTGAGAGGGCCGGAACGGATTAATTTTTTTTCTGTTATTTCTTATACGAAAAAATGATTTGAGATACGAGCACCTCCAGTTACGAGCTCGGTCCTGGAACGGATTATTATGTCAAGGTATTACTGTATAAATATATATTACCATATTCCGCAGTTATCTTCAAACTAGCGTCATGCTATTCCTTCCTGACTTATGATTTTCACTCATGTTATAGAAAGTAAAGAAACATTTATGACTGTTAAGACTATTTCTTCTGATTCATATAAAAATCTAGATCTGAGAATAGAATCGAGATAAAAAAATAATGCTATTAAATAATAATAAAAATAAAAATACATGTCATCACATTATCGGGATTTCTAAGTAATATTTAAGATTTTGAAGAAGAACAAATACTCTTTTCGTGCATCCTTCTTTTTACCTTTTTTGTTTCTTTGCATGTTATATTTCATATGGTGTTTGTAGTTATTTTCATTATATACAGTTAGTAAAAAAAGTAAAAAAAGTAACTTCTTGTAAAACAACTTAAAGCCTATATTTTCCTGCTTATCCATTAAAGATTACTACATTTTTTTTTTCTTTTTTTATTTTAAATTGTAAAACACCCCAAAAAGCCTGTCAAATTTTAACAGCTGCTAAATAATAATAAAAAAATAATACAATTTTCAATTTTTTTAAAATATTTATTAAATTCCGTACTATTTATTTAAAATGTTGAAATCCGATTAATTTTAATTGCATCTTTAAGCTACGAATCCAATTATGATATAGACAGATTAAAAATTATTGTTAGACATAATTATTTCTAATGCTTTTATATGGGGATTTTTGTCACTTTATCAATAAGGACCCACTTGGAAAGATATCATTTCTATTTCTGAAATATGCATAACCAAGTTTCATGAAGATTCATCCAGCGCAGTGGTTCAAAAGTTATTAAGAGAAGAAACACACAGAGATTGACGAGCCTCATTTCTTAAGCTAAGAAGTTCTTTTTCAATACACATAAGAAAACAGATAAATAAAATCAGTAAAAAAAAATTTAGTTGAAATAACAACAAAATCAGAATGATTTTTTTTTCATTTAGATATCAAATATTTAAATATCAAATTTATTCAATATCAGTTAAATAATTTCAGTTTTTTACTCAAATAAATAATAATAATGTATCATTACTTCTTATCCTTATTGGTTCTTTACTAGTAAATATTGTCTTTCTAATTTTTTTTTTTCACAATTAGGCCTATACTGTAGTTCAACATAACAATCGTGCTGACCTTTACTGTAACTTCTTTTTTTTTTAATAGTCACTTGGAGACCTTCAAGTACAATTTGTACCCTACGAGGCGAACTAGAGTAAAATAGTTTAGACGGGAAAATAAAAAAGATTAATTGAAACCATTTAAATGCCCTCATGCCCTAAGGTAAGGGCCAGCACTTTTAAGTTCTTGTCAGGCCATTATTTGTCTAACCCCTTTTCCGACTGTCGAAAACGCCCTGGACCTGCGATTTTGTTTAATGAGAAATTACTAATGGTGGAGATGGCCTCAGGGGCAACGCCAGCAGCTTTTCGGCAGCCCTCAACTCCGCGCGATGTTCCTATAACGCATATTAATGGACTTATATAGGTAAGTGGAACAAAAATTCGCTTCAGTGTCGATTCCACAAAATGAAACATGCACTGAAATGCTTGGAAAGATCAAAAATTAAGGAGTAGTGTGAAAACCTAAGCAAGAGTTTGTTCTAGAACCCGCCCATAATGAAAAGTCTTCCAAAGTGTCCACCCTATAACTAAAGTTTAATGGTCCCGACAGTGAAAAATTTGATGATAATTAATTAAAATAATATTTATTCATTTATTTTCGTAGAGCGTTGTCCTAGCAAAACCATAACATAATATTCCCACAAGAAAATTACAATTGGCTCACCAATTTTTTTTGTAGACTTTCTTGACAAATTTAACAAAAAAAAAAAAAGAAATCAGACAGAGGGGATGGATTTTTGACTCCCTGAATTTCCTAATGTCTCCAATTTGACGACAACAACCTCTCTCCCCTGCTTTACAAATAAATAATATTATCAAGAATTTAAAATTTAAAAAACGACAAATTCAAGAGTCGCTTTGTATATTATTATTTATTTTTAAACCTTGTAGTATCATTTATTTTAAACTTTTTTAAAAATAATTTTCCACGCAATAAATTTCTTATAAGCTATAGATCTTTATTTATATATAAGCTTATATTTCTTTTATTTTGTTAATTTTTGTACTCATTTCCTTTTTTTAAGTGTTCTGTTGTTGTTGTTTCTCATCTGTTTTACATCTGTTAGGAAGGCGAATCTTATCTATCGACAATGGGTTACCCAACTAATGAGACGTTATCAGGTCGAAACAGCGCTATCCTAGAGTCCTAGCAAAGAAAAAAAAAAGAAAGAAAGATTCAATATCTCTTTATGTACCATTCTTTTATTTCGTAACCTCATATTGTTGTGCACATTAAAACTTTTATAAACTAAAAACAGATTATTTTTACCTTACTCGATACAGGGCTTTCCACTTTATTATTATTATTATTATATCGAAAAAGTTTCAAACCATGGGATTCCCCAGCTAAGACAATATGGCGGGTCAAGGACCAAAGCACATATTGCCAAGTGTATTAAAAAAAAAAAAAAAAAAAAAAATTTGGAAGAATAGTTAGGGATGTGTGCTTGTGTCCATAAATTTCCGAACTATGCGTGTTGTGTTGAGTACTACAGCCTTCTGGAGTTGTGCATAAGTGTTTTTATGAAGTCCTAGTGTGCTGAGGCTGTGATGCAATGTGTGAGGCACCAGACCAGAAGCGGACAGGATGATGGGTACAACACGTACTCGGTCCTGCCTCCACTGCTTCTGGAGCTCGTGTGCTAGGTCTGTGTATTTACTTATCTTGTCAGCGTGAGTTTTCTGCATGTTCTTGCTGATGGGAACTGCAATATCAATGAGATAGGTCTGTTTGTTGACCTTATCAACAAGTGTAATGTCAGGTCTGTTGTGATGTATAGTTTTGCCTGTGTGAATGGAACGGTCCCAGTACAGCTTATGTGAGGTTGACTCTAGTACGCTTTGTGGTGTGTACTTGTAGTATGGGACCGTGTTCTTAATAAGTGAGTGTTTGTGTGCTAGCTGTTGATGAACGATCGATGCTACCTGATTGTGTCGGTGGAGGTAGTCTGTTTGGGACAGAAGGGGACAGCCAGATATTATGTGGTCGATCGTCTCATGTGTAGTGTGGCATTTCCTGCATCTGTCGTCGTGTGTGTTTGCGTCGTGTAGAATGTGTTTCTTGTAGTTGAGTGTGGGAATGACTTGGTCTTGTATCGCGATCATGAAACCTTCGGTCTCCCCAAACAGCTCACCACTTATCAGCCATCTGTTCGACGCTTCCATGTCGACATGAGGTTGGCTGAGTTCGTGGCGATGTCTGCCATGGAGTTCCTTACGAGCCCATGATTCACGCAGCTGCTGTGTGTGGGTGCTGTGTGTGGGTGCTAAAATTTTAGCTTCCTATAGCATATAGTTTAGAGTTATTATTATTATTATTATTATTATTATTATTATTATTATTTTAATCACTGATTTGCATACATTTTAATTTCTGTGAGCATCATTAAAAATCATATCTCATGAAAACCCGTCTATTTATAGCTGACTGTAGCTTAGAAATTGAATTTAGTTAATGCGCTCACTTTCGAATATCCGTTAGATAACATACAAATATAGCTGTACCAAAATACAGCTAGTATAGTCTTAATTTTATTTGTAAAAATTTCAGGGCAATTATAGCGCTTTATTGAGATTCGTGTATTGATAGTTTTGAATTTTTGGAGTCTAATTTTGATGATGAAACTACAACGATTCTCACCATTAAAATTTCAGCATTCTTTGGTAAGTAGCTTTTTAGTTATGGTGATTTTTCGCGTTTTAACGGCATCACTTTTTTGGCAGCCTCTTCTAGCTCCTTATCTCTAGGTTGGACGTACACAAAAATTAGCAGATATCTTCTTTTTATTAAGCTAAAAGTATCTCTAAAATTTTAGCTTCCTATAGCATATAGTTTAGAGTTATCTTGATCACAGATGAACAGACAAGAGTATTTCAACTTAAAATTATATTCTAAAACTTTTTTCCTCCTAAGCCTTTTATATCATCATAAATGTCTGATCAAATCTGTAACACATCTGGCTAGTACAGCTTTCATCTAAATGTATAAAAAGGATATTGATCGATAAGGTTTGGTCCTGTTGATATACATCAAGTTTCATGAAAATCAATCCAATAAGTGTAAAGTTGCTGTTTCTGAACAGAGACAGAAAAAACGAATTTAATAAATTTAACATAAAACGCACATAAAAAAATAAAAAATAAAAAAAATAAATAAACAAAACTAATTTTTAAGTTGACAACATTGCCTGATTTTTTTTAATTTTTTTTTTTTTTCCTTTTTTCTCTTTAACACGACCAATCCGGAAGTACTTTTTTTTATCAATCCTTCAGAACTTAAAAGTTCCTTAAATGGTCTGAAATTACTTGCATTAATTTTGAAAAACCGGATAAATAAGGACAACACTTGTTCCTATTTCCATAAATGAACAATATAGGCTCACATCTGTGATTGTGTCCTCTGTATCGTAATTAGCCACTGACTCTCATAGCGAGCATTTAACTGGGTTGTGTGTTGCAGATAAGATCGACCTTGCCCTTCGGAAGTTTTCCGCTGGCTGCATCAGATCCAGTTTCCATCTGCTTCTGTTAGGGAATAATAATAAAAAAAAATTGTCCGACTTCTGCAGTGGGCACTCAGACCCCTTTCCCTACTTTCCACCCTAGACATGACCTGACCTTAACCAGCCCATGGTCCGAAGCTCACCACAGTTTTATCCAAGTGCTATTTACTTTATCCGCAATCGTAATTGCTCTGAGCACGTTCTCAAAGTCAAATCATAAGCTCATGGCCCAGTTTCGTCGTTTCTTTGGTTGTCATTCAGGGCTGGTCTATTTGTTGAGCACAATAACCATCAGTTGTAGGAAAAAGCAAATGGATTGTTATTGTATGAGTGTCATCATTGTATAAGAACAACAATGGCCAAGTCTTAGAGTGCACGACATTTTCGCCAAGAATTTCATTTGGAAATCTCCTGCCTGAGCAAATATATGAAGAAGAAAAAAAAAAACTTCTGGAAAATATTACAGAATAATTATTTCAAGACTTTCTTTTTAATATTTAAGTTTTTCTTTTTTCTTTTTTTTTAATTTCGGAGCTTAACAAATGTTACATTATTAAATAAATAAATAAATAAATAAATAAATAAATAAATAAATAAATAAATATTATATTAAATTTATATCCAAATAATAAATGACTTTATTGTTTCTTAATTTATTAAAAAAATAATTATGTTATCAATATTATTTGTGTAGTCTATGTGTAAAATAAATAATAATATATTAATATATTTAATAATACGTGAGCATATTTTATTTCCATATAAATAAATCAAATATATACAAAACTTACATGTGAGCACAATATATTCAGTTTTTACGTATATTTCAAAAATACAGTGTTGAAAAGTAGGTGATAAACGTTTCTAGCATTATACCTACAAAATATATCTTTGTATAAGTACAAAAATGTCATATATCACATACATGTAACACACTCTACTCCATAATATGCATTACATCTATATCTGCATATTTCTTTGGAATATTTTTCTATAAAAAAATACAGTTAGAAACATCCATAACTTAAATTATATTTATTTTGTATACTTAGTATGTAAATAAAATATATTGCGCAATTTACGGGGAAAAGAATATTTTGTAATATTTCTTTGTATCACTTTGACTCTAAGTGAATATTGAAATATTACAGATATGTCAGTGACTTTTTTTTTTTTATTTGTACCAATAAAAGCCGAATCACAAAATTTGTTATTTATTACTTTATGAAATTATTGAATATGTTATACGAAAAATATAAAATCTATCATATTAAGAACCTTCATTTTATACGACAGAGCAAATCTGACAGCTGAACAAACTTAATAAAGTTTTCTTTATTAATTGCCACTGAAACCTTTTAAGAACATTGATGAGTTTTTGTCTCATTTCCTTTGACTTATCATGACATTGATATAATAAGGCACGCTTAATAAGTGTGTAGCAGTTCAGTAAGTCAAGGTTTGCTGATAATTATAGATTTTTCCGATCAAACGAGTTTCTTATTTTCCAATTCTAATTTTCACGGTCAGACATGTCATCCATTTCTTTTACGACAAACGATCTGAGGTATCAATTAAGAAACAAGAAATTAAAGCTGTACGACGAGAAGGTGACCTAGAAATTGAAGATAATGTTTCGGATCTGAGAACACAATGCTTTATGGACGATTCAAGTCAAGAGCGATTAATTACATACATAGAAGAAGAAGATGGCAACAGAACAGAAGAAAAACAAATGAAATCTTCTGTTTGATCTCGTAGTAAATCATCTGGAAAGTTCAAAAGTGGAAATCTTCATTTAGTCAGAACTAGGTTAAGGGAAATGGAAATTGTACAAAATTAAAACAATGCATTAAAACAACAATATTAACAACAACAATAAACCGGAAATTCTTAACAGTTCGTGTTTTGTGTGTTTATTTCCAAGTTTTTATGAACTGACTTGCTGATTTTTAACATAACTGCCAATTTTGATTATGCCAACAATAATTAAATTCTATAAAAGCTCTTTGTAAAATATTGGCAGAAAAATTAAATTTAATTACTTAAAAATTTATGACATAATTTAAAAAAAGTGATAAACAATGCACAAAAGTTAATATTAAAAGTGTTTAAAATAGCTCATTAACATAGTATAGATTTGTTTATAAATGCATGACCAAATAAACATATTAACAAAAAAAGATAATTTAAATATGCCTTTTAATATGAATATACTATGCGAAATTAATATACTATATATTTTATATATTTACCTAATCAAAACAAAATTATAATAAAAATAATATCAATGAACTCAATTTTTTTAAGTATTTTTTAAAGAAATAAAAAAATTATATGGTTTTATAACAGTAAAACCTCAATGTTATATACTTTGATAAATAAAACAATTTAGAAAAATAATGCTGTTAAAGGTATATTATTTGAGTAGAAAAAATATCTTAATATGTACTTATTTCTCGCTGAAGCTAATGTAAATTCTAAAATTATTTTCTTATTCATTTGTCCTTCAATTATTAAAATTGAAACTATTGACTTGAATTTTTTTAATGTTATTATTATTAGATGATTATAATAATCTGGAAAAAAATAATTACAATATTATTTTAGGTAATTAAATAAGTCAACAACAATTGTATCATTTTTGAATTATATATAACTTATTAAATACTATATTGTTTTGTAAATATTTCTGAACTTAAATGTTTCGCTTCATCATTGTTTACCATTTATAAACATAACAGCATAAAAAGATAACTTTATTCAGGTGACTTGATTTTTTTATTTAGATTTTAAGACTCTTTTCTTTACTAATATTTCTCTTTCAATTTAAAAAACAAACAAAAACTCTATAACAATGAGATAAGTTAATTATAATTGACGAGTGATAACAATTACAAACACATCTGTTTCCCAATACTTCAAATTCAAAAAACAAATTTCTAATAAAATACACATAATGGAATTTGTTTTAAATAGTGATTTTTTTTTTTTAAAGTTAACATTGACCTGGTTGTTATACTATTATTTTTTAACGAATGCTAAAACTTTATAAAAGAATTAATTTGAATTAATAAATTACACAGAGGTCGACATAATTGTTATTTCATTAAATACATAGAAATTTAATTAAAATAAGTAGAAACTAAATTAATAACGATTAAAATTAAAACATTATCATGTATCTGTAAATATATTAACGCAATTAAAAGCAATATAGTATCATTATTTTTATGTTTCAAAAATGTAGATTTTTGATCATATGAATAAACTATATTAATAAAAAAGTGATTTAATTTCTGTTCAAATTCACAGATTGTTTAATATATAGAAATAATGCATATCTTTACTGTTTAATAAGAATAAACTATATAAATAAAGATATTTTATCAGAATTCATGGTCGGCTGTTTTTAAAAATATGCCATGTCAAAAAATATATCTACTCAAATGAATATTTTTAATATTAACAAAATGTATTAATAAGATAAAGCTTTGTGTCAGTATTCCTGCTCAACTTTTTATAAATATATATATATGTCAGCAATTCATGATCAAATAAATATTTTTTAATAACAATAAACTATAAACAAAAAAATATTGTGTCAGTAATTCCTGGTCGGGTTGCTTTTTTACGGCTCAGTTTTGGCGGGCTATTTGGTGATAGGGTTGCTGGAGGGCGGGGTGCGTCTACTTATGATTCACTCTTTTGCCTTCCATCATAACTCGTGTCTCCCGCTCGGGCTATTCAGAGGATCACACCGCCGCCGCCCAATGGCTGCCTGATGACTGACGTCACGTCCGGGAGCCTCTGCCATTGGTTGAGAAGCGTCCGCTTTTCGAAAGCACACAATTCGGGGCGCGAGGGATTCCGTAGCCTAAGGGAGGTCGTATATAAGCGAGAGGGCATGCAGATAGAGTATGGAGTTGACCGCGTACCGTTGCCTGACCTGGGATGTGTTATTGTGATCGGTGCACTTGAAAACAGGTGGTCGGAAGACAAGGATGTGGCGTAATAGGACCTTACTACGGAATTGGAAGCAGATATACTCCTCGTCCGTGCATCGTCTTTTCAGTGTCGGCATTTACTAAAGAAATCCCAATGTTTATAGCTAACTATCAACGTGCGTCAGAAAGTGTGTGTTTTGTGATTGTGTGGAAAACTATTTGCAAATCCAAAGACTAAAAATTCAAGGACAAGGATTGTATTTGGAGAGACTAAAAGTACTTCTGTTTACTACATAAGGATAACTGAATGCAGAGCTGGGAGATCATCAAGTACAAGGTAGGAAAAGGACTTGAAAACTATAGTTTCTTAGATATTATGGTAGAAATTGAAAGAAAACATTTTCATGTTATAGAAATCAAATTTTTCGTTTAAAAACATTGAGAAGTCAATGCATTATCAATAAAATTTTTCTTACTAATTTAAAACTGAAAATGCATAGTAGAATCTTAGTAAATTAAATATTTAAGTGAAAAAAAGGAAAGAACTTTATCACTGAGAAAACAATCCTTAAAAGCCCTTACTTGCCTATTTTGAAAAAAAAAAATAAAATAAAAAAAATCTTAAATAACTTATAATATTATTTCTGTAATTCTGAGTTAAATTTTTCAAGAATATTTTATTTTTCCAAAGTATTTAAAAGCAATGCAGAAAAGCTTTGCTGTTTAGTTGACGTATCTTTTAGATTAGGAAGAGGGTATCTCTGTAATAGTTATCCCTGTAACTTTCTTAGCTAGGTTTAAACTGATTTAGCGTAGGATTAACTTAATTTGATCTTGCAACCCTTTGGAGTAGCATTAGCTAACTTTGGCACACTTTGAATTTCATCTCAGAAAGAAATCAAAATATGCCTTCATTATTAATCTTGTGGTTTTTAATTTTAGAAATTTATGTTTTCTAATTGCTAATATGACAAAGTTGTAATTTGTTTGTGTTATTATTATTCTTGTTGCTTGGTTTTTATTTTTTACTCAGCACACAAAATGCCTTTGAATTGTGATAAATTTATGCTAAGATCATTTTAAGTAAATACTTTTTAATTAATTATTGCCATTTAATTTTTTGCTCATGGGTGCCATTTTTATGCTGAAATGTTATCTATACACATACTGCATCACATTGATTTGTTATTGTTATTTGTTACTTTGATGTTTAGTGTTTCATTTAAAAATTCCCCTTTACAATAAGAAAATTGTAAATAATGATAAACTGAGGACTTATTTTTCCTTGCAAAATTGAGTTATTGAATAGAAATCGTATTTATTTGATTGAGTGATACACTTTCTTTTTTAATAAAAAAGGCGCCACGCAGAATTTTATTTTGACGCCAATCGCTCCATCATATCTGGAGGATTTACGTAAGTCCTGCGTCCACCTAACGGTTCTTGAAGTGCGGCATTGTAGGGCACATGAGGAGGAGGTTGGCCTTGGCATTGAACTGTGCGGCCTCACCGCTCGCCACTCTCACGGCACTTCCGCGTTCTGTGGAAAACGGAGTTGGCCTGATACGTTCCGTAGCCTTTACCTCGGCGGCAGTCAGCGCTGCTTTGCAATCTGATGCCAATTTCTTTGTCAGAATACGGATTGCTTTCACGCGCCGGACAACGGGCCTGACTTTTTTTTTGTTAATAAACGTATTCAATAGGGTCTAGAAAAATGCATCTCATGCGTCCTGACTGTCCCTCACAAAAAAGAGATGCGTGAGGAATACCACGCGTAAGAGTGCGAAAAAGTAATGTTAAGATTCTACACTTGGGGAAAAAAAAAAAAAAAAGGCTTGAAAGTGGTTCGCTAAAAAACGTATTTCTCAGTTGCTAAGAAAAATGAAGAACTAAAGACTTAAGTTGTCTTTAAAAACAACTAACGACTTGCATACTTTTAAACTCTACTTAAAATAACGAGTTAACATGTGTATTATACTAACTATTTATAAGCTTTTTTTTTTTGTCATCATCTACACCTTCCTAGCCAATGCAACCAAAACTAAACTTTTTTTCTGTGAAAACTTAAGCTCTATCACTGTGTTATTAAAAATCTTTTACTTTGTCAAAGATTGAAAAATGAGCCTAAAAAAATTAAAGGATCATAAAACATAAAATAAATTGGTAAAGCTATCAATAATTTCATGTTTTATTTTAAAAAGTTCTCTTTGAACAGTTTTTTCAAACTATAAGTTTATATAAACTAAGTGACATGTGCATTATATTGCTGAAAATAATTGTTTTTCTGCGTCGATCGAAAACAATAAAAATTTTTAACTCCCGATAAGTCTTAAAAATCTGAAAGCTTTCCATAAAAAACGAAAAAAAATTAACTAGATGTAATGAAGCACGATGCAATAATTGTTACTTCCCAAACTGATTGATGTAAATTTGAGAGCTCGAATACCTTTTAAATTTTACCTTTGTAATAATTAAGCTTATACAATAAAATCAATCCTATGTAAATATATTCGAAAGGACAAAGTCTGGATGCATGCTTAATTCAAAATTAAATATTTTGTTATTAAAAATACTTAAATTTATTACAGACTTTTCTTTATTTTCAAAAATAATAGGTCTTTTTATTTTTATTAAAATTTGAAAAATTACTCTGGTTTTTTTTTTTTAAGTTTTTTATTGTTTTTTATTAATTTTTAAAAAGCTTTTTTTTTTATTATTTTATTTTTTTTTTTTTATTTTTTTTACAAAATGAAAATTGAAGTTAAATTTAGAAATGAGTTTATTTCCTTAAGGTTATTTAATTGCCATTGTAATCTCGAAAATCCCGGCTCGTAATCATTGAATGAATAGTAAGCGAACCTGTTTAGCTGGACAGTTAAGTACGTATACACGTGAATGTGTTATTGGAGTATTTTCCAAGCGGCCGATCTAAGGCCTCCAGGTCTCTCGTTATACGCATGACCGAGGCACCGGTAATTTACCATTTCCGTCAAAAGGTTGACCTGTAAGCAGTTCCTTCCCGCGCTTCCAGATTTTTATATCAATTTCCTAAATTCATATTCTACGAAACAAAGTTAATAATTGTTTTTTGTTTTGAAAAAGCCGCTCATTCTTTGTTTCATTTGAAACGAAAATAATTTATCTTCCAAACAATTCGACATTGTTAAGTATTATTCTAGCAAACTAGAAATGAATTCGGCTCTCAAAATTACGAAAGCTTAATGAAATTTAAAGTTTTAGAAATAAATGTGTATAAAAACATCAAAAATCTCCGTCTGATTTAATTGTGAAATAACCATTGATGTTATAATAAGATTTCTGTATCACAAGAAGCAAAATTTCACTGTAGAAAACCTTGTCTAATATTAAATATTACAAAAACTATAAATAATTTTTTTTTTCATAATAATTGAATTACTTATTGGTGCTTTAAGATTACAATACTGTTTCTTCATTTTTTTATTTTTTAATAAAAAAATTACGAATAGAATTTAGTAATTTAAAGATAAATAATACTGTTAGGACAAAATGTAGTGCAAATAGAATGTAGATGTTAGCGGATCTTCTACATCCGCAATTACAGTTTTCTAATCATATTCGTGATTCCATATTCCTTTAAATTGATGCTTCTTCTGTATTAAAACAGATATATACAATCACGAAGAAATAGAAATAGCTGATAAAAAATAAAAAGAAATTTATTCATTTTTCATTGTCTTGAAGACTTCGTTCCAAAATAATTAGATTTGTCAGAGGTATATAATCAAACCAGCTTATATACTTTGTCTTGAAAGACTTCTGATGTACACGAAGTAACTAATCATAACTAAATATGATCATGGTAAATCGTTATTTGGTCTAATAAAGAATCCAATTCACTTTTTTTCATTGCAGTTATATCTCAAACTATGATTCAGTGTGATAGGAATAGAAAAAGCGTATTAGTCATTAACTAATGTATCTTACCTATAAAGTCTTAATCGGCGTATTTATACTGTATTTTGGTTCAATACTTCTGTATATTTTGGAGATTCATCTGATGTAAGGTATATATGACGACAATATTAATGATTTCTTTAGAGTAGATGTTTTCACATTGTAGACTATATATTTTCTGCATGCGTAGAACCCTTTTAATCAATAGTGTTTTAATTTTGATTCATAGAGAATCCTAGGACAGCTTTTTCGTGATTTTGTTAGTCTGTCTTTTTAGTAGTATAATTTTCATTACACCTAAGTTTTATTATTATGTTGAATTAAATTGATAACATCAGATCAAAAACTTCCTTCCTATACATTATTGCTCTAATGGTGGAAATTTAAAATTTACATCCTATTAATTTGGTGTCAAATATTATTGTTCCCTTTATTAAACATTCCGAATTATTTGAGATGTAAAATTTGGCTAACGTCACTGCTGCATGATAGTATATATATATATATATCATAGACCACATTACAGGGAAAATAAATATATAGAAAAAAGCGTTTTAATTTCCAAGGCTTTGAATAGTTTCTTTGGTCCTTTATATATTAGAAATTTTTGAAATAGACAAGTTTAATGGTGACGTTACATTAACTAGTATTATGTCTGATAATGATTTTTTTTTACTGCTTATTAATTGTCATAAGTAAAGGCTGCAGCTACTGTGAAATATTTCGCAGGTAACCCCCATTAATCAAAGCACATGTGGCCTTACAGTTCCTGTCACAGTTCGCTGCATATGTACAAAGATAGGCTACTTCATTTACCCCATGATTAATGAAGGGAAAAAAAAATATTCATTTATGGCGTCCTTATGTTTTATTGTGAAGTGTTTGTCAATGCTCACACAATAAGATAATAATTACTCGTTGCTTTCTAAAATAAATAAAAAAAAAATAGTTATTAAAATTCAATATGAAAGAATTTCAACAAAAATGGTATCGATTTTACAGAATTATCGTGAACAAGCAATAATAATAACAGTAATAAAGTATATGTTCATGTTAGGAAATAGCATTGTATCTTACAAAATAAATCTTCGGAAAAAAAAATAATACTTTCTCAAATTCTAAACATGTTTTTTACAATATATTGTTTCAAGGACAACTAGTTTTCTCTTGTCATTTAGAGCTATTCATTGGTGAACGACTCACATTCATATAAGCAAGCAAGCAGATTAAGAAGACGATAATCCAATCGAGTTTATTTCCATTTTTATATTTAATTGGGACTTTATAAGATACACGTTAATGTATCACAAGCTTAGAAGATAAATTTTGATTCAATCTATTGTAAATTTCGAACTTAAGTGAATGAAAAATTACTTTTCTAATTATCGCTATGAATATTTTTTTTAATTGTTCAATATGTAAATTATCACACATTCTAAATTACTCTCTAAATTTAAAATTAATGATTGTAATATATTTTTATAAATATGAGTTGCTTTCAGAAATTGATCCAATATGAATATATTAATTTTTGGTTTGTTTTCTACATTTTTACAATTGTGGCTTCGTTGCATATCAGTGACTGATAATAAATTGTAGACTTAAAAATAAACATTTTCTTTTGGGGGGGGGGTGAAAGTTAAAATAAGAAAAGTCGCTGGTTTAGTTTCAATAATTTAAGACAGTTACAAACAGTAAAGACTGACAGTTGACACGAGATAAAATACAGTTTGATGGAAACATTGAATTTGATAGGTGCTGCAATGTTTGACATAGGAAGTAGGGCATGATTTGATTTCAGATAAATTAGCCCCTTTTAATATTTTTTTTTTCCCTTTCCTCTTTTCTTTTTACCCTCTTTTTTTATTTGAAAGTCCTATAACGTATCACTCTTTTTGATCGCAACCCTAAGGTCCAAATCAAATCTCAATCAAGTACTAATCTCTTTTATAGAAAAGTGCGGTTCTTTTGATAAGTTATTCTTTAGAAAATCATTTTGGTCTCCTCCTCTTCTGCCCTTTGTTACCTTCAAAAGAGTCACGCTTCTGGTCAGAGTTGGGGTCAACTCAGACTTCCTACTTTTCCAGGAAGGTCTCACCACTTCCCGTTATGGAAATAGGGGACTAGGATATTGGGGTATTCTGTGGAACCCCAGATTTACCCAAATTTCGGATGGGGGACCGTCCGCACCGAAACGGGGTCACAGCTGTCATGGGTGCCGGTCCAAAACAGAGGTCGAGTGAAGGGTTTGGTTCCCTGAATGGCGAATTCGGGCACCCGACCTTTTTTAGGGTGCTTCTCTAGGTCTCTTTTCACCTGCTTTCAAGACGACCCAGGCGTCCGAGGCGCCACGATCCAACATTTCCGGGTACAAATATGGAAGCAACACACATTGTTCAGCCACAACGATTCACTGCCAGCCTCCCATTATGATTTGTTTACATGTGGAAATTCGTCCTTGCTTCCTGTTGGCAGGCAGACTTCAATGTTTGCCAACTATTTACTAGAAGAAAATGCCATGATTTATCATGATTTCGGCGGCCTCATTGTCAATTCTATAGCAGGACTGCAGTCGCCTGCTTCTTTTAATTAGTTTGATTAATTATACTTGGATAAGGGTTGTTTGAAGGGGATAAAGAGGTAATAAATCAATTTGTAAAGATGATCCCTTTAATAACATTTAGAAAGATGAAGTGTATTTATGAAGAAAGAATAATGCGTTCAATTCAATATATCTAGGAAGGTAAAATAAAAGAAACAATAAATAAAAAAAGTAAAAAATAATTATTTATTTTACTCTTTTTACTCCCGAATTGTAAGAATAATTCAAACATACTTTAAAATAATTTTGCAGATGATAAATAATGACTTAAAAAATTAAAAGCAATTTTTATAAAGTAAACAAACAAACAAAACTCTAACAATGGGATACGTAGATTTCTTTCTAAAATCAAAATTTTGTTTAGTATTAAATAATTTCAATTAATTTCATTGTTGTTGTAAATTTCCTTTCTGTTGTTGTTGATTTCGTCTTTTCAAAGATAAATGTATAATTAATAAATTATAATTGTTCAAAATAAAATGTAAAATTGCTGGAAAAAACGAATTTCATTGAATTGAAATTGTACTTTAAGGAATAAATAACAAGAAAACAAAAACAATAAAAACTCATGTGATGTTGTAAAATGAATTAACATTGATAATAAATTTAGTATTCACAGTCGGCAGATAATAATATGTAAATATTTTAATCACTAGATTTAATCTGTTGAATTTTATTTGGATTGTTATTAATGGTTTTACTGAACATACGTAGATAAATTATTCATTTCGTAAAGTAAGAGCTTAAACAATTGAAATACATATTAATATATTTGATCAGCTCTGATCTTCACTCAGAACAGTTAAACATCTACGATACACTAGATCGTTCTTCAAAATAGTGGCATCTGTGAACATTGTTATGATAGATCAGTTAGTAAACTCGGTCATTAGATTGTATAGGAATCAGATGCTGTTGGTTAGACCTACATTTGAGATGTTTACTAAGTGTAGCGAGCAGCACCTGGTTAGGCAGGTGTGACCATTCTAAGACCCTTTCGACCCAGTCAGTCCTGGGTGACCCTTGTGGCCGCATCAGCCATGAACTTGATCTATTCCTGAGACCAAAGGGGAATTGTTTATGGATGGACAGACAGGTGAAGAACTAAGACTAGATATAGTAAAACGTCATTAACTTTGACTACCTTGTTTTTTATTTTTAATTATATCTTTCTTCACGCAAAAATGGAAATAAATTTAGTCATACAGCTTTTCAGCTTATTGTTTTTAAATGTTGGTACACTAAATATTCAGTTTTATTATAAGCTGTAGTAAATTGTTTTCTAGTAAATAGAAGTTAAGGTAACTTAACACTGCGTTCATGATAAGAAAAAAATGGCCTATTAGTACGCTTATTCAATGTGAATTTACTTACGAAAATAATATAGCAGAACTTCAATTTGTTTATTTTAATGTGAATTCTGTTTCAAATGCATTTTTCACAAATTCGAATAATCCTTTTTCACAGCAATTAATATTTTTACAAAACATCATTAAAATTAAACTGATTTACGATAAAAAAATAGCAAAAACTATTTAATAAGTTTATTGTAAATAGAAAAAAAAATGGTTTAAAATACGTCTACATTGTTTTTCAAATGTATTTTTTTTTTTTTTACTAAAAAGAAAAAGAATTCTTTAAAGTAAGTTCTGTGTTTTTCTTATAATTCTACAAAGTTCGGAAAGATTGTTACTTACTATTTGGCAAAAGTTACATGTCCATGTGTCACATTACTGGTTTAATGGAAAAGGGTGATTTGGAAATGTTTCTTTTCACTGAGTATATCAAGTAGACAGACTGCAAAGAAGCAAATGTTGTATAAAGATTTTGTATGAGACTCAAAGCCACTGGTTTTATCTTATAGGAAACGATTAACTAGCTAATGCATTTTACGAAATGCTTCCGGAAACATCTACTCCCTTCTTCTAAGGTAAAAATGGGTTATTGTGAAACTATATGGATGCTGGTTCTCAGTAAAACCACTCTTCTGTTTGCAAGTTGGAGCAAACACCTATTGTAGATGACAACAAGACCTTGTTATTTGAGAGCTATATTTAGATGAATGTGGTGCGCCCTCTGCTGAGAGATGACCTTATGGGACATAGAACCAAAGGCGAAAATGGAAGATCACTTTAGTCTCAATGGGAGAGGTGGGCCTAGAGCTGCCCAAACGGTAGCTGTCGTAACGGGTCCGTGAATGGAAGGTGCGGGTGGGGTAAAAAGGGGTCTTCCCTTCCTTTTTTACTCTGTGGGAAACAGGAGGGGGAAAACATACACTGGGCTACTGTCCAAGCAATGCGGAAGTCTGTGAAGATTGTGTTGGCGGGTTATTATGGTTGACGAAATCATAGCAAGTAAGTCCTGCAGTGAAGGCACTTTTAGTGCTGAGGAAGTGAACCTGACATACATATATCCTTACTCTCACACGTTAATTCTACTATCAAAGAAGTTTTGCACAAAAATTATAAATTAACAAATATCATTCTCATATAATTTAAGCATTTTCATATGTAGTATTGCTTTCAGAAAGGTCTAATAATAATCCATAAATTTAATCTTTGATGTTTAATGCACTCAGTGTTTTATTTAATAATATAATCACTTAATTTCTTTATATTTACTTTTTTTGAACAACGTATCTCGAATTTGTCTTTTAATATAACTGCGTCAGTAACATTGACATATCTCACATTTTAAGTTAACTATCTCACTAAACATTTTGTAGTGTATTTTTCAGGGAAAAATTACTGTTTAATAGTTAGCAGTAGTGTAGGATTACAGCATTAATTGAATTTGCAACATTATCCTAGACTTCCTTACGAATGTTTAACTTTAGTTTAAACGGTAAACATTCATAAGAAAGTTTAGCATAATGTTACTCTTTTTATGGAAATGAATGTTATTGTGATTCATTTGCATGTAGCCCACTTTTGCATTGAACTCCCACATATAACTAAGTTATATAAATTTTAGGATGAGAGTAAAATTAGATATATTTTTAAAATTCGCTAGAGCTGAAAAGTAGTGATACCGAAGTTCATGTTATACAAGTTTGACTGCATATTTCATTCTGTTCATATTATCGGAATTTGCGAATGTCGATTAATTTGGCGGCATTAGTTTGGGCTTAATTAAAAACACGAACGTTGGAATGACGCTATGAAAACAAACGCTGTCCGTCCCTTGCCCTACAGCGCTTTGATTCCCCTTTGTTTCAGCGTTTCCATATGGCGCTCGGGGAAGCAAGGAATGATGGCTGTGGTGCAATTCAACGAGGCACTGGGGCATCCTCACATCCGGGTCACGTCGTTTGCCACGCCAGGTTAGGTCATGGAATAGGTGACCACGCAACGCAGCACCCACTGCCAATTGTTTGCCGCCGACGCCGAGGTGTTCAGTAGCCGGATTCAAGGTTGAGGAAAACCCGGAAGAGATATGATTGGATCGGAGGAAACAATTTACCTTGACACCGGCACTTTCCATCACTCATTCTTCACTTCTTTTTTTCCAGATTTTTGTTTTTATTTGTTTTGTTTTCCTTTTCGGGATTTTTCTACGCATTTGTTAGCGGAGGATGCAATGAATAGTATCATTTGTCACAACTGACCTTTTGTGTCATTTAAATTTCCCTTAATTGCCAACTGTGTTGCAACCAAAACCAAGGAAATAAAAAGTATTTTCACACAATGGAAGGTATTTGATTCATATCAATGTGAAACATCCTTTCGTATTTTCGAAATATATACATTAACAAAATCTAATAGAGCATGAAAGTGCATTTATACATTGTTATTTATTTCCAAGAAAAAAAACAATAACTATTGTAGTGTTTTTAAGAATTTAGGAAAGGTACTGAGTTTTTATTGTTTATGACAGTATTTTTCTTAATTTTTTTGGATGAAAAAAAATAATAATCATATGATGCCTAACTTTATCAAATGCTTTTTCTGTATTACATGATGGCTACATTTGTCGAAAGCTTTTGCTTTGTTATAGTGAAATTTTTATTCAGTTGATTTTTCTTGTGACTTTCCAATACCGTAATTTCTTGGCATTCTTAAGGAAAATCCGATTTTTTTAAGTGAAAATATTTTTTTTTAGCTTTAAAAGTTTATTAGATGAAAATTAAAAAAAAAAAAAATCTTATTTTACTTAAATTATATGTAAAATAAGAGTGAAATTTAAAAAGTCAACCATATAAATAAAAGACAGACGTTAAATAGATTTCAGTCATTTCAGAAAAGTAAAATAAATAAATGTAAAAAAAAAATCAAATAAAATCTTTATTTAAAACAGAAAGAGAAAGAAAAAAATTAGAAAAAAGAATAAATATAAAAATAAATCATTCTAAATTGTTAAAAATAAATCATTCTAAATTGTTAAAAAAAAAAAAAAATTGAAAACCTAGAGAAAAAAATCTGTTAACTAAATAAAATAAGTATATGAGATAAAAGAAAAAAAAAATGGAAATTAAAAGATTTCAAATATGAAAACAAGTGGACTAAAAATTAGATTAACAAAAATCAATTTTACAAAAGTAATACTGACGAAAGGTGCTGAAAAAGTTAAGCAAGTTATTTGGTGGAACAGCAATTAATAATGCAAGAGGATTATAATATATTTGGATTTCATCAATTTAATTATTGAAAGCTTAGTACACTGATGAAAATGCTTAGGCTTTTAAAATTCAAATCAGAACATAAAAGTTAATTGATTGCCAATACCTCCTTCTGGCGTTTTGCTTTGCGTTCTCCCGCAGTCAAACTGGCTGACTGGGCCTCAGGCATTGACATTCATAAGCTATACCAGAATGAAAGGTTTAACTTGTTTACTCATAACCGGTTCTTGCAAAGCGATCACATAATGATCTTTGACTCCCTTGAAGATTTCCTTAATGAACCGTAGCTAAATGCAATTGAAATATTCAATGAAAATAGTTTGTACTCAAGTACTATTGTAGGCCTTCCATAAAGGAAAATACACTGTCTGACAGCTATTACCTTTTTTTTTATCATAATTAACTCTTTAACATAAGGTTTTTTAATTTTTATTTTTTAAAGAAAGAGTACCTAGAAATTTGGAGGTTAAATATTTCTACAAAAATATAATAATCAGTAATTCAATAATAGCATTTTACAATGAAGAACGTCACTGTATTATCAAACATATAAGTTAACGATTAAATATATCACTATTACTAAATTCTTAATAATTAATGAAAAAAAAAAAAAACCTATTTTTTTTTTAAAATATCATTGGAATTAAGTAAAGCAACAGCATTTTTTTAATATCAAACTTATTCTAAAACTAAAAAGTTTATGTAACGTGTTTAAATAAAAAAAATAACAAATGCATTTTATATTAATATGAAAACTTCATTAAAATTGAAATGCAGAAGTTGGAGTAAAAAAACAAACAAACATATACAGTGTATTTCTATTATTAGACTATTACTAAGGCATTATCAGAATAATGTTATATGTACTACATTATATGTACTCGTATATTATACTTATAAAGCATATTAGATGAACAAAATAGCAGGCTTAATTAATTAGTAAATTTATTATGTTGAGTTTCTTGGTTTATTTTTAATAAAAATGCTTATCTTTCTTTTGTTTTATTTGAAAGTCGATAGCATTCGAAAAAATGTTGTATGAGTATAAGCATAAAAATAAGACCAATATTTTTTAATACTTCAGCATTTATGAATTTCCTTAAAATTTATTAAGACTTAACATATTTATTTTAACGTTTTATAGAAGAAAATGCTAAAATTGTCAAAAGCTAAAAGTACATTATCTCTAACCGCTGTACCAAGCGTGAATCCAGTAATTGTTATGTACCGCAAAAAGAAAGAGATGGCTGCAAATTTGCATAATTATATGACAAGCTGCTGTGGACAAGTGTCCCGCTAACACTGAAATCTAACAGAAGGCTGTCCGTTCCACAGTGGCTGTGGGCAAAATCCACATTTTCCCTTTCATTAATAGCAGTTCCGCATTTTCATGAAAAGGAATTTCCGCATAGGACAAGGAAGACACTTATTAGGTCACAGCCAGACTTGACCATGACCGAAAGCTAAAAGTACTCGGGTTGTAGTTAATATATATATACGAGATTCTAAAACTGATTTTATAGTAATTGCTATAATCTACGCCTATTTCTTTTGCAGTTTGGCATCTTAAGAGATTAATAGATCTGTTTTTATAAATATCCAGAAACAAAGGGCTTTAATTTTAATGTACTGATAAACCTTTATAACTGATATAGGTATAAATTTTCTATCATCTATAAATTTAACACTTAAACTTTTATTTTTTTTAATACACATTAAAATTTTAGTGTTTAAATGTTTCTACATCAAATTTTGCAATTTTTGTATTTTCAGTAGACTTTATGACTAGCTTGTCATCACTCCAATAATCAGAAATCTGTTTATTTAAGCAATGAATTAACAATTTCACACATGTAAATGATGATTGCTTTAAGATGTCTGACTGTTTTTCAAATCAGAAGCCATCCGTGACGTAAAAGAATATCTGAAATTAGTGAATGCTTCAACTACGAACAATGCCGTAAGTTCACTAGACAGATGCTCTTAAAGAATAAGAATAAGAATAAAAAAGTTGATGTAGTTTTAATTACGTTAAAAGTTAAAAATGGAAGAAACTATTATATTTCTTTAAAAGCACTTAACTTAATGTTGTGTATATTAAAGAAGTTTGGAAGGATTTTTCGATTTTTGCTGAAAATAAAGTGTTTTCTTATAGATAATGTAAATAAATCAATACATGTAAAGTTATATTAATTATTTTAGAATTAAATAGCCTTTTTTTTCAGAACGGGAATTCAAAATAAAGTATAAAGATTAATTTAAAACTTATTTAGAATAATCAATTACATTGTTGTAAAATGAGTATAATTTTAGCTTAGTTTTTACGTTTACCTAATATGTTGGAATAGATTTCCTAGTAAATTTATCTAAGAATGTTGTCTTAGTTTTAACGTCAAAAAAGCTTTATGAGACAATATCTGGGCACACGACAAATGTTTTCTCTTGTAAAAATGTACATTTTTATTGTTATTATATTTTAAATGTGCTACGTAGTATAATTACTTACTTAATTATTTATTTACATTATTATTATTTATGAATATATAAAAAAAAGGGGAAACTTGATACAGATATAAGAATGGTATTTAAGCATTGTGGCCTACAGACCAAATATGCGTCAATTCAAAGTGCAAGGTTTGTCAGTGAAGGTGGGCGGATGATAGTAGCTCGCCTTGCCATCTCCCAGCCAAGGTCTGGAGGTGCTCACAAGTAGAGCGAGGAGTCCGCGCGGTCATTGAACTCCAGTCCCCCTTTGTTGCTATCGCTGGTGCTGCCACCGTTGTTACCTATACTAACCTTGCTTCTTGCTAGGAAATTGCCGCGGGGTAAAATACAGCCGGTTTGGTTAACGGAACCGGTGACGTCATTAATGGGGAAGCCTCTTGTAGAGGACGCGATGCCATTGGCGAAAAAAAAGCGAAGCTTCTTCTGGTCCAGCAGTCTGCAAAGGTGATTGTTGTTTTACAGCATTCCGTACCAGAACAACACAGAGTGTAAATCAATCGGTGTGTACAAGGAAGAGCACAATGAAAGTTAAAATTGGTCTTCTAAAAGAAAGAAACCTCATCAATCACTTGTCTATGACAAATAAATACATGTAAACCTTATAATTAGAATTCAACTCAATTCATGATAATAAGTTATTAACTGCTTTAGGTTTATACGAGTATTCTAAATCATAAAAAAAGTTTTTCAAAAGGCTGTAAATCACTAAAAAACTAATTTTATACTGAAGAAAACATTACTTTAATCTTCTTATCATTTTATTTAAGATTACAAATTTTTTTTTACCCGAGAATTAAGGCAAAGAATTTAATATATTTCGATAAAAAAACACTAAGATTAGAATAAAGTTAAATTGACATTTATTTACAGGAATTATAATATTTAAATTTTCAGGTCGACATTTCTTTATTATATTTGCAATTCTTGTAATATTTCAACATTTAATTTAATGAAAAATCAAAAGTTCTGCTTATTTTTCTTGTTTTGGTACAAATGAAGAAAACTGTTTTATTTATTTGAATCATTCAAATAAAAGATAGTTTATGAAATACCATCAGTTATTTTGCACGATATCTGTACAATAGTGTATATTTTTATATAAACAAGCAAAACTTCAAAAGGATATTAAAGTTTAGGTTGTACGTAATTTTAGAATTAATAATGTCCATTGTATACGTCCATGACCTTTAACTTGCCATTAGTAGATGTTTTTAGTACAGTTCCACGAAAGTTGCTACACCAATTTTATTTTTATTTTTTTATTTTGTTTTGTTTAGGTTTGAAATTAGGAGAGGGCTTAAAATGTATTAAGTATTCAATTATTTGCGAAAGTTTGCGCTATATAGACTTTCGGTATCCTTCTAGAAAGTTTTGATATCAGAAACTATGTTAAGATTCTGTTATAATTTGTTGTCTTCTAAGAAGAAACTATTAATTGAACATATTTAGTAGATTACATTTCACCGACTTCCAAAAAAAATATTTTTCTGAGATTTACAAAAGGTGATTTTAAATTTACATTTCATGTACATTTACACAACACATGACAGTCTTTAAAAGTCTAAAATTAGAATGTTTTTTGAAAAAAAAAAAGTAATTAACAATAAAAAATTGTTAAAAGTTATATTTGATATTTATGCAGCGTCAAGTAGCTTTAGAAATAAAAATGTCAGAATAATTTTTATTTTTTATTTCTAAGGTGTTTATATATTTAACATCAGCTATATTTTTCATATTATTATTAAATTCCAATTTAAATTAATTGCGAAATTATTGTGTAAATAGATGGTTTGTGCTAAGAAGGAAAAACTTTTTTCTGGTATGTCTTGGGTTCAGCGATAAGGTAAAGAAAAAAAAAAAGAAGAAAGTCGAGGGGAAAAAATGGGGGGGGGGGGAAATAGTAAGAAAAGAAAAAGACGTGGGTCTGAACTTGCGCAGAACATCACGCCCTTTCCAGGCTGATTCGGCGTTGGTCGCGACTGTGGCGGCCTCTCCCGACCAACTAGTGCAACGGAGTTCTGAACGTCCAAAGGTAGTACTAGTTGCCCCCTAAACTGCGAAGGATGAATCACCGCTGCTCTCAGCAACACGACCGTCTCCATGTGCCGGCAGATCACGATTGACCGCGGCCAAACAAACGTGGATTGCGCACTTGCGTATTCGTGTGTGTTGTGTGTATTTTTATTTACTTCTCAATTTGGTTGAGGTAAAAAAGGAAGAACATTTTGGATGCCAAGAAAGAAAGATATGAATGAAACTGATACTCCTACGCCAATCAGATGGAGGTCTTCGAACCAATGACATCCGAAAACAGGTGAGATATAATCAACAGTTTTTCTGTATAATAGTTTACTGGTATTTTTGAATAACTTTAAATAAGAATATAATCCGGGATTTTATTTTTTATTTTTCACGAACGTAATAATTTAAATCAAAATTACAGAAAATTAACAGTTATTTAGGAGTATAACAGGGACTATTATCAATGTCCAAAATAATGAGGAAGGAGTATGATGGATCGAAAAGTGTTGTTATATTGTAATGTATTTAAATGCTTTATAAGTTTAAAATAAGGACGTATTTCTTATACTTTCTTATAAAATAAGAGGATTGATATATCTTAATTATCTTGTGACGTAGTCTATATATTCTACCAAGCCTTTATGTACTTCATGGCAATATGATATACATCATAGTTATCAAATTGTTTTTCAAATTCTTTTTTTTTTTTTCAAATGCTATTTAAGTTCACATTTCAATTTGTAAATCAATTTATAATAATAGTTTTTGATGTGCGATTTAAAATAAGTACTGTTAAAATAGTGATTTTTTGACCACATTAAAATATATAGTTAGCAAATATAAATCAAATGAGAAAGTTAATATCCACTTACAATTTATGTAGTGTGTTTATGAGTTTTTATTATGTCTTAAATTATTATTCTTGAAGGTTATATTTATTGTTTTAACATTTTGTAATGGCTTTGACCACTAATTTCAAGGCGAAATTATCAAGTAATGCCAAGGATTTGATGAAGGAGAAGATTAAAAAAAAAGTTTCTTTGGAGTTGAACAAGTGGAAGTATGGAATTACCACAATGGTGTGTACGGTCGAATGCTCTGATTACATTGCGTTAAATGTGTCACATATTTAATTGCTTGCACCTGAACTTCAAAATAATAAGATCTTTATTCAATAAGGAAGAAGTTGTAAGGTTAAAAAAATGTTAGATTTTCATAATCTCTGTTTTTTAATGTTTTCTTGTGTTAAGTGACAGTAAATCGAATACATTGTGGTTCTGCCAAGCAATATTAAATTGAGGAGAAAGAAATTTAGTTTTTCACTACAGAAATTAACTATTAAAATTGAAACATCTATTACTGAATTTTTTTTAGCATTCGAAGGCATTTTGTGTTGCATAAAAAAAAAAAAAATCTTTACCGTCTTCTTTTTCTTTTTTGTACTTGCATCCTCCATTTTCCCTAAAATTTGGTACCAATAATGTTTAAGATATTTTTTCACCAAAGAGAAAAAAAATCAAGATATATTAACTGTGAATTTTATGAATCCCTCTCAATACTTTATATATGGAATTAATGCAGCGATTTTTCAGTCGCCAACAAGGTCGCTTTGCCCTAATAAGTCGAAAGCAACTTTTGAACTTGTACGTCCTTAGGAATTTGTTTGAGTTAGAAACGAATCACAATAAAATTAGCATTTCTTACTTCAGAATAGGAACTATAAACTTGGCCCAAGTTTATGGACCTAAAGGTTTTAATTTTCTAGATATAAGATAGTAGCTGCCATTGTAAGAATTGGCTAACATTTCTGCCATTGTAAGAATTGGCTAACATTTCTTTACAATATCAAAATTATGTACAACATTTGGCAGCAAGTCTAAAATATTTCAAATTAGTAAAACTGGAGAATTCCGTAGTAGAATTTAAAATGAACTCTTGCTTGATTTTTCTTTCATCAGTGAAGAAATAAACAGATGATAGTAATATTAACGAAAACATCATACATGATAGAAACCTCTAAGAATTAAATAGCTTATAACAAAAAAAAATTCTAAAATCTTTTCTGTGAATCCTTGGTTATTTTAAGTTGAGCTTTGAAAGAATTTAATAGCTGCAATAATAGAAAGCAAAAAATAAATAATGGTGACTGCTATACTACTAGTAGAAATGCAGTTTTTGAATGTTATTTTATTACTTGTCTCTGTACGTTAAGATATCTATCAGTAAGTTTAGTACAGAAAACTCTGTAAAAGTGTAAAAGAAACAGTTCTAAGTTTAATCGTATATTGAGATACTAAACTTAGAATTTAAAAATTTCACTTCTGGTATATAAAAAACCATTTTACTTCGAAAATCGTACTTTGGAGTTTTCGTAGATCACACAATAATTAAGGAGCTGAAGTTGAAGATAAGAATCTGAAGTTGCAGTCCAACTTCAGATTTTTGTAAACACAGCTAGGTGACTAACAGACACTGGTACATTCTTTCAATTCATTGTTGCGGTATTCTAACAGAAAGATACTGTACATCTTTGTATGGTTACCACTAGCTTCGGTAACCAATAACTATGGCTTAAAAGCTACTGGACTGTAATAAAAGAATATTACCAATTTCATTTCAATAATTTTTCAATTACTATGTAAAACATTTATTTATTTGGTATGATTTGTTTTTAATTTTTTTTTTTTTAATCGTGAAAAACCTCATTAGATAATAAAAATTGTAGAAACCTCTGTTATTCGTGAATGAATCATTTATCCGTTTTTTTACTTCGTTGAATCGTGGGATGAAATTGGGTGAAACCTGTGTTCGACATCCTGAAATTCTTGAACTGCTACTAGTCTAGGCAGCTTCGAGGTCATTAACCTTGGAAAGAGAAAAGAAATTGGAAGGGCTGCTTGCGTCTTACAACCGTCAACGTGTATCTTACATCATTAACAGAAGTGGAAAGTCATCCTAACTTATTTGCACCTTACGATTATTTCTGATCGTTTATATAAGAAAACGGTTTATTGGTTCTCAATATTTAGAGAATAAAAGTTACACTTAAACTTTGAAATAAAAAGATCTGAAACTGAAGAGAAACTTCTGCTTAATTTTGCTGCTATGAAAACACTAAGCACAGGTATTTAGAATCGGAAAAATAGAAGAAGCCTTTTCCAAAGGTCACCCTGAAAATAACTCTTTCCTCTATCCTATTTTGGTTCAGGAAAAGAAACCTCAAGAAAATAACTTCCCGAAAGTCAGTAAGTACAGGGTGTACATTTGAAAAGTTATAGACTATTTATACTCATCTTTACATTTACTGAAAATGATACAAATTATAGAACGTACCAAAAAACAGATTCAAATTGTATTTTGCACGTTCAGTTTTCTGTAGTAAAAGAAATTCTGCGGAACTTCATTTTAACTCTTACGATATAATTATGGTAAGCTATCATAACATTATATTAATAACATTAATAATAATTTAATTCCAGTGATGTAGTGTTACGTGGTTACTATTTCATTTTTTTGTAAAAAAGTATTATTTTGAATTTACCAATGCTGCCAATAATATACGTAAATTGTAGTGAATTACAGAAATATATTTAAGGACAAATATTAAGAGATTAGTCGTGATTATTAATGTTAATTAAACATAATTAGATTGCGACATACGATTTGCAAAATTTACTTTTTTGAAAGATTTGGGAACTCGTGAAACTAATCACGATAAGTACTTATGATTCTTAGTATTTATTTTAATGCAGAAGGTTATTCTAATAATTTCGATTTCCTTTTAGTATTTCAACCCTAACCAATTAAAGATATGTAAATTCCAATGACTTTAAGAAATCAATAATAGGCAGTGTTAATTGTCTAACTTAATTTAAGACTATCTAATTAGTACTCTTCGAAGGGCTTGTACAGACCTTGTCCTATTTATTGAAATTAGAATTGAAGAAATATAGAATATTTACTAGATTACGATTAAAATAACATTAAATATCTGCATGGAATAGTATTTAAAACTGCTAGAAATTGCTTAACGATGAAATGATTCTGAAAATGGAAGATGTTTCATGCTTGATATATTCTTGATATATTCTTTGATGCAGTTTACAATGGAAACTCAACGGGATGATTTTATTGTTTATAGAAAACTTTTCATTATAGATTCATACGTAGATGATTTAAAGGATTATAAAGCACTTTTTATTAAAATGTCGTTGATCCTCCAAAGATTAACTTTTATGATAATTCGTTTTATAAACATGTGGTCTACGTAGAAAACATGTTTCAATGCTTTTTTTTTTCCAAATTAATTCTCTTCAGTTAAGAAAGGAAATTTATTAAATTACATGCATATCTTTTATGCTTTAATAATTATATAACTGAGGTAAATTATCTTTATATATAAATCGTCATGGCAACGTAGAAAAACGACTATACAGACCAGAACGTAAATCTATGATTGCAATGAAGATGACAGAAGGCTAGCGATGGATTGTCTTGTTTTTAACTGAAGAAGACGACATAGGGCTTCCGAAAGGCTTTTGAGATATTTTATTTAAAACGCTTAACATCGTTTTGTCAAAATTTCGATGATATAACAATGAAATTTTGCAGATTTTTGGAAAAAAAATTTTAAGTTTGATTAATAGATGTTTTCCTCCACTTTGAAAACCAACATAAGTGCGTCAAAAAAGTTTACAACAAGAATCAAATAAATGTATTTTTGAGAAAAGGCAATTCCGTTGATCAAATTTTCGTTAGACTTAAAATTCACTTTTTTTTTTCTCAAATACTATCAAATTCGCTTCGTTTCAGATATAGGTCATACATTTCACAGAAGCCCTGAAGGAGAGTGGGCGGTAACATTGGCCATCACTGCAATGATTAGGACGTTTATCTTAAATTAGTTAAAAAAAAAAAAAATAACTACATAGGAACCAGAAAGAGTTGAACGGATCTGCTTACTTTAGGACTTCAGGCAATTACTTTAACTCCATCGATATATTAAAGATATGTTAGCTGCAAAGATGAGACTTATGTTACTTGTAGATATTTAGATATTTCCCATTCTTTTTAGGGTACTGCAGAAATAGAATGATGCTTGCTTATTAAAATCGTATTATTCTACATTATATATATTTGTCAATTCGATCGGTGATAGGAAGAGACAGTATTTTGCTTAGGGCTCGGACTCAAACGGGCATTTCTCCCCCCCCCCCTCATTTGCGATTTTATTCATTTATTTTTTCGGCTGGTCAGATCCAATCTTAAATTGCACAGGTATATTTATATTTTAAAATTAAACGATACGTAGTATTTAACAATACAAGAAATAAATCCTGAAATTATTTATATATATATATACTTTAATATTATAGAATAATTTTTTTTACAATTAATAAAGTTTAAAGTATAAAACACACATAAAAATACTAAATAATGAGTATTTAAATTTGCAGTTCCTTTCGAAAAATTTTTACGTTTCTAGAAATTTTATCAATCCATTTCATTGCTTTTAACTTGCTTGCTATAACGTAACCTTGAAAATTCATTGGTTAAAAAGTCCACATCACAAGTTTCCAAACAATAAAGATATAAAACTGAAGAAGATTGTGTATAACGTGCTTATAAAAGAGATATTTGATACTCTAATGAAGAATTGAATGAAAACTTGAGATTCGTTTAACAGACAGTTGAGAAAACATCTTTAAAACCGAACCTTCACTATACAAGAGGAAATTAAAGTAGTTGTGCTGCGTAACTGAAAATCTGAAAGCAAAATCAAGCCAAGAAACTGATGACCCATTTCCAAGAAGCGAGAGTTTGATTGAAATGGATGGTTTTTTTCCTTCTTCTGGTTTTCATATCGTATCCCGAGTTATGCTTAGTCATAATATAAAATGAAGCTTCAGCAAAAGAATGGTACCTCATTTGTCAAAGTTAAGAAGTAACAATTCACTATTTTTTTTTTACTCAAAGTAACATTAGCTCTTTTTTTTTTAAAGTGTTAAGACGTTTTAAGATGTAAGAAAACTTAAAAATGTGTAAGAGAAATTACAGCAATTCAATAAAATGGTCACCCAAGATTTCTAGTTGTGATAAATAAATTTTAAAAGTTAGATCTTGTTATTTAGCTGAAGAAGGATAACAATCCTGAATCAGTTATCTTTTCTTTTAAGATTTTAAGAAGAAATTTTTATAAGAAATTAAGCTACAATTTATGATTAAGTTTTTTTTTATTTTTTTTTTTTTTTTTTTTACAGCTTTAAGGTTAGGAATGAACATCATCATTTCTTCGATTTCACTGTTTCAATTTAGTGGGTTTACATTTGGAAATTTCATTTGATGGAATCAAATTTGGGTCGGGACATTTTTTTCCAAGTATTTCATTAAGATCTAAAAAAAATCTCGAAAAAATTTGTTGTTGGAGACGTTGTGTTTTTTGTACTCTTTAAATTTACAAAGGTGTTTTAAGTATGTACTTAATAAACAGACAATTTGGTAAAAATAGAGAAGAATATTTGACTTAGATTCGTTTGTATAGTACTGCAGTAATAATTAATCATTTTAATTTTTATGCCTAAAAATTAAGTAGTTTTTTTTGTATGTATTCAAATATAATTAGAATTATATAAGTTACAATTACTTTGCTGACTGAAAATTCTATAATTTTAAAATTTAAAACTATAAATTCATTACAAAATAATATATTACGTTAACTACGTCATTTATTTATTTATTTATTTATTTATTTATTTATTTATTTATTTATTTATTAATTTATTTTTAATTTCTATAAATTATTAAAATCAAGTAAGGGATTTTAGAATTAGTCGAAATTCTAATTGTCCAAATATCTAATTTTGCAACATTATCTAATTCTTCAATGAATATATATATATCTTTGGGACAGTTTTCCAGTTTTGAAAATAGATATTATTATTAATTTTAAAAAATACGAATTATTTCTGGTCATTGCACGATGAGAGGGTAATTTAGCAGAGACCTACTTCTGCGCTAAACGAAAAATCTACTTCAGTCCTTCAGGCGTTTCTTGTTATTCTTGATATTATTATTCAGTTCGTCTCTCGAGTTAAACGCGAGATGGCGCTGCTTCACGACGTTGCTTGTGTTTCTTTCGACGGAAAAGGAAATAAAAATAAAAAAAAAAAGTAAGAAAAGTACCTCTAGATTAAATATGGCTCAAGATACACATTTTGTTCTTTGTTAAAAGTCAGATGTTAAGATTAAGAAATTTCTACCAAGCTTATTTGAAAAGAAATATTACGAAAAAGAGAAGTCGTGAGTCTCATTACATAGGCCTCAAATTACGTACGACTCAGTGTTATAATGTTAGTAATACTGTATTTGCTGTTAGAAACTCCATAAATCCTTCCATAGATTTGTAGATGGATTCAACAATTCATTACAGTCGTCAATGTTTATAATAAATACACAACTATCATGAATAGTGAAGATAACAATTCAATGTAATGGCATTTCTTTGGGCCATTTGTACCAGTACCACAACAGTGGCACAACTTAATTGTATGACAACGGATAATGTATAATGATTAACAAAAATGTTATTTTTTTTTTAAATTCTTGACACATACAGTTAATGTGTGGTACTATGTGTAGTACTAAAATATATAGATGCTTTCGTGCTATTTTTCATGGTATAATTGGCAAATTAAAAATATTGAAAAACTACAGAATACTTTAACTAAACCTGTAGCGTTCATTAGGTAATAAACTACAATTAATTCAGTTCATATCCCGTTCTTTTCCGCTTCATTTGTACCTACATATCCTGTAGCGAGTATTTTAATCTGTGACGCAAATTAGTCTGCCGGTAAAGAGGTAATGAAGAAGAAAAGTAGCACGTAAACTTTTGACCATAACCTAGTGAAATCCGACGTGCAAGTAGGTCACGGCCTGCCCTACTGTGTGTATGTTTTTTATTTTTTTTTTATATCTCCCTCAATCAAAGGCTTTTCTTTCGTTCTTAGCTATTTTGATTCTAACTAAAGTTGTAAATTCAAGTTTCGGTTAAGTTTCGTAACATTTCGACTACAATGCTTAAACAGAAATTACGAAGAATATGTTCATTATCTGACGAGCACTCAATAAATTCCTAAGAAACTGATTATTATATAATGATATCCATTATAGTTGTGCTTTTACACAGGTATAATTTATAAGTTTGAGTCTTTTAATCATTTTTTTATTTTTTTAAAATTTGTGTATGATATTTTTTGTTGAAAAAAAAATCCAATTTATTAATACACACAGAATGAAACAAAAAAATAATAATAATAAAACCAAGAAAATTCAATGAACACTACCTTTTCATTATTAAAATTAATTTTTGTATTTTTTTTATGATCTTTATTTAATTTGCTGTTTTCACAGCAAAATAAATAATTTTTTTTTTTTTTTTTTTCACTAATTTTTTTTATTGCGGAGAACTGTTTATGATGCAGTATTGATACCTTTGGCGCTCAGTAGTGCACGAAGAGAAATACAATTACTGAGAGGTGCAGGACAGGCAGCGCCATCTAGGGAGCAACTGGAGGAATTACGTCACGGTGTTGATTATGAATAATCAACCTTGAAGCAATGGCAAGAAAGAGGAATTGTAAATAAATAATGAAAAACACGATCTGATAGAAAGTCTATTGCAGGAGCGCTAACTATAGCACTATTAGTAAAACATATTAACATTTTTTTATAATAGTATTTACCTGACTTTTTCCGACTATTTCCAAAATAAGGTCATTAATAATTTTTCTCAACTTCAGATGATTTTGCTTTGATAAAGTAGTATTTACGCTCTTACAATAAATTTAAATTGGTGTGCCAACTTTCGAATAAATTATCGGTTATACATAATTACAAATATTGTTTTTTTTTTATTGTTCTATCTTATCGGTAAAATAATCATTCTTGTATTAATATAAAAAGCTTAATTATATAAAAAGAAAAATCTTTATTATAAAATTCGTAATAGTTTGTGTATTATAGTGTATTATAGTTACACTATATCAATTTAAAGATGTAATAACTATACTGGCTGTATATGAAAATAATTGAGATTTAAACTTTTATCAACAATTTTACAATTATAAATTATGTAAATACAATCAACTCTAAAATTAAAAGTACTTTAAATATCTAAAATATATTTCGTGAAATAAAAATATACAATGAAATTGCAATTTACAATTATTTAAGATTAATAATTGTAATTTTTATGATAATTGTAAGTGCTATTGGCTTATATAATTTTAATATATCTTAACTAAAGTATTAACAATAAATCTATAGTAAAATAACTGGAAATTTCTAGTACTCTAAATTTATCTGAATTAATTAGAATCGTGTAACCTCACCTAATCAAAAATATATTTTAAATTACTTGAATTGGCTGTAATTACAGCGTGTCTACAATGACGGAAATCAGTTCGACCAATTATTGTAAAAATCCACGCAGAGGATTTGCTTGTTTGAGCGCCATCTGTGAGAAGTCAAGAGATTTTGTTCTTTTGTATCTAACCCAGATCGGCAACAGTTCTGAATCACGCGTGCCTTTGATAATGACCCACATTCTTTGGGAATGAAAACTGAAGATGAAACAGGTTCTGCTCCGTTTAATCTGCTGTACTTTTGTTGTTTTCTCTGGTCACAGCCCACTTGGGAGAAACACTAGCCTGGGCGTTGCAGCCTTTCTTTCCTTTTTGTTTTGCCAAAAATTACGATTTTTCTCTTCAAAAAAGGAAGGAAAACTGACGAAATTAAATTGGTGGGAAAAGTTCTGAATAGGAATCTCAGAATAGTTCTCATTCTTATACAACAAAGAGGAAACAAAAATATATTTCATATTAGCCACAAAAAAAATATATATCCAAATAAACTAGCTTCCAGATAGATGAAATTTTCATACAGAAAACTTACTGGAATGTAGTTACCAACAACCAGATTTAAGTTTTCGTAACCTGTGAGGAAATAAATAACGGTATTGTTTTGATTTACAATTTATATCGTCCTCTTTACATTACCGTCAGTTTTGTCAAGACCCACACAAAAAAAACCAAACAAATACTATATATAGGTATAAACGTGTAACAGTTATTAGTTCTATAACAGATCATTTTTATAAAGTAATGTCAATCAACTATATCTTGGTATTTGGCAGCTACTATTATGTTTTTAATGTTATAAATTCGTTCATTTAAGATCTCTTGAAAATTCTGTATTAAAGTATTTCAGTTTTATATCATTATATTCCATTAATTTTTAATCTTATATTATGAAATATTACTATAAATTAACGTTTAATTATAATAAATTTATTAGATTAAAGTTAGCGGTCCTGCTCTTCCCTCCGCACATACGCTAACTAAACCACAGGTAGTTAGTCTTATCCATTACGAAATTCAATCTATAGGTAGATGATAAGCAGTACATGAAAATTAGTATTATTTTGAAATGGATTGACTTGTTTCAGAAATTCCTCATGTATTATTTATGATCCGTGGCGAAATGCGTTGCAATGTTTTAGTGGAGTTCTGCTTCAACGTGGCGCCCTTGGCCTGAGGCTTATTGTCCGCCATTCCACTCAAGGCTAGCTTCACTGCCAAGTCCCGTTAGTTGGATCTATGCCAACGGAGCGAAGAATTTCTGCTCAGATTCCCGAGTTCCAAGTGAAGGAAGGATAAGACAGAACCACAACAGCCACCACATCTACCACCGCCCCAAGCAGACTGGTATCCCAAGACCGGAAGAGGAACTGTACAATTCATCAACAATAGCTATCAATCTCATTACTTAACTTCGAAGAAAATTCAATCCGTAATTACATTTCCTAAATACATTTAATTTAAAAAAAATATATAATTACGAAAGCAGCAATTAGAATTTAAATTGATTTTACTTTTTACTGTAATTTTCCTGGATTTTTTGAATACAGTAAAGAAAAAAAAAAAAGAATTAAGAAAAAATATGCGATATTAAAAATTAAGCAAAAGAAAATCAGTGAAAGCAATTTTTTTTATAAAATTTACATATTATTAAATGAATAATTTCGAGTCCTTTCAACAACATCCTTTTCATTTTAAAAAATAAATCACAATATCAGAGGTTTTACTATATTGTATTAAATAAAATTTCTATTCTATTAATAAACTTTACTATATTCTTTATTTCACAGGTAAGCCCTATTTTTAAAAATAATCGTAAAAATTACAAGACATTAAATATTTTAAATTTTTTTAATAAGAATAAATAGAAATTTTATATTTCAATAAAAATATTAAATATAAAAATTACCTTATTGTAATACAGAAAAATCTTGACCATCAGCTTACTGAAACATCGATATATCGAAGTAAATATGAGATATTTTGATTCATCTATAACTAATTCTAATATACAAAAAAGGAATTTAAAATTATGCTTCTACTCACTAATCTGAATAAACTATATTTTTCTGTTTCGGGGTAGTTTTTAATTAGAATCTATCAAATAGTAATAAATACAGGAAAACAATTAATAAAGCAATGAATTCAAGTTCTACTTTACGTTTTAATTTACATTTATATGTATTTTTCTTCAGTAATATAGAATCTTTACAATTCAGGCAACTCATTTTGTCCAAAGGAATTATTTATATTATTTATAAATTATTCGCTTTTTTTTTTAGCCATATAAAGAAAACAAAAGACACTCGTTTTTTTTTTATTCAAAGCAAACTTTGGATTTATTGTTATTGTACAATTATTTTGAAAAACAAAAACCATGCTCTTGGATCATGGACTTTGTCATATGTTTAGAAAATTGGTGAAATTAAGTGATAGGTTTTTGCATCTATTTTTTTATTCTAAATCTTTAAGAACGACAATCCTTAATTTATTCTAATAGAGAATTAACTCTTGTTAGGTGGATGGGGTTAGAGGAATATTCTGGATTAATTACAAAATAGCTTAAGGATAGAACAGTTATCAAGAGTGAATCCAGACGCGTAACTGTTAAGTTTTCCAGATAACACAAAGATAAAGATTTTAAATAATTATAATTAAAAAAAAAAAAATAAGTACACGCCCTTCATTGAAAATTCTAACAAAACTCTTCACTTAATCTACTTGGTTTTATGCATGTACAGCATAAAAAAAATACCAGCTTCAGATCCATGACATAAACGAAGACAAGGCGTGGCGAGGCCATCTACTTTGTACGACTGCAAAGAACATAAACAACGATTTATATCAGGAGTACGAAAGCCTGATATGCAAATGGAGAAAGTAAAATTCAGGAAGTCACCTGACTTGCATTCTTAAGTATTTGCTCAGACAAGTTCTGATCAAGAAAACAACAACGGAAACAGTGTTAACAGGTCCTTGAAAATAGTTATCTTCAGTTTTAATTGCTAGTATTTAGACACTATTTTTTTTTTCTTGGTGAATATCTTCTTCCTATAGATACTATCGTCCTCACCACAGTTCATCCTTGACCAAAAAATCGCTGAGAGAATTAGAACTTTTTTTTTCGCTGCCTAAAGAGTTTTTTAATCAAAAACTTGTTGACCATCACTTAAAAGTGGTGGAACTTAATTATACTCTGTGGAGCAATTGAATTATTAAGTCTTCGTTTTAATTTTCAATTTGATCTGTTTTATTAGTGTTTTTCTGATAAAAGATTTCTAATTTGATTATTTCCAAAATTACAGGGTAGACTTGATTATATTGCTGAAAAATGAACATTTTTCGCAATGCTATAATTAAGATACATTCATTACAAATTAGATGTTTTAAATGTATCTATGTGACTTTTAAGTTACGTTTAACAAAATGTTTTTTTTTTCTCAGGCTATGTTCAATTATTTTTTGAAGTTCATATGGTTGTTTTATTGCTCGGGATTTACATTATGAGATTAATCAGTTTTAAATTAGCAACTGTAAAGTTTCAGGTTTATTATTCGTATTTAACTTTAAAAGTAAACGTAATTTCTAATTCTTGAAGTGTACACTTGCGGTATCTGTGAGTAATAGCTAAGATTTCTGGGACCAAAATTTCTATTTAGAAAAATAGCTTAGCTTCTAAAGTAAACAAAAAAAAAGAAAACCTGAATATTCTGTCCATAAGAATAAATTGAAATTAATTGTAGGAGTTTGAAAATGAAGAATTAAAAAGCTTTGGGGAATTAGCAAGTTTACAGTAAATATTAATAGCAAATAAAATAAAATTTATAGTGAGTGGAAGATACGATTAAAATCTCAAAAAACAAAAATGGAAATTGAAAGCAATGGTTTAACTAGATTTAATTAGCGCGAGTGATTTAAGCCTCAGTATCAGAGGATCTTACATTCAAAAAACAATATAAAAAAAAAAACAAAAATGTTTACTAAACTTTTAATTTTAAAGAAAAATGGGCAGGTCCTTAGATGTATTAGTATTATTTAAAAATTGAAGCAAAGAATTGAATAGAGATTAGAAAAAAAATTAAGTATAATCGAATGAGAATTAGACCTAGGGTCTAAAAATAAGTCGAAGGCAAGAAGCACTTTGTTCTAAGCAGCTGTAGCGATTTTTATTCTGATATACTTGTACCGTCCTTTATTTTATCAATATAGAACTCTTAATGTATCTGTTTACCGAAGCGTTCTCAGTGCCTGCAGCAACGGGCAATCGAAAACGAAACCTGTGCCCTTCCAAGCAAGGTTTTGCGATCAACGAGGCGGAACGGGTTGATGTTTAGGGGTGGAAGGTATACAGACAATTCGCTTTGCTGCTATCGGTTGAGTCCATTCTGTTGTCGACCTCCACATCGCTTTCCAAGGGCGACCGGTAATCGCAGCCACGACGTGAGCAGTGAAAGTTCTGTTCGATCGGCAGTGGGCTTTCATCTGCGGACTTTCTTAGTAAAAACCTCTGACATTAAAATCTCTCATCGGGGAAATGGATCGAATTCTTCATCTTTTCTTCTTTAAAGTAGATACACCTAAAGAGAAACCTTGATCCTCAATACAGAATGATTTAGAAAAACAACAAACGTGATTTCTAAAAAGAAACGTAAATAAATAAATAAATAAATAAATATAGCATAACGCAACTTATATGCACAATGAAAAATGATTTGTAAGAAGCTAAAATTCAGTTTACATATTTCGTACTTAGTAGAACATATATCCATAACTCCCGTAATAAATAAAATATTGTCCTTTTAAATGATCTAAAATGTCTAAAGTTTTGTGTGTAATTGAATTAAAGATATCTGTAAGTAAGATACAATCTCTATCTAAAATTCAGAATAAAATTCAGTCAAAGATAATGATGTTTTTCATTATTAAACTTCTATAGTATATAAGATTATTAACGATAGAATAATAAACAATAGATGTAAATTAATAAAAATTACCAAGGACATTCATAAGAAAACACTAAGCTGATTCATATCAAGAAAAACCAATTTTAGAGCATTATAATTCTTAACATAACTGATATGGTAGACAGTTATATGAATATAAGTAACATGCATATAAAAATTGATTGCTATATCTTTCTATAGAATGCACTTTTCTGAAACTGTTTAACAAAAGCTGCAGTATTTACAGATCTATTCTAAGTAAGTCCTAGCTTTTTTAACTAGTCTTCATTTGATAAGTGATAGGAAGTTGCAGCAACAACCTAACGGAAGAATAAATATTATCATTTTAGAAGAAAGACTTTTCTTACAATTAAGTCTTAATTTTATCTTTGTTTGTCGTTTAACGACGCATCTCACGCCCTCTGACCACCATTTTTAATGGTGACAAACAGACAAACTGACAAACTGACAAACTGACAAACAGACAAACTGACCTTCATAATCCTTTCTTCAGCCTTGATAGAAACATTTTTCGGATAAGAAATGTAGGCCCAGGCGGCGGCCACACCCAGAAGCTGTCTCTGCCATAGGTTTTATGTCTCCAGATAACTGTAAGAGTTTGGTTAATATTCCCTTCCATGATTTTCGGACCCTTTTATGGATGCAAGTGTGAAAGTTTTCAATTGCAATAAACATTTTTCGTAACAGCCGTAGTTGTAACATTTTAACAGTGATTTTTTTCCAAAATATCACAATAATCAAGTTTGACATTCAATTTCCTAAAAAGATGCCTTAATAGATAAGGCATCCAGAAAGTTCTTTATGCAATCTGTGTATCAGCTGTCTAGGGGACATATAAGGGACAAAAATTTTTAAGATCTCAATTTTTAATTTCTCAATTTGGGATTTTGATGTTTTTCTATTTAAATTTACTGAAATTCATCAATAAAATTCAAATTAAAATCATTCATTTTTAGTAAAAATATGTTTGGAGTCCATTAACTTTAGGAAAGCCATGACTTTCATGTCTCCAATACGCATCAAAATATAAACAACTTCTGCTATGGGTTCTGCTTTTTTTATTTTGATTAATCCATGCTTTTCAGTCTTTTTGCTATAGCATCTCACATGTATTAAATCACTCATTATAATTATGAATCTTTGTTTTGTTTTTTTACGAAAAGAAGATTCATAAGAAACAAACAAAACAACTGATTTTGGTGTTCTGCCTCTGCCAAAGTATTATCTAAGAACTATCAACAAGCTATTATAGTTATAAAATTATAATAATTATATCCTTTATAATGGTAGGTTCTGGTAGAAAATAAAAAAAATGTCTGCCTAACTACTATGTTTCTACATAGAATTAATGAAAAGTGACTGGCAATTAAGTATTATGATGTAGGGAAGTCAAGGCTAGTAAAAGTAGTTCACTGCTTTAAAAGGAGTAGTACTTTAAAAGGAGAAACACTATAGGAACTTTATTACCACAATTCCTGTTTTGCGTTGTTTTTCTATTTCACGTCACCATTAATTTAACGACGATTTAGAATTAAAAAAAAAAAAAAAAAAACTTTTTAAAGAGAAGTACATTTAAGAAAATTTTACAAAAAGCAGATATTGTGCATCTTATAACGGATAATTAATGATTTACAGAGATACAAATCTAATCTAATCTACTCTGTCCATTCTGAGATTATTTATAGCTTTTTTAGTATGTTATTTATGATTTGTAAATGCTTTAACGAGTGATTTTATTTGCTTTGGTTTGCTACAGTAAAAAAAAACAACCCAGTAATTTCTTACTGTAAAAAGCAATTTTCCGCTAATTAATAGCGTAATTGATGTTGAAATGATGCAATGATTTGTGTTAATGGTCGATAAAAGGTTAGCGCTTCAGTTCTTTCGTAGAAGTAAAACGCTATTGAAGTGGTTCGCAACTTTTAGTTATCAGGCACACCTTTCTTAATTTAATCGCAGCAGAATTACAAAGATAAAGGAAAACTTATAACAAAAATATTTATCTTTGTTTTTAAATCCAATATTTTCTGTTTTTATCTACCGATCATTATTAAGCCATAACTTTTAAGATTAATTATTAAATTACAAGTAGTCAAATATCAAGCAAATAATAATAATAAAAAAATATTTTGGCATTTTTTCTTTCAGTTTTTATTTATTTATTACATAAATTTTGTTTCGCATTCCTATAGGCTTATGGCTATTTTTTTTCCTTATTATTTGTAGAAATTTGTTACAAGCTTTTTTTAATGATATGGACGATATAGCATAGAATGAATGAAATTATCCATCCGTTATTGATCACTTACGAACTCTTAATCAACTACAATAAACAAGCATTTAATAATAACAAATTTACATAAGTAAATAACAATAATAAAACTTTTGTATCTAGCTGTAAATTTGTCAGATTATTACCTTCTGTCACTAATGTTACAAGAATAGTTATCACGAAAGTTCAAAAAAATGTTGAAAATTTTTGTTTTCCTGCAAGATTAAAATATTTTTTTTATTATAGTATAGAATACTTTAATAATAATAATAATAATAATAATAATAATAATAATGCGAAGAAGACGAAGAAGAATCAACGGGATAATAATATCAGTTTCATGGCATATAATTTTGTCGAGTACATCAGTGATTAGGAAGCTCTGGTTGAGTAAATAGAAAGACAGAATGAAAGAAAGACAGAATGAAAGAAAAAAAGGTTACATTTTTAATTTACTTAATTTACCAAAAGTTGTTTCTTTTCGATTCTAAGGCTATAGGTTACCACACCCCGTATTCAGCCCATCATCTCTTCCTCTCCGTCGCCACAAATCACCTTCTAGAGGCGATCTATCATGATAACGGACCCGAGTGGCCGAAGAAAGTAATATGAAAAGTAAAACTCGTTCTTTTTTTTTAATAGGCGTAGGATAGAACGCTTAAATTAATGGGAACCTTGAGCTACTTTCCATGCTGTCTCTTAGTGGTCAGTTAAGAACTCGCGACAATTGAAAAGGGGGGAACTGAAAGGTCAAATTAAAAAAAATACTGGCGAGAGAGGGGGAGAGAGTAACATGTCTCTTGACCCTGAGCTTGAATCTTGGGCGCCTCCTACCTTGATCCATTTTTTCACGAAATTCGGCATCGGTTCCGAACTCCGTAAATCCACTAGCAGCGCCGAACAATCCACCATGTGTACCGGCGATGCGAAATTCTACAGCGGACTTAGCATGAAAAGCATGGATTTTCTTTGGATTAATAGAATTAAGAGACATCGACTACAAGATTTTCGATGAAAACTTGGAAAACGGTAAGTGAAAGCCTGGAAGTGTCCTATATCTTCTTATTTGTCCCGATAACATTTGTGAATTGGGAGGAACATCTGCCTGAGGAAAAGAGCCAAATTTAAAAAAATTAAGTTAGAAGTGGGCGGAAAAGACGAAATGATCTTCGAATTTAGTCGTTTCTTCTTTCATGATCTACAAATTGGAGGAGGAAAAAGTGCATTTTGTTTTTCTTTCTGTCTCTTTGTTAACTTATTGACATATTAATTTTCAAGTTTCAATCCCAGATACCAGCTAAGTTATTGCAGAATAACTACAGAAATGTAGTACTAAAATAGTTCTTTTATTTCCTCAGTGAATTTTAATTTTTATTGGCTTTGAGAAAATTCCCTATATTTTTCAAGATTTCATATTTTTAAATAACAATGAGCAAGATACGTATATCTTGAAAGAATATAGTTATACATGTGACGTACAAGACATTTACTGTAACAATAGGAAGAAATACTATAATAGTATATAATAGTATATGAATATACTATAATATTATAATAGTATAAGAATAGTATAAGAATAATAGTATAAGAATACTTTTGTTACTGTAAGCTAAGGAAAAAGCATCTGACTTCGAAACATTATATTGTATTTTAATTTTTTTAAATCTTTTATAAAATTTAGAAAAAGTCTTTTCAAATTTTCTAAATTGTGTTCTAAGAAGCAGGGGTATGGGTAAGGGTGATGGAGGTCGTAGTGTTCTCATCCTTTTTAAGGTTGTTTATGTCTCCCATTCAGTGAAATACCTTTTGGAAAGGGTTACTATTTTGGGTTTTGAAATACCCTCATAGCGTCTCTTCTTCCCCCACTCCCGGGTCTCTTTGAATTTCAAAATTCAATTGGGCGTTTTTTTTTTTTTTTGCAGTCGAACAAGTAACGGCAAAACAAGCTAAAGGGTTGAAAAACAAGCACCAGTAGGGGTAGGGGCGGTTTTTTTTTATGTTTTTGAGACGCTAAAAAAAGACTGGCCTGTATTCGTCGATATTAAGAAGGGGTTGTGGAGACGACTCTCACCTGGGAAATGTTAACGGCTACAGAGGAGCTATTTTGGGCTCACATCAACAGGTTATCCTGAGTTACATTTTGTACTGAAAGGGTGTTTGCGGGACCGCTCCCAAAAGGGGCAAAGAAATGGAAGGGGAAGGCTTAAGAGGAGGGGAGAGGCCCTTAGCAAACAGGGTGATTATGGACAGTTAGGAAAAGGGTTATGAGTGAGCTTCCAAGCACGTTGTCGCAAAACAACTCCAGGGCCTCAATAGTGCTATTTTTACAACCAATTCACAGGTCTGAGCCTAGAGGAAACATGTTAGAAAATACTTGATGTATTTAAGATATAAAAGAGCAGAAAAGAAGCCTTGCATAAATTACTGTCATTACAATGATAATATATTAAAAGGAATGATAGAGTTATATTTGTAATATTTTACAACACTTTCAGTTTTCAGTTACTTCTTCAGCAGAATGCAAAAAAAAAAAAAAAAAAAATCTTTAACCACAGTTTAATACAATGAAAAAATACCAAACATTGTGTCATTTGAAGTTATGATAATTATTTAATATATAGTGAAATAAAAAGAAAAGAAAACAGAAAAGAAAAATAATATAGATATGCTGTGATCAATTGAGAATATAAACAAAATTTTTAAAAATTTTATAATAAATGTTCTATTTGTAAATATTTTTCTGTACTGTTTCTAGAGAATAAAACATTATGTACAGCGACAATGATAAATAAATGAAAAAAAAAAAGTTGATGAAATTAGATACAGAGATGAATAGCAAATATGAAAGATATGAGGTGGAAAGATACAAGACATTATTTCAGCAATTTGGCTGTCTTGAAAACACGAGTCAAAGTGTAGTTATACGTGTAAGATGGACTTTCAATAAGTCAATATCTATAGTTGTATTATGAAATTACTTCAATGTTAAATTTATTAAGTAACTGTACTTTAAATGTGACCGATACCTTGACTGAATAAGAAGGGAAATAATTGAAAAATTTCGCTCAATAGATATTACAACTTTCTTTTTCCAAGTCTGTTTTGTTGGTAAACTTACAAGATCATTTTGATTACTGTCATTAAGTGCATTTTCTGTAACTTGCCTCATATTGCCAGAAGCCATTTTATTCTATTAAATATCTCTTTACAGATCATACCTTTGTTGTTAAAGAATTTGTCGTTAAACCATGACCTTACTAAGGTCACGGATATATAATAGTTTAGTATATAATAGCAAATGCTAATTATATTCATTACATTTCCTTAGAGAAATAGCAAAAAAAAATAAAAATCATTTCATAATATTAAAAAAAACAAAACAAAAACAATAAATTCTATAATAATTAATCCTAATTTTTTTTAAAAAAAAGCAATATTAAAAAAAAAAGCAATAATAGGTTCTAAAATTGCAGGTTTTATTGGAAATACAAAACCTGTAATTTTAGAACCTATTATTAAACTATTAATAAAATTGCTTAAATTAATTAAGATTACTTTTTAATTATCATTTACATTAAAATAATTGATTACCATACATGTTTTCATTGAATCATTAACGTATGCGATAACAAATAAGTTTTATTTGTTTTAAAATTGACAAATTTTAAGTGATTTGAATTTTATTAACCTATTTAATGTTTTATTAATAATACTAATAGAATATTAATTGTTTTAGATTTGAAAATTTATCACCATCATTATATCATTTGAAATTACTTGTAAATTTGTTGATTTTGTTTTTGAAGTGTTTGGTTGAAGGCCTTTTTTTTCTTTTAATTTGGGTTAAAATGATGAAATAGTCGAAATGTGTTCGTGTTTTGTGGCATCCGTCTTCGAGGTTCTCTGGGTCTGCATTTCTTAGCCCTACTCCCTACCCCCTCCCTTCAGCCCAGTCCTTGGGCGGACTCACTGGGCGGGTCCAGCGGATCAGGGCCCAAGGATTTCATGTTGACCATGGATTGGTATTCGATGAATTCCTAATTATTCGCTTTGCGAACCCATAAACACTGGAACAAATAACGGAGCTCGTGATTTGTGAATGATAGGTAATTTAGATCGGAAAATAACAACATATTGCCTTTTAATGGGAGCACGTTGTCCTACACCCTCCGAAGTCGTGATTCTAAAATCAAAATACGAAAAAAAGACAAAACTTTTGTTGTTTTCATCAAAGAATGTTTACCATTAAAGGAAAATGACCAGAATTCTTAATTACGCCTGGAATTCCATAGGACAACAAAAAAAATTTAATATATATATAATGCAAATCAATTAATAAGTAAAATTGATAATTAAAAATAAAGTTTATATTTGAATTTAAAATAAATAATATGGGTTTGCCCAAATTTACGGAATTATAGTAATTATTATTTGTACATTCTTTCAGTTTACAGTAGTTAAGTTTTTCAATAATAGATATCGTTGAGATTACCTGAATCAATCTATTAGTAATTGCTACTCCCTTTTCTATTATTTTAATTTACATTTGTTTCATCCAAAGAAATTCCTATAAATATTAGAATTGTAAATTATTTGAAGATTATTTTAGAAGGGTAAAATATTACACTGCAGGCATTCAATAATTTTATAATAATTTATATAATAAAAGACTAAATATACACATCAAAAATGCCCAAAAATGTGTTGGCAAAAGTTATTTACATTGAAATACGTACTTATAAAATTTTAATTAACTATGCTTATTTAAGAGTTTTATTATAGAAATAATACAAATTATAGTTGTATTATCAAATATTTTATATAGCATTTTTAATTCAGCACAAATTCTTCACTTTGATTAGCAGCATGTAAGCAAAAATAACATTTGTATATTTAATTTATGAGAAGGAAATCCACAAAAAAAAAAAAAAAAAAAAAAATATATATATCAAGATCCGATTAGACTAAGTTATTAATAGTAATTGATAAATGCTGTCTGTTGTGTTATCTGCTAATTATAAAAACATATTCTTTGAATGAAAACTTTTAATCAGTTGATTTAATTTTTTGAATATAAAATAAAAAATTAAAGATTGCTTATTTAAAGTATATTACACATTTTGAAAGTCTATTACACATTTTGGAGATCTGTAACCGTATCATACTAATAGTTTATTTACCTGTCTGTATCAGCAAAGACGATTCGAGATATGCTATCATTTATGCCCCTTTATTTCCGCGTCATTTGCAAAAGATCAATGAATTATGAAGATGATGATTGAACTTAGAGCAATTCAATGTCACCTTCAATCCAGTAGTTCTCTGCAACCTTTATATCTTTACGAAAAGACAACATTCAAATACTTAAATCATCGCAGTTTGTTTGCTTAATTGAACCAAGGAACATTCGATAAAGCTTGTTTGCCGCTTTTTTTTTTTTTTTTGACAGAATTAATGTTATACCAGCTCTGTAGGAAACAATAAATTACTTATTAATATTTAAAAGTTAAAATGAATTACTAAAAGATTACTTCGTAGGTGTGCAAGGGCCTCGCGCTACATAAAAAAATAAATACATAAATAATAAATAAAAAAGTTATAAAAGTATAAAAAACATCTCAGCATTTCTGTAAAAGGAAAAAAAAATACACAAAATTTTAATTTCAGAAATACTTTAAAATTATAAAACTTAAAACAACAGTAAAATAAAAGTACTGTTCTAAATAAGTAGCAAAGAATATTACAGAAAAGTACATGATAGAAGAATTTAGCAAAAAATAAGAAAACAAAATAATTGCTTTAAATTTATTAATACTTTCTCTGCGTAAATTCCTTTAAAAAACCGCCGTTCATAAATTTTCTCGAAGACGTTAAGAAAGAAATAAAAAACAACAACTTTTTTTTTTATATATATACGTTAATAATACTAATTGATAGTGATGGCAATCAAGCGGTCAGCCTTGCCCATTCAAGGCTACTCTCAGCTATTGGCACATAGAGACTGTTTTTCGACGAGCCACTGAGTTGACGGTCAATTTAGGCCATTGGCTTTCTAAAGCCAAATGTTAATGTTATCCTAAGATAACTTTTTAACATTGAGACCTCTAAACGGTGAACCCTTTTCATTGATTCAGTAAAGCACTATTTTTAAATCGCACGTATAGTGATATCAGACACCAAAACTTCCATCGAAATTCGATAAGCTTTTTCTGCTGCTCCATCAAAAAACTGACTCATTTTCGGAGAGGGGGTGAAATTGGTCGTAGAACAGCTTAGATAAGTGTGTAATTCAGGAGCATAGAATTAGCTCCATATTCAACATCTACAATGAAATGGTTGCTAGACTTTTTTTAATCAATTCCTTTACTGGATTTTGATGAATCTTTCGTTGACGTCACAGTTAATTAGCACATGTAATCCGGCCATCAATTACATAATCAAAAAACAACGTTCATAAAGTCTCGTATTTGATTTGTTATTCCCGTTGATTTCACTTCCATCTGCAGATTGGGTTTGGTTAAACGAAATAACAGTAGGATGTTATCCAGGAAAGTCTATGACATGCTTTATTTTGAATTTTAGAATACATTTCTGCCAAATATGGAAGTCTCCAAAAAAAATATAAGCATCTTTTAATACAGTTATCTTTAATATGTTATAAAGTGGATTCTAAAGTATTTTCTCGGTTTAATATGCAACATATCTAATTATTAACAATATCTCATTTGAAGTTTACTCATGAATACAATTATTTTACATGTACATTATATAGGTTTGATATCTTTTTTATTGTTAATATTGAATCTTATCATTGAAATTATCTGTTACCAATTATAATAAGATGGTTATCAACCCCTTGCATTTATCAAGGAACCCTTTGTGTCACCATTCCAATTCACCCTTTAATGACAAGAACTCCTGCACACAAATCTCCCTCATAATCTTCTTTATAATCTTCTTTATCCAATAACTTAATCAGGACAAAGGGTTGGTTTACGTTTCCTTTATTTTTTTTTCCTTTTTTTTTTTTTCAATAACTTCTTTTTTCCTTCTGTCCCGCCTTCATCTGTCCTTGATTTTCTACGACCCATAGCCCTAAGGTCCCAACAGAACAGCATCGTAAACATTCTGTTTTGATTTTTATTCTTTCATCTTCGGACTGATTTATAAGGTCACCATGATAGCGTGCTATAAGGAAATCGTATTTCCTAATTCTGGAAGGTTCGCCCCATTGTTCTGTTTTATGAGAATTCGAATTTTGATCCAAATTTGCATAAGAGATACTCTGTTCTCTTCTTAAAATTCAAGGTGTCCTATTTTTCGAGTCTAGAATCCAAATTCTAATAATCCACTATTTAAACTTAAAGGAACAACTTTGGGAACAATAAGCAATTATCAGAATGCGATACTAAATACATTAATGTTGGTATACCATCTGTACAAGTCGACGAATAGAAGTTTTGCCGTAAGTTTAAAATTCAAATTGGGAAGCCCAATCTTTTCTTTACATTGATATAGGTTTCGGCCTGATCAACTGATAATTATAATTTTGTATATAATTTTGAAAATTTGCATATGCATTATACTAATCTACTTAAATAAGAATTGTGTACTTATTATATTGTAGCGTTTATTCAGATTCATTAAGTATATTATCCAGAATTTGTTTATTTCTTTCTATTAACATGAAAAATCTTAAGAGCTTATACACACAAATATAGATATACTTGTCTGTGTGTTGTACAAATCGATATATTTGTGTGTGGATTGTGAAGGGCATGTATATATTGCAGAATTTTATAGACGAATGTACTTAATGAATTTATGCATTCTGACAATTAAAGTATACTTTTATATACTTTTAGTAATTATAACACAATGGCAACTATTCAATTTATTGTTTGTAGAAAGGGGAGTATTGACTTAAAAAACACATGTCAATCGCGATGTGACCATAATGACCTGCGGAACTAAGTCAGTGGGTCTTACCCCCCCCCCCCCAAACCTGAACTCACTCTTCCTTAATTTTTAATTACCAGTGTCTGGCGCCAGGATAAACCAAAATAAATAAATAAAAGCCCCCTTTTAGTCAAATTTCAGAATAATAATAATAATAATTATTTTTTTTATCTAACGAAACAATGAAATCATATTATCTTAAATGTATGACGTACAAAAAGCCGTTGACGAGTTGAATTAAGCTTCCTCGCTGCAATTAGAGGAGACAGTCGATCACTTAATTGACCTAAATTAATGAATATAAATAGTAAGACTGTAGCAACTTTTTTGATTCGCGCTGAAATTTTTTACAGTACATAAAAATTGACACAGATGTTGAAAACAGTATAATTTTGTTATGTTAAAAATCAAATGTATTTGTAATAAAAATAATTTTATCTCAAACTGGTAAAGATAGTTAGCTAGATTGAAATTGAGTATGTTTTTTTCTGTTAATGACTTTAACAGAAACAAACTAAGGAGATTTGAACAAATATTTTGAGTTTGAATTTCAATTTATCGTGCTTCTAATTAATTCGTTAGAAATTAATTAAAATTTCATTTAGATATTAAAGGCAAAGTTTTGAAACAAGATAGCATTAAGTAAAAAATTAAATAGATATTGGCTTATTGCTATTATGTTAATTGACTTATTACTGTTTTATTTGTACCATATTTTGTTAATTTAAATTAAAAACTATTCATTTATACATTTGTATTTAAGAAAAATCCCCACAATTTAGCTTTTTTTATTTAATAAATTTTTTTTTTTACAGAACCTGGTTAATAATGTATAGTAATTGGCATCTATTATAAATTTCTTGTTCCTTAGTATGCTTAAGTTGTGATACTAAAATGAAGTAATAACTAAGACTTTTTTTTTTTTTCTGTCTTTTTCAGAGAGCACTTGTTCCTCACTCTCCGAGAACCGTGTCACCTACTTCAAGAGACCCGGTGCCGGCTATTCCGAGCGTGGCTGGCCACCCTCTCCCTTTTGGACAGTAAGGCCAACCCGGTTTCTGTAATCCCTCCCTTCCCTCCTCCCACAACCTATACCAAATCCCCTCCCCCGCCTCATTACCACTGATCTCTTATGTATTGTAAGGTTCGTAGTTACGGTATTTTAATACTCTATTGGCAACACCAACTGCGTTCAGTTTGAATTGTACCCACTATCTTTCCATTACGGAAGGAAACAAAAAATCTTAAGACTAAACGTTTAAACTGGCTGCAGCCAGACAGAATTTGAGCGTTTCATAAATGAAGCTTAATTCTGCTGTAGTTCAATTGCATTTGTAAGACATTTAGTGGACTTAATTTAAGTCTGTTTTCTTTTACTATATGAAAACTGAACGTGGTTTCCTAAAATTTAATATCTTGGAAACAGGGTTGACTTAATTTTTATTCTAAGAGAATTGTACACATTTATTTTATATTAAATAAATTGTACACATCAAACAATTTTTTTTTCAGACATTTTTAGTTTTAGGTTTTTTTTTCAGAAAAAAATATTTTTTTTTTCAAAGTATTTCACTTTTATAAAATAATATTCTTAAAAAAAATAAAAAGAAAGTGCTTAAGATATTTTCATAAAAATTAACTTTATCAGTAAAAAAAAAAACAAAAAAAAAAAACAAAAAGAAAAAAAAGAAACCCTTAAATCCATAACACTCCTTTCTAACATTAAATGATTGCTAAATAAAAAAACCCATTAAAAACTCATAACCAGTTGTTTGTGTCTTACCTCATGATGCATCATGTACTTCACGGAAGCCAAAATTTTTGCTTTTATTTCAAAAAAAAAAAAAAAAAAAAAAAAATGAATCCTACTCTAATTAAAGGATACAGGTATTTTTCTATCTTTTTTTTTTTTCTTCACAACAAGGTGTGAGGGAAATTTGTTTTGCTGTTATTTTTAGTTATTTTTTTTTTTTATTTTATTTCTTTTTGGTCACGGGTGAGCAGTGGTGTTTGCTATTTTGTTCAATTGTGAATTCTCTCACAAACACTTTTATGAACCTTACTTTACTACAAAAAGGTGGCTGTTAAATGTACAACCCTGGGGTATTTCCTTATTTTGTGTGTGTATGTCCTTTGTGTATTTATTCTTCTGTTAATTGCAATGATAAAATATGTATTTTATCTATTATATTTTTTTAAAATTTAAAAAAAAAAATCTGAAAAAATTCCAAATATCGCGGAAAAAAATGGAAAATTAACTTTTTTTTCAAAAATTATCTTCATTTTTTTATTATTTAGAAATTTAAACTGAAATAAAACAAAATTATAAAATTAATAATACTTATAAATAATATTGAATCATTGCATTTTTAAATTCAGAAGTACATATTCTAAATAATGGTATTTTTATAATTTTTTTTTTGTCATTTTATTGAAAATTATTTTCTTAATTGTAAGAATTATAATTTTATAATGAATATAATTTTAAATTTAATTTTAAATTAATTTTAAATTTGCATAAAAGAATTTGAAGCAAATATTTAAAAGTTTTTAAGAATATTATCTGAAAAATAATTAAAAAGAAAATAATTCTTTTGCTTTCTTCTTTTTCTCTTTTCTTTATTCTGTTAATTTAAAATAATTCTGAAAATCGTCGTACTTTGAGTTTATGTGTTCTTTAATATCTTTGTGTCTTGTTTATTTGTGTGTACATTTTGTGTTTATTTTCTGTTCTACAAACTCTTATAGTGACGTGAACAACGTTCTTATGAGTTTTATATCAATAGTTTAAATAAATATAGTTAAGTTTTTAAAAGTAAATGATCTAGACCTAATAGATCACGATATCAATTAAACCATTCCATAGCATTCTTGCTTCAGCAAATAATAATAACAATAATAAATAAAAAAAAATAAACGAGCATGTACTGTTAAAATCTTTCAGACTTACAAAATTCTACGAAATAACATGGTATTATTCATGGTATTATTGGACATATTAATGAGATGGGAAAATAAATTTAATATTTTCTGGAAAATCCTGTTTTGCGAAACATTATTGTTAGGCTATACTTCTTATAAAAATATCTTAACTATTATTAGTTGATTAACTCGTGAGAAAAAAAAACAAGAGACCTATATTTAATTTACTTATGTAAATATTAAAAGTGCCTCATGGTATTTAGTGCTTCATTTTATTGAGAAAACACCTGCTCATCAAAACAAAGTCTTGTTTATTCTTGAAACTGTACCACCTCCTTGTTTATTGAGCAGCGTTATCAACGGACAAGTAGGTCAGGCGGCTTTTTGCAGCCACTTTATCAGTTTCTTCCAGGGCGGGCTACAAGTTCAATGTCATAGGTTTAGCGTAACACTCTCCCGACACGCGAAACAGTCCAGAGTCCGTCGGTAGCGATGGACGATAAGGAACTCCGAACAGATCTCGCGAGATTTAAGCGTGATTTACTCGTAACAAAGGTAAACAGTTTCTCTCTCATACGAATAAGTCACGTAGATCCTCGCGCGAATTAACTGGTTTCACTTTGCATGCAGTTAATCAGTCTTATCTGTAAGCCTTATTGTGATGACGGGATATTGCAGACACAACATCGTAACATTTTATGCAATTATTACGACTATTTCTAGACAGTCCTTTGGCTAAATAAATATTCCCTACATTTCTTATGACTGTTTCGCTTCGAATAAATTTATATCGTTAACTGGCATGAAATTATATTTTAAGTAATATATATATATATATATACCATACCAAAGAAATTTATGTTTAAAAGGCTTAAAATCACAATAACTGAGTCCAAAACAGATAAAGCTTTTTCCGAGACCTTCAAAAAAAATTGAAAAATAAATTAATAAATATATAAATGAATAAATAAATAACTAAATAAATAAATAAATAAATAAATAAATAAATAAATAAAAATCCACTGGCATTGCAACGAGCCCGAAACAGCTTCGGGTATGATTCAGTATTCGCCATTTTGAATTTTAATGTATTACTTCCATAAATAAATCTATAAACACAACATTTAGCTTAAATTAACGGTTATTGTTTAACTAAATCTATTTTAAGATTGTTATTTTCCTTTAACTGTAATGTACAATTCAGAAGTTCCTACAACTTGTATTTCATTTTTCAGGTAAGTTATACTTCCCTCCGATAATATTACGGTATTTCTAAAATGCATATTCTTAAATATTTAAGAAATTCCAATTGGCTAAAGTTTTGATGAGTGATAGAACGACTGAATGATGAGCAGAATGAATGAACGAAAGATAGTGTGAGTTCCGATGAATGTCATACAGTAATGAATAATTTAGATCGAGAAGACATCTACAGATACACAACCGCTTTTTGTTCATAAAGTTTTTATACATTTGAAGTCTCGCTCATTTCCAGAAAGAAATATATTCCCAGGGATGAAAAGAAATCAGAACTTTAATTAATTCATTTCATTCCTGGATAAATTCGGGTTAGGTTAAGTTAGGAACTGGATGTCCCAAAGTGTACATTACTTTTTCTTCTACCAGCGATCTTTGGTTTTTATATTAAGTGACCTATAAACTACTTTTTTTATAATTTAGTTAGCAATATTAACATTTTCTTCTTTGAACTTAACAGACGTATAAAGGCTTTCATCGGAACTTTTTCCTTCAAGAGAATGAATGACTAATGAATGACTATCAGGAATTAGATAGAATTTTAAAACATTTAATGCCAAATTAACAGTCTTGTGCTAATACTACTAAACATCCCACGATTCCATGCTGGAATAATGTAATAATATGCAACTGTATTGCAAAAGAATTTTCTCTTCATTGCAGGAACTATTAACAATGATGAAGTTCATACGAAAATCTATCGTCCGAAAGTGATTTATTTGAGTTAATCAGCACGCGTGAATGTTTCTTTACAAATTCAGTGAAATTATCAACTCATAATCAATCAAAACTTTTGAATACTAACTTTTGCTACTTAATAGCATTTAATTTTAATTGATATCTACCTACTGTGGATTTGTAAGTCGAACAAAATCGACAATCAATCAACAAATCCAATGCTTGTAAATCCTATTGTTACGAACCTTATAACATTGAAACAGTTAGAAAGACCTCATAGTAGCAGGCGACCTATCATAAAACGTTCGTAAATCCTCGTCCAAATTCAAGAAAGCCTCCACTACATTATATAAAATGTTTATTAATTATGCTAGCTTTTGATATAGTTGTAATCATGCTTATATTATATCATTAATATAACATTAATATAATATAAATAACGACATGCTGCTACTGTTATTATTATTTCATTTTAATCTAATCAGATAAAGCGTATTTTTCTGATTTCGTTACACATTATTTTGATAATAATTTATTATAATTGTCTTTTATTATTATGATGCATGGAGTATATGCTGTATCTGTTTCTCTGTTATTAGGTTAAATATGTACAAGAGAAGTTTGTAATAAGGAAACTTGAAATGACTTTCCTGCCTTGACTATTGTTGAATGATGCTTTAAACTGTATTTCTGATTTGTGTATTCTTTCAGATATAAGGACAAAGGGGAAGAGCAGTCGGTGGGTGGTGAGCCACGAGGACCCCCGGACTTACCTTTGGTTAAACGAATTAGGGTTGACCATGAAGTACCCCTCCCAGAGACAACCCACGAGAAAATAGACTCTACATCGGGTAAAAACATTTCATTTACTTTTTGAACTTTTATGAATCTCATGGTGATTTGGTGTACATAAATTTCTTTTGTTTCGGCTTTAATCTTACCAAAAAAAAAAAGAAAAAGAAAAGGCTAAAAATAGATTGACGGTTAGCTTTACAGAGTTAATCTACATTATCTCTATATTGCGAAAGAAACTGAAATTTTTTTGAAATCAATGAAGCAATGATTAAATAAACATAATAATAATAATAATAATAATAATAAAATACAAGTCACTAGGTCAACAAATACTGAAATAGAAAATAACTACAAGAGGCAAAACAAACCCTGTCTGCAGAAAAAGTCTGCAGAAAAAAAGTCAGGATTTGTCAATCCTGCGATATTTAAAGAGAAAGCTTAGAGATACTTGAATAACAGGTGGATGGTCTTTTTTGATTTATAAAATTATGAAAAATAAAAACACAAAAATTTCTACATCTTAAATTAAATTATTACATGTATTTAATATATTTACGTATTAATGGTGGTACCGAAACTTTTGTGTTTTGTTTTTTACGGTAAGTATCTTTAAAAAGGTTGAGTATCCCTGGTTTAAGTTATTTCGAAGTTGTTTAAAAAAAAAATCTTCCTCTTTTACAAGTTGTATAATCATTTCTTAAGTAAACTATTTTGTCCAATAAGTAATCATTCATGATATTTATCGAAAATGTCAACTGATTAAAACCAGGAAGGTTTTTGACCTCATTTTCTATTTAAATTTGCTGCTCGCTCTTATTCAATAGTGATTGCAGATACCTAGGCGATAAGGGCTTCACTGGCACTTAAAAAAAAACCGCTGGCAGTGAAAAAAAAAGCAACGGTTTCAACTGATTAGGATGTGATTAGAAAAACAAACATTAGTTCGAATGTCCCGAAAGTCAGTCAGTGATCCCAATGTGTAGACTTTCTCCTTTCCAAATGAGATAAAGTCTTATCGGTTAATATCACGGGGATGGCCTTGAAAAAGAGAGAAGTTTTCCCTGTGATACACAAACGGACTGATACCCGTGGCTCACACACATGCTTCTAGCCATCTCTGGCTTTTGCACTGTGTTAGCAAGTGTGGTAAATAGATGATCTCAGGCAGATGCCGGAAGAACCCAAGAAAGAGATTCCGGCATTTGTTTTGTTTTCTCAAGGCTTTATAGTTTCCGCAATCTTTGATTCCGGATTAGAAGTGTCCTGGAAGCAGACATGGTAGTGCGGACGGAAGCACTGTCCTCTCGGAAGTGTGTATCGCCTTGCTGGCCGGAGACACTGGGCCACCAACTGAAGAAGCACAAAAGTAGACATGACAAGAATTCGATAGACATCTGGAGGCCGGTTCCCTTCCAAGATGAAAGTGAGAAACATTATATTTTTTCCTCATCCTCGAAATCATTTTTTAAATGAAAAAAAAAAAAATAGCTTTGCGTTGAATTCAGGTTACTAGGTCAGGAGTAATAAACTGAGATCCTTCTGCCTTATTTTGGCTAAAATTTTTAAGTTATCTATTTCAAAATTTTTCCATTGTATTTGTAAAATCAAAAAAATGTATTTTATCAGCTTAAAATACTTTTTTCATTCTAATAACTGAAATTAAATTATATGTAAGACTTAATATAAATAATAACCTTATTATTTTTTACATATATATTTTAATTTTATCAACATACATACTTTGTGGCTGTTAAATATAAGTAAATTAGGATGATAATAATAATAGTAATAAAGTTACTTATTATTATTCATTCCTTGATTTTTACTTTTTTATATTTAAAAACTTTAAAATAGAACAGTCAAAAGGAATAAGAATATTCTTATTCCTGTTTTAGATATTATTCGAATAATAGTCTATCTAAAAGAAATTTTTTCTTTTCTTCATTTTCTCTTTTTTAAAATGAGTTTAATAACAAAAAGTTCTAAGAAAGTCCTTTTTAAATTCAAAATTATATGAATAACTAAAGCTTTAACGGACATTAAATGTAACATGAAAAACGATAGAAATGCACAATCGTTGGCTTTCACGCCTTTAGCCATCATCGACGGGAATCTGGGATATCTGTTTTGTCCTTATTAGGATTCATCAGCCAGATTTCCCATCGATTTTTCATGTTATATTTAATGCACGTTAAACCTTCTTATATACTAATTTTTCGCATATGCGTTTGGCTTAAGCGAAAAATGTCTTTTGTGCCCAGCGCTTAGCGGGCCAAGGTAATTACGATGTACTGGTGATAACGATTTTTCTATTGTTGTTTGCTTTTGCGGGTTCCGACTTCCGAGAGCGGAAGAAGGATCCGTAGGCTTTCACGCGTCCTGAGCTTGATCATCGAGGTCAATCTGGCTGATGAGTCCTAATAAGGGCGAAACAGCTGTCCAGATTCTTGTCGATGATGGCTCAAGGCGTGAAAGCAAACGAATGTGCATTATCATTGTTTTTCCGTTTTTCATGTTACATATAATGCACTTTAAACCTTCTTACATATTAATTTTTCGCCTATGCGTTTGGCTTAGGCGAAAAATGCCTATTGTGCCCAGCTCTTAGCGGGCTAAGGTAATTACGCTGTGCTGGACACAGCGATTTTTATGTTGTTGTTCGCTTTTGCGGGTCCCACTTCCGAGTGCGGGAAAAGGATCTATAGGCTTTCACGCGTCCTGAGCTTGATGATAGAGGGTAAATCTGGCTGATGAGTCCTAATAAGGGCGAAACAGTTGTCCAGATTCCCGACGATGATGGCTCAAGGGGTGAAAGGAAACGAATGTACATTTTCATCATTTTTCCGTTTTTATATGAATAACTTTTTTAAACTATCAAATAAGCCTCACCTCTACCAAGTTTGTAAATGGATTTATAGAATTCTGTAGGATTTAGCCATAATATTAAAGCTTTTTAAAATCAATGTTTATTAGAATTTATGTGGGTTTCGTATCAATTAAAAGTTCGTCTGCTGAGGCCTTTTTCAGGTGAAGTTCATTGTTACATACAATGTTGTTCTCCTTATAAGTCAACAAAGTTGACATAAAACATTCTTATTATGTTTGTTGTTGGAATGTTAGTATCGTTTACGATCTTTCTACATTCTTCGTTCAATCATGAGATACATAATTCTCCTTAAATATCTTCTTTAATCACATGAACGATATTTCGTTCTCTTCTTCAGGTCGAAAATATCGTTGTTGTGATTAAAGAAGATATTTAAGGAGCAGTATGTATTTCTTGATCGTTTACGATCATATAGATAGATCTTTGAGGTCGCGGTGCTCGGCTGTCAAGCCACCCACGCTCACCACATTACATTCATTACATTACATTACATTACGATCATATATCCAGTATGTCCTGGATTTGAACTATTTCGCATTAACGATATTTTCGTAGTTCGATGGGTCAGATAACTAAGATTTAACATATTTTATACATCTAAGAAAATGAGTTCTTTATATTAAAACATAATTTAAATCACGTTGATTACGCATATATATGAAAAGCGGTGTCATTTTAACTGTCAACGAAAAGAACCCACGAATTCATATGGAACAATCATTCTTAAATTTTACAATGCTTAAAAATAAAATTTAAAAAAATCAGCAAAAATATTTTTTTATTTATTTTTGCTAATTTTTTAAAGATATTGATAACAGAAGTATTGTTGTTTTACCGAAGTCTAATATATTGGACACAATATTGTGGGGATACTTATTTATTTATTTAAGCATTCCCACAATATTGTTTCCGATATTAGACTTCGGTAAAACAACAATACTTCTATTATACATTCAATTCAGCAATATCCGTCTAATCTCTTTATAACATTTAAATAAAAATGAATCTAAATTAAAATGACTTATTTTCGAAGCTGTTCGCTATAGTTTATCATTGACTGAGCCTTCCAATAAAAAAAAAAAAAAAGGGAGTAAAAAAAAAAATAATTTTTTTATGAAGAGAAAGTCATGCCAACCCTGATAACAGTTTTCAGTGTTACAAGGCGAATGAACATTATCAAGGTTAAATTTTTTTTCCCCCTTTTTTTTTTATTTTCCCAGAAATAACAGCGATAAATAAATAACAGAAAAAGAAAGTTGTAGTTTTCTCTTTGATTAATTTCTTTAAAGTTTTGGATATACAATTTCAAATTAACTTTAATCAGATTAAAAATTAATTACTTTGATTACCTATCTAAAAATTATTACTTTATATTATTATTGTTATAACTTGAATTCAGCGCAAGTAATATAGTGCATACTTTAATTAGTGATGCACTACGTTTCATTACATTAATGCTGTGTAATATTACATGAATGTAACAGATATTAGCATATTTAATTGTAATTTATGTTGCTAATTAAGAAACTAATAAAAAAATTGTTAGTTAACATAAATGATTAGTTTCTAATTAGTAATTTGATACATATTCTTATTTTTGTTATTAAAGTGTATTTAAAAGAGAAAATGCTAAGAAAAGAAGCAAATATTAATTCATAATTAACATTCTGATATCCTTGTTATTATGAATTTTCAAATGCTTGATTAATTTTATTTATATTTTAAATAATTTAATATATTTTAAAAAAAATACTACTAATAAAATGAATACTATTATATTTGTCAAAAGAGCTTATATGTTTCTTATATTTAAAGTCCCCTACAAAAATTCCATATGAAAATTCAATTGCCTGATTCTTCGATAGATCAGCAAATTGTGATTGTTAGATTAGATAATCAAAAATTGGGTCATTTTTTCTTTATGCCAATTTTTATAAGCGTTTTAGTTTTGTTTGCTGACTGCTTCCCAACATAGCATGTAAAGCCAGCAAATCTTGAAAACTGAATAATTATATTGATATCACTTTTATATCAGTCTGGGTTAGTTTGCCAAGACTGGTAACCGTGCTGCGCATGAAGCACCTGGTGGGAGTTATTGGCATTAAAATATCTTGAAAAATTCTGAAAAGTTATTATTGCAATAAATATATATAGTAGAACTCCAATTATCCGAACGTCAAATACCAAGATCGATTTTCAGGGGAAAAAGCTTTTTGCATTTAATAATACAGGTACGTATTTGTAACTTTTGTTCTTTTAAAAATTACTTTTGTGTTTAAATATTTGTAACTTTGGTCTTTTAATAAATGTAGTACTGCAGTTTCACAATAACACGTTGCTAAAGTGATTTTCATTAATGATCCAATCATCCGGATTTCTGTATATCCAGATCTTGCAATCCCCAATTAATCCGGATAATTGGAGTTCTACTGTGTATATATATTATAATGCTGCATTTCGTGAAAAGTGCATTTAGAACATATGACGTTACACAAGATTCAATCGTACTACCCTGTTACGAGTGAAAAAAATGTAACATTTTTATGTTTAATATTTTATTTTTGCTTTGAACAAGCAGATCCAATTTGTCTTAATAATTCTTTGAAATCACAAAAATAAATAAATAAATAAATAAATAAATAAATAAATAAATAAATAAAACTGATTTTGAAAGCAGTCATTAGATTTTTCAAGAGTTTTTTATTATTATTATTTTAATAGTTAACTAACTGCATATTGATGACTGAAAATAAAAATCCAAATTACATCAGTAATCGTATTTTCATATGTAATCGGTTATAAAAAATTTCACTGGTAATCGACTATCAACTTTTCATTGATAATCGATTGAGAAATTTTCTCGATTAATCGATTGGCAAAGTTTTTATTGAAAATCGATTGTTAAATTTTCGCCAATTAATAATTTTCATTGATAGTCGATTATCAAATTGTTCACTTATATATGTAGGGCGACTCTGTGGTGGTAGATTCTTTGGTAATTTGGCACTGAAGATTCTGAAAAAGAAATTCCATGAATCTTAACTGCCTTCAATTCAGTCATCTTTCAAAAGCCAGAGTGTTTTTTTTTAGCAGGTTCTGTTCAGCCACAGAGAAGAATGGAAGATGGCACTTGGGATATTCACAGCATTGCCGAAGAAGAGTTCCAACGATTGGCAGTGTACCTGGTGCCAGATACCGTGCCTGAATCAGGCACCGGCAACTGGGCAGAGGCATCGCTCCCACGTAACCTGGTCCTGAAACCGTCTCAGACCCTCAGCGATGTAAGTGCTTCAATAGTTGTATAGAATTCTATTACAAGAAATATATATATATTTATATGGTATTACCTTTATAGATAGGCAATGATAAAGTTTTTTTTTCCAAATTTATTTTTTAATAGTGAATAGTGAAAACATATTTTTTTTTAATTTTTTTTTTTTTAATTTAAGATATGAATAAAGGGTTAGCATGAGGCATATTGAATGCACGGTTTTGATTCAAAAGTGAACTCTTACTGGATTGTGATAATTGTGCTTAAATAAATAAATATAACTACTGCTAAAACTATTATTTACCAATAAAAAGTTTGGTAATTTCTGCTTGTAAGGAGTTCATGCACGCTGTAAAACGAAAACGACAATAATATTAATAATAATAATAATAATAATAATAATAATAATATTGTAGTATTTTATTATATATCACTTATAATTATTATTATATTATCAAAAATAATCATCTTTTTATTGTAGATGATTAATTTTTTGTTTTCTTTCAGGTATTGGGGGTTTGGAGTACTGATTACATTCCGAGAGGAACCCGATTTGGGCCTCTGGTGGGAGAAATATATCTTAAAGACAAAGTTCCCAAAACGGCTAACAGAAAATATTTTTGGAGGGTAAGTTATAACGCTTAGAAACTACTTTATGATTTGTTACGTTTACTATGATTAGACAATTTTGCAAGAGAATTATTTTTTTATTATAAAAATAAAGGAACATGGACTAAAATTTACAAACTTATTAGCGAAAAACCAGTATATGTAAGTTATAATTATTATTGTAAACGTGTAAAAACTGTTAATTTTACGTTAACGTACATACAATTTTAAAGTTTTACATAGAAATAAATATTAACTAAAAAAAAATCCTTGAATTTGTTGTTTCACAATGACTGAAATATATAATACTACTGTTACATATTTATTTATTTATTTATTTATTATTGTAGGTCTACAACGATGATGAATTGTATTACTACATCGATGGATTCGATGTGAATAAAAGCAATTGGATGAGATATGTGAATCCTGCGTTTTCGGCGGAATCCCAGAATCTAATCGCTTGCCAGTACAAGATGAGCATCTATTTTTACACCATTAAGCCTATCATGCCCAACACAGAGCTCTTAGTATGGTACTGCAAAGAGTTCGCTGAAAGGCTCAATTATCCCCTCACCGGAGATTTAATGCTTCAGAAAATCAGTAAGTATTTTATATCTTATATTTGGATAAAAAAAATAATATGCAATTATCAGATGAAGTAAATACTGAATAAAAGTATACTTATCATGCATTTAAGATCAGTACTAGAGTTTGTAAACAAAATATGGAATATAGTAATGCAATATAATAATAAAAAGTTATTTAAACGTCATTTAAAAGTAATTCTAAGTCAGTCAGAAAAGTCAGACTTTTCAAAACGAAGTAACAATATTGCTAAAATTACTGCTAGAGGGAGAAATCCGAAAGTTGAAGCACCACGGAAGTGCAAATAATTTCCTCTTTGCTCCATAATTGCTCTATTTCAAAAGAATCAATTTCTTAATCTTTCTTTTATGTTATACTGTACATAAATACCTGTATCAATCTCTCTCTCTCTCTCTCTCTCTCTCTCTGTATATATATATATATATATTGCATACCTTGCATATTTATATATATATAAATATATGTATGTGAAGTAACGAAACTGAAGTCCTGAAATACTACAGGTGGTCGTTAGATGCATTTTATTCAGTTTGAAAGTCGTTCATACTAACTAACAAAGCAATAAAAACCGTAAAAAAATAGCTAATAACAATAAAAAAGCCACTGCTTCTAAATTTGTCGATAATTAAGTGACTTTGTAGTAAACATTGTATAAGAAATATTAGGAAAAACTCTTTCAGATCTTATACTGTTCTTAATGATGACTTCATTGCAGAACCGAGACGTTATGCGGGAAAGCAATAAGGGACTATTCTTAACAGCACCCCCATGAAAATTATAGATAGCTTTCGTGTAAAACACAATTAAAGAAAAGTACTGTATTTATAAACTGAATGCTTGTTACAAATTTCTATTTCTTTATATATAGCAGATACATTCGAGAAAAAAGAAGTAAATTGTAAATAGGTTCCATTACTTTTTAACACTAACCAAGTTTAAAAACCAAGTTTGGTTTGTCATAATTAATATTATACTCTTGTTTAATATTATAAATCCACTGAACTAGCAGTATTAATTCAGAATCTTCCCGTACCTGATTTTTTTTTTTTTACTAATAAGTAAAAAATACCTTAACGCAATCTATGTATTCTTCAAATTTTCATTTGTTGTTTATATTTATCCAATTCTCGGAGTATGACTTCTTCACGTTTTATTTTGTTTTTGTCCTAACAATTCAATATTTTTTCAATTATTTTTTTCGATTTCAAACTATTTTAATTATTTGTTGTAGTGCATTCACGAGATCTCTATTAGTTAATAATCACTTACAGGAGTATTATTGCACTTTTTCAGAAGCATTAAATATTATTTCCTCTTATATAATTTTACCATATCACATAAGAAACGTTATTTTTTTAATTACAAAAGCTTACTGCTACTAGTTTATGAACGGATGGTAGTGTGTTTAAGGAAGTAAGAAAGATATAAACTTTAGGAATTTATTCCTCTGTAAAATATAATTGCTGAGATACGTATATATTTAAGATGGAAGTGCAAATCTAGGGAGTACGTAATATATCTGAAGTGCCCAAATGGAAGTTATTCTCTAGTTATGTTTTTTTCTGCTAATGTAGTACCAGAGTAGGTTTGTCTGACCGTTTTCATTGAGAAGTGAACACTGGTTAATTCTAGCTGATGAGGTTTAATAAATCCCAAACAGATATATTGTAGAACGCAGAAAAAAAAAATTGAAAATTTCGGTTATACGTTCATTCCACTTGTCAATAAGCTTGTTAACATTAAATGATAATTTTATTGATCTATTAATAAAAAAGAAGTATCATTAAATGGTTATTAATGTGAGCTTTATTTATTTTCAGCTGCTCAGCAATTGCCGCCAGAACAAGACCAGTATTATGGAAGTAGACCAAATCAGCTTACCCCTACTGAATGCAGTGTGCGATCGGACGAAGGCTATCACAGTAATGGTTATCATGATGATGCCTTTACTCCACCAGAGGATAGCAGCGATAGTGACAGTGATAACAACTATGTCATCGATTACAGTATTAAATCGAAGGAAGTGGAAGACCCGGACTCTAGAAATGAATACCGAAAAGTCAAAATTAAGATGCCCAAAGCCTACAACTACCGTAACAGCAAAAATTACTCCAAAAAGGACGAAAGTGAAGTCGAATCGAAGAAAGAGAAGGAGCGCCATTATGAGGAATCTCACTATCAGCCTCCTGAGCCAAGTAGCCCTCACTACACGAGTAACTGCAACGGTAATGGCTACGCTTACGACTACGAAAAAGCGGAGACCGAAAGAGAAAGAGAAAAGGAAAGGGAGTTAGAACAGCAAAGACTAGAAAGAGAAAGAGAACGGGATGAAGAAAGAGAGAGGGAACGTGAACTGATGGAGATAGAAAGAGAGAAGGAGATTGAACGGGAGAGGGAGAGATATTATAAGGAAAGGGAGAGAGAAAGGGAGAGAGAACGGGAAAGAGAACGGGAACGAGAAAGAGAAAGAGAAAGGGAAAGGGAACGAGAAAACACAACGTCAGCATTCACGGCCTACGAAGTACACCGTATTTCTACCTCTCAAAGTCCCAAACCCCCTCCCACCGGCATCTTGGAGAATTTACTCCTAAGAAGAGTTGGTGAAAAAGAGGAATTAGAAAATGCCCCAACGATTAAAAGAGATTATCTCTATAAGGAATCCCTTAAGGAGCCTGTACAAGTCATTGTAGCTCCGGATCCCCAACCCAAACCCGATTCCAATACCCCGCCAATAAGGGAAGGTCACATTATTTACCCTTACAAGAAAAGCTACCGATATAACGTTCCTGAAGTGACCCAACTGAGTCCTGACTCCACTGCGAAACCCACCGATCCAGTTGCAGTCTCCACCAATTCCATCTCTGGCGGTTTGAGTTCGACTCACAACAACCTCCTGTATGTTAACAGCATGACCCAGATCTTTTCTCCTGCTCATTTTAACATGTACGCCTATGCAAACCCTAACGGCTCTCTGAATGGACAGTTACCAAGCCCAGGTTACCCTAAGGTGTCGGAATATCCTCATCCCCATTATCCAAATCATCCTCACAGGTCACTGCTGAATGGTTCAGTAGAGTTTCCTGGTATCCATCTACCCCCTGGACATTACCCCGACCATGTCTCCAATGGACACATGAACAGTTCTCGTGGCTACAGGTCTCTTCCTTATCCTCTCAAAAAGAAAGATGGGAAAATGCATTATGAGTGTAATGTTTGCTTCAAGACTTTTGGACAATTGTCCAATCTTAAGGTTCATTTACGCACTCATTCTGGGGAGCGTCCTTTCAAGTGCTCTGTGTGTTCCAAAAGCTTTACTCAACTGGCTCATCTACAGAAGCACCATCTGGTGCACACTGGCGAAAAGCCGCACCAATGTGACATCTGCAAAAAGCGTTTTAGCAGTACCTCCAACCTGAAAACGCATCTGAGGTTACACAGTGGACAGAAGCCCTACGCCTGCGATCTTTGTCCAGCGAAGTTCACTCAATTTGTTCATCTTAAGCTTCATAAGCGGCTGCACACAAATGAACGGCCTTACACTTGTCTTTCATGCAATAAGAAGTACATTAGCGCCAGCGGGCTGCGCACCCATTGGAAGACGACAAGCTGCAAGCCAAACTCTGTGGATGAACAGAACGGCTTATTGAACTATGATATGTCAGAATCAGACATCAGTGACAAATGTAGCATTACCAGTCCAAGTCATGATATGTCACATGACATGGAAATCGATAAAATGAGTGAACCGTCCGATTCCCCTCGTTCCCACGATTCCTACGAGTCACAAGGCATAGAACCCAAGTCCAGCAGTGGACCGTCGTCGCCCGACGATGATATCAGCAAAACTGAGAATGGGCAGAAACCGTACACGTGTGACGAATGCCCAGCGAAATTCTCGCAGTTCGTACATCTAAAACTGCACAAGCCGCTGCATAGCACCGAGCGCTGCTACACCTGTCTTGAGTGTAATAAGAAGTTCAAGACTGCTGCGTGTCTGCACACTCACTGGAAAACGTCGAGCTGCAAGGCCAGTTCCCTCGACGACTCCATGAGACGTTCACCTCTGAGCTACGACATCTCCAGATCCGATGTGTCCAACTTCCACGGAATCTCCCGAAAAATGAAACTGGACAAAATGAACGATGCCTCGGACGATTCCCCTGGCTCCAACGAATCGTACGAATTGCACAGTGTTGAACCGAAGTCGACAACTAGCAGTGGACCATCGTCACCAGATGACGACATTACCAAGACGTGTGGTCCTGCAAGCAACGACAAAAGTGATACTGACAAAGAGTCATGCTGATAAGCATTGTGACATTTCTCTCTAAGAGCAGGGTTGACTACATTCAGCTCTATTTGAATTTAAACTGGGGGTTGAACAGAACTTAGTTGTATAACCAACACGGAACCAGTGATTATTACAATGTCCTATGCTTGGTTAACATTAATATATAACTCAATATAAAGAAAAGCATTGACTGCCAAGGATAAATTTTATATTATAACGTAGAGTAAAGCTACATTTAGTTAACTCGTGTCGAGTTATATAATTTTAGTGTTTTATCGAGTTTTGAACTCAATTCAGGTGTTAACTCCCTATGGAGCTGAAATTCGTGAAAATCAGGTAACTGATTTTCGTTATTTTAACTGAACATATCATTGATCAGAGATGTAAGAAAATCAAGAAGAATTATAAGTTAAAAGACATCAAATCTAATTTTGTAAAAGTGTAATACAATTATTGTTTCAATATATTCACAGTTTAAAATGAACAATTTAAATAGTGAGGTTACCTGAATTGTGATATAATGATGTATTTTCCGAAATTTGTAAAGATGATGATTTTTTTTTTTAAATTAAAAACAAAATAAAATCCTTTCTATCTATTTATGAACGAAAGGTGTAAGTTCTTTTATTTTTGTTATGTTATCCTGGACATATCCACCGAATGAAGAGTTAGAGTAGACACTATTTTTATAACACCTTTTCTTCAAAAATTATTCTTAAAATAGATTGTAACATCTCAGGAATTTAAATATTGTCTTATCTTTCATTAATTCTTAGCTACTTAAAATTTTTCAATTAAAACGAGAATTGATTGAATCAAAATCCAATTTTGATGTTTTACGTTCTAATACTACAAACCAATAATTATAGCTACTTTGGTCTATAAATGTTTTCTATAAACTTTTATGTTATATACAATTCTATAGTCTTCTTATAATTAAATTTTCTTAAATTACAAAATTCGTCAATGCCAAAATAAATAAAAATTTACAATAATTCAATTTCAGTGTAGCATGTCTTCCAATATGCTAATTCGATCACTGCTTTAATAATTTCGTCAAATAATTGATTTATTCAAAAAAAAAAAAAATCTGATTCTCC
>JAFIDM010009631.1:225460318-225481009 GCA_023159025.1 Thereuonema tuberculata
AGAATTTTTAACATTTAGTTTTAATTTTAAGAAGGATATTGGGTATAGAAAAAAAATTTTGTTGTATTTTTTTCTAATTATTATTTATTAAAAATAAATTAAAAAAAAAAAACAAAAAAAAATCTGAATGTCATCATATGTAATGCTTTTCTTTGTAATTGGGCTTTCTGGTATATTTAATTAAATTGTCATGTATTTTTTTTTTTGCTTGCTTTTTGAGTTAAATGTGAGATATTAATATTGCTGAAAAATATCTCCTTTTTTTAAAATTTAGCTTTTTGCATTTATAATTGTTATTAATTTGGGCTTTTTTTTATTATAAATAGATAATATTGGCTGTCTCATATTTAAATCATAAAAGCTTTGAATTTGATTGCATGTAAATAATAGATGCTTACTGATAAAAATGGTGGTAATTACACAATTTTCTGAATTTTAATTATGAAATCATAAAATGAAAATTAAAACTGAAAGGAAAATTTTTACTGACAATTCCTGTATTATTAAATTTAATAATTTAAAATTTTTAATGCAAAGATTTGAGAAACATTGTAGAACAGTTGCGAACTTGCTTTTTGATTTTTGATTTTATTTATTTTTTTATAAAGTAAAATAATAAACTACCCATTATTCATTGTATTTACATTTATTAATTATGTATTTCTTAACTGATATTTAACTGCTTACTTAGCCAATTTTTAGGGGAGTTGAAAAAATGCTGTTATAGAACTGTTTTAATATTGATAGAATATATTTAAGATTCCATTTTATCACATTAGCCTTTACATCAAAATGTTCTATTATTAAAAAAAAAAAAAATTCAGTGACATTATTAAATGAAGAAAAATTAATTGCAAAATTCTGATTGACTGATATTTTAAAAAAATTAAAAATAAGCAATTTTTAATATCGATCCCGATCTCAAATCTCGGTATCCTTTTGGATCTAATGGTGTCTGAAGTCCGTGTTACAAATCTGTGTTATGTGTTTCTTGTGTAAAATTATTTTTATTGTAATTGTCTCGTGTTTTTTACTCCCCCTGCGGGTTCGGGGGTTTATTTTTGCAATAATGTAAAGCGTAAATATAAAATGAAGAAAACTTAAAAAAAAATATATAAAAATTATATTAATCATAACATGTATTTTTATTACTCATTTCTAATCCTATTCTATTTGACTAGGAGGTTTATATATATATATATATTTTGTATATTCATTAAGTGTCATAAAATTCTGCTGTAGATCAGTTAGAATGAATCACCCTGTATCACTATATTTCCTATCATTTTTTTTAAAGATTATTTTAGTATAAGATGGAAGGTTTCTATCCGTCTGTGGATTCAGTACGCATATGCTTGCGATTATAAATATATAAATATTCCTTTTTGTATGGGTCCAATATTCCTATATTTTTTTTTTGGTTTGTTAGAAATTTTTTTTTTATTTTTGTTTAAATTTAGAGCTGCGGGATGGTTTTGCCAGCACCTTTTGAAAAGGTGTACTTTAAAAAAAAAATTGATACAACTTTTTATTCGATGTACAGAGTTTTGAATGAGATTGTACGTTAATGGTTAGTATTTAGAGAATGCCATAAAACTTATGGAAAAAAATAAAAACAATTTTTGTAAATTAATTTTAATATTATTTATTCATTTTCTTGTAAATTTCGATCTGAGATCATATGTATTTATTTTTTGTTTTATTATTAAAACTATTGATTTGTACTATTATATTAAAATTACATGTAAAAAAAAGCTTAATTTACTTTGTGAGAAAAAAAATATTTGTTTTTTCTTAAAATAACTCATCGTGTGTATTTATTAATTTCTTAAATTATTCTTTGAGTAAAATTGCACTAGATTAAAGATTAAATGTCAAAAAATGTATTCTTTAATATTTAAATGTCTAGTATTCTGAAGGGTAAAACCATATTCCGAAAAATGTGGAATTTCCTCTTATCTGAAATTAAAACTTTATGAAGAAGGCTGCTGTTTAGTAATGAAGTACTGTATTGTATGTATATTTATTGAAAGTATCTTGATTATTTATGAAAAGCTAAAAATATTATGATTATACTTGTCGAATTCAATGAATCTTAAGGTTTTCATAACATATGGATAATTAGTGGAATTTGTGATTTGATTGGTTTTATATTTTTTTCTCACTTAAAATAATAAGTACAAAATTATCGTGAAGTGCCTTAAGTACAAAAGAGGATGATTTGGTTATAAATCTTATAGAAACCTTAAGATTTATTGAATAAAGTTGATTGTAAAGTAGAGGAGAGCTATATAAAGATCATGATGATGTAAGATAGTGACAATGGTATAGCGAATGGAAAGGTAGCATGAAGACCTGTACTGTCATTTAAAAAAACAAAAAAAAAATGTATAAATAAAAAGTAATGAAGCAAATTAAAACAATCCATCATTGCACTAAATTGAGTGTTGGTTTTTTTTTTTTTTTTTTTTTTTGGTGAATCGATAACGGCTCAATTGTTTTTGAAAATTTTAATAAATTTTAACCTTCAAACACGTTTTAGAACACAGGCAGTCCTCATTTCTAGTGGATGATCGGAAATAAAAAATTATCCCACTATAAGTGAATTCACTACAAGCGGAGACCATAAATTAATAGAAAATCATGACAAAAATGTTTAATATATTCTTCAACAGAGGAAAACCCTATGAAAGATGGGAAAATACATCTTTATTGTTCATTTTTGTGTATATTTCGTAAATATTACACACATGCTTATAATTTAGAACTGAATTTCAGGAGATCTTGCTATGTTTCATCGTTATTGATATTGACTTGTGACATAAAAAAAATCCAGAATAGATTGTTTTCTGCAATTTTTTAATTTAAAATTGTTTTGTTGCAAAATAACAAGCTTTAATTCACGGTCAGATTTTGCTTCATATTCATAAATTGGATCGCTATTAATTAAAAAAAAACTAAAATTTGGACACTATTTTTATTGACCGTGTCAGTTTCAACAATCAAGTTCTTAAAAATATTAACAATAAGCCCTGAAAACTGTAATATAAAACCTTTAAATGCAGCAAGGCTTTAGTAAGTTTAGAACTTACTGGCCTCTCACCTCTGAGTACCGGGTTCGGTTCTCATGTGGGTTTCGTTGATGGTGGCGATCCGCGCTGGGCAGGTTTTCCCAGGGTTCTCCCGTTTCCCCTGCATTTCTCACACCATCCTTTCTCAATCTTTCTCTCCGGCTGTCCTTCTTACCGTGGGATAGCACAATAGATGTTTCAGGTCGCGGTGCTCGGCTGTGAAGCCACCCACGCTCACCACATTACATTTCATTACATTACATTACATTACAAGTTTAGAACTTTCAACATTTAGAATAACATTTTGTCCAAAGCAATGACTACGATAATACTGAAGGCTACCTGAGGTAACATCATGTAGTAATATTGATAATATCTTTTAATGCAATAATTACGATAACATTAGCGTAACACTTTCACTATTATCTCCCCCTCCTTTTTAGAATATAAAATAGGATTTCTATTGTACTTGGCAACTGCCTATTTCCTGTAGGTAGACAAAATAGAGATTTGTTATATTGGTTTACATGAGTATCAGATGCATTATCATTTATCAGAGTTACTTGATCACCTCTTTAATCTGTTTCTGATAGTTATTAACCGTTTATTCGAGATTAGATTGTAAGCTGAATGTCTTCTAGAAGGGCTGTATTTTAGAGAAACTATCGATTCATGTCCATTGCTACGACAAACACGATCATATACTGGGTTTGCTTCAATAACTTCAGCCTCTTCCACAAGGGGATCATATTTTGAAGTCCGATTATAATACTTCATCAATAATGTTCGTGGATATTTAGCAACAATGATAGGGCATTTTCATTACGATATTGGAGCATAGCTGAAGAACTTCTCTTGTGGGGCAGTACAAGCAAGGATCTGATGGAATGTAATGCTTCCATGAACACGAATTTCCAGTGTCGTTTTAGGTCTCTCGATTTCAGCGCTAACTAAATAGTTTTCCAGATTATTCCGTTGTATCTTGCAACATGGCCTTTACACTCAGAGTTGTAAGGCGTAGATAATCTAATAACAATGCCAAATCCATGAAGTAAACTAGAGTTCTAGGAATGAAAAAGACATCTTCGATATGATAAATTTAGACAATCATTACAGAAATTGAGAATACTTCACAAAAATATTGAACTACCGTGCTCGAACTGATATCAAGGCAAGGGAAGGCAAAAGAGAAATAGGAATACTCATCGACAATAGTTAAGGGTTTCCAGTGCTAGAAGGTAGAGGTACTTTAAAATCAACGTTCAGACGCTCAAAAGGAGATATAGCTTTAATTACATGTCCAGTATCCTTCCTAGCTTAGGTTTCTAGGTTTGATTTCAGCACAAACTGGACACCCCGGAAAAAGTCTTTTCATATCATCTAAAGAATAAGATAAATTCTTTGACCCGACCCCCAGTGGTTCATCCTTGTTAATCTGGGTGGCATAAATCCTGATGAAGTTCAGTCTATTATTGTGAATAGCTTCGCAGAGCTTAGAATGTCCCAGCTACTGTATTTTGTTTCCCAGGACGGTAGCAAATATCAAAAACCATAGCATGAGATTGCCAGGCCTCACCGCATTATTTTATCCTTTTTAATTTTGCTAGAGTGATTCATGTTAAACATAAAAAAAAGCTTCTTGATCAGTAACTAGTCTAAATCGTTTCCCTATTAGGGAATATCGCTTTAAAGCTTCGACGATTCAACATGTGTCTTTCGCAACAGCTGGATATCTCCGTTCTCACTCCGAAGGGTTTCTGTAATTTAATTGTTGCAGGAGTTAAAATTACTTTGAAAAAAAAAAACAAAACGGAGGCTTGAATAAGTAAATAAGTAATTTGTATATTACAAGAGAAAATTTTTTACGTGCGCTGAACAATGTAGATTGAATCAGGAATAAAGCCGGCACACCTGCTGAATACAAATTTAAATTTAATGTATTCTGAAAGTACAACCTAGGTTTGAATAAAATCGAAACCTAGGTTGTACTTTCATTTTTTATTAATTTTAAAATTGTATTCAGCAGGTATGCCGGCTTTATTTCTGATTCAAGCTAAATTGTATATTCTCTAAAACAATATATACATATGATCTGAGTTATAACAGTAAATTCATTTCACTACTTCATCGGTCCATAACTTTAATAAAATGCTTTCTTCATTTACTTTCCTTCTTAATTCGAAATAATCTTCTTAGATAAACTTTTAAATGTCTCTTTCCTATGCTCTCAGAAAATTAAAATATTTTGGTCTCCAATAATCTGAATATAGGCTTTAAATTTTACAGTCCTTTATTCTTGTAGAATTCAGATGATTAACAACTGGAATCATCACCTTCTGTCCGTCTGCTCGTCGAAATAAATCATTAGTTTTCTCCGGAATTACCTGTAGAACATTTTTCTTTACGCTGCAGATTTCTATTTATTAAATTACTGCTTATTGATGATTTAGTCCATCTAAATTAGATGGACTCAATACACATTTTACTTGATAGGAAACCTTAGAAACAATTCAGATAAGAACTTCTTCTATCCGAATTCATCACTTTGTGTTCCTTGCTTCTAATCTTGAAACAACAGTCATGTCTCTTCTGTTTATTACACTAATTCACTGTTGCTGTATTCCATTGCTATGACCTTTGTAACAATGCATTTAAACAAACTGTAACAGTAATGCTTTCACTCTGTTTATAATCACTTACTTTTTTTTATCACAAATCATTACTTTTCACTGTTTATCATGTCGAACTTCGAACCTATTTTTAAGGTCACACACATTAATTTATAGAGGAAAAATCTTGAAAGGTACCGTAAGTTTAATTTCACTAAATATTTTTCTACAAACCCCCCCCCCCCTCAAATAATTTTGTGATTTTAACCTTTTACTTAAAGCACTTGTAAATTAAACACTTGACTTGAAACGATAATTAAACTCTATTTATATTTACTTTGATTTTTGAGTGATTTATTTTGAGTCATCTTTCTTATAGTTGTAACACTTCACATTATTCCTAGCTTGCTTGTAAATTTATCGTGCTTGATCGTAGTTAAATCCTTAGTCAGAATATCTGCCGGACTCTCGTCTCTTCTTATATATCTTATATTGATATAACATTGAGGTACATAATTCTTAATAATATAATATCTTAAATTAACGTGTTTGCTTTTGATTTGATTATATTTGTCTTCAATTAGCCTTATAATTCGTTGGTTGTCGTAGTATAAGTTATAAGAGACTCGCAAACATTTGATAATTCCAGTTCTTGAAGAATCTTCTTTAAACTCATTACGGATGTTGAGCATTCCCAAACTGATATTAATTTTCCTTCTTGCGTCGAGTGCACAATGACTGACTGCTTATGTGAATTCCACATTACTACTGACTTTTCTACATAAATTATGTATTCTGTGGTTGACTTTCCACGCGAACGATCTCCCCAACTTGCATCACTAAGCACTTATGCTTTTTTGGTTGTTGGTGAAGGTCATACGTTTCTCACTTGGTCCTTTTAGGTATCTTATTATGTTTTACTTGAATCATATCATATGCACTTGGTGAATTGTTGTTTTCTGAACATTTATTAACGGCATAGGAGATGTCTGTCCTTGAGTACGTACTTAAATATGATAAACTTCCGACAAATACTTCTGTATTTCAGGTGGTCATCTTTATTTAGAGGATTTACTTGTTTCTTCATTTAAACTTACTTTTCTATTTTCCACACTCATTGGAGTTGATAAGGGTTTACAATGTAACATTCCTTGTTTTTCCAGCAACTCTTTATATGAAATGGTCCTGTGAAATTGTTAATATACCTTCACTTTGATCATGACTTATTTTCATTCCCAGAAAATCGTGGATTTCACCATGGACTTTAATGCCAAACAAATTTTCTAATGTTTTATTGATATCATTTATGTTTGCCAATTTTTTTCCTATAATTAAGATGTCATCTACATATATGAGAATGATTATCCTTGCCTTTTGAATACACTTTTTATTATTTTAAAACCTTTTTCTATTAACTTCTGTCGTACGGTTTCGTACCAATTTCGACCAGCTTCAGTCCGTATAAAGATTTTTTTAAGCTTTAGACTATTGCAATTACTTTTCTTGATCTGGACTCCTTGTGGAACTTCTAAATAAATATAGTCTCTAATTTCTCCATTCCGATATGCAGTACTTACGTCGCATTGGTGTATGTACATTTTGTATTTCACTGCCAAGCTAGTAACAATCGAATAGTAATTGCACTTGGAGTGTGTGCATAGGTGTTTCCATAGTTTATCCCCTTCTTTTATAGAAAACCATTAGCCTTGAGTCGAGCCTTATATTTATCCAATGTACCATCGCTCTTTCTCTTTATTTTAAATATCCATTTGGTGTTGATGGGAATGACATAGTCAGAGATTTCTGTCTCGATCCAAGTCTTATGTATTTCTATATTTTCGATTTCATCTTGAATGGCTTTTTTCCACTTATGATATTCCTTACTGTCAATAGCTTTTCGTAGCTCGATGGTTCTACTTCATTTGTAGGTAACTTTACTTTAATCTTATTAGTACGTTTAATATCTCTTCTTAGATGAATATATTCTTCAGAATATTCATTCCTTTCATCTGAATTTTCTTTGGCATTTTCCTCACTTGTTGATGTTTCATTAAAACTTAAGTTTGTTGCCTCTTTATTTTCTTCTGAAGCTTTAATACTATTTTCGAACGTTCACTTTCAATAGCATCTTCATTATTACATTCTTTATCAGAATCATTGATGTCATCAACTTTATTATTTCCAGTGGGAGTATCATCTACGTCTTCACTTTCGGATGATGAAGAATCTGACTCTTTATTTCTATATGTGGTTGATAAAAGTTTGTTCAATTCTTGCGAACTTACTTATGTTTCTGTAGCAACTCACTTCCTCTTTGGTTCTCGTTTTTAAAGGTTTTTCTTGTTTCTTCAATTCTATTGTATTTTATTCTATATTCCGTATTTTATGTCCTTGTATCTTCATGGAATAGCCAAAAAAATACCTTTTTACCTCTTGAATCAAACTTATTTTTTATGAACCTTTTAGGAGTCTTCATATAACATATGCTACCAAATTTCTTGAGGTGATTAATACAGGGTATTTTACCATTACTGAACCATATACTTAAAGGAATTTCATTATTTAAGCTCATATGTGGCGTTCTATTAAGTAAGTAATTTGCACATTCTTTGCATGTATCCAAAACCTTAAGGGTAAGTTTGCTTCCAATATCATCATGCGTATTGTGTCCAACAATTTCTGATTGTATCATTCGGCAATCCCATTTTGCTGAGGTGCATACGCTGACATGATCTTGTGGACGATTCCTTTGCTTTTCAGAAATTCATTTGCAGCTGAATTATTATATTCGCTTTCTTTGTCTGTCAATAAACTTAATACTTTATTACCATTGCTCCGTTCAGCGAAATTTATGAATGATTTTTAATTTAACGGGACTACTTCTTTGCTCTTAAGAAGATGGACAAAACTTCTTCTAAAGTCATCGATAAACGTAAGGACATAATTAATTTGTTTTTCAGTTAGAATCCGGATAGGTTCACAGATATCGGAATAAATATATTCTAGCGGTTTCTTTGCTCGTATATCTTTCATTTTTTTATGGGAGATGTTTGTCATCTTTCCCGTGTTACAGAATATAAATTCTTTGTTCTGATGAAGTTCATATTCTCAATTCCTCTAAGGTAACCCTTTTTCCTTAACGATTTTCATTTTATCCAGAGAAATGTTACCCAGTCTTCAATGCCAGAGCTTATAATTTGAATAGGACTTAAAATAGGACTTACACTTTTGTTCCAACGGCTTACATCGCACTTCATTGAGTTTATTATTTTCTTTATCTAAAATTATAACTTTTCCTATTTCATTATTGACAATATATTCCTTTCCTTTGATGTATTGAGTGCATCCTTTCGAAGTGATGTGTCTTGCAAATATCAAATTCACACTCATGTCCGGTACAAGATGGGTTTAGTGAGTTTTGACTTTTTCCATACTTCTTTTTCTACAGATCCTTGTCCTATTCCTTCAATAGACTTGGTAGACACCCCATTTAGTTTTTTAAGTTTATTAAACTCTTTATAGCTGCTTAACAATTTTCTAGTATTGCAAATATTGTGAATAGAGGCACTGTCCAGATACCAAATATTATATCATCGAGTTATTTGGTTTGAGCGGTCGCTATTACTTTGGACAACTATCCAGGAAAATGTGTCTGTCTGATTTTTCCTTAACTTTATATGGAGATTCTCCCTTATCATGATCTTTCTTAAATTTAGGTTTGTGACAATATCTTGCTAAATGGTGAATGTTCCCACATCTTGAAGCATTTTCGGTTTTTTTTATCTCTACCTCTATCCTTTTGTTTATCTGAAGTTATTTTGGTTTTGTGACATATATCTAATACATTTTCATTAATTTGCACTAAGTTGGTCTTCAGATTCTATTCCTGAAGTATGTGATTCATTACCATTTCTGAATTAAATCCTTTGTTATTTTGCAATTGCAGTATGTTCTGGACGCATGAGTCATAACTGGTATGCAGGCCTGACAAAAATCCATCATATCTCCTTGTCATCTATCCCCCCTCCAAGCTCCCGTAGTTCTGTCAGTAGAAATTTTAATTCGAGAAACTTGGTAGGTAATTCTACATCCTCTTCAAAATTGCTTTTAGTGTAAATCTTTCTTTTGAGCCTGGTTATTTTAAGATAATCTTTGTTGCTAAAATTATCTTCCAACTCTTTCAATAAGAAGTAGGGATCAGTTTTTTCTTTGACTAGCAATCTAAATCCTCTATTGTACTTAAAATGGTTACTATGTCCCTCTCTGATTTAGTTAACAACTTGTATTTCAATGCGCTTTCTTCTACGGATGTAATTTGTGTTAATAGGGTATTGGCAGCTTGCCATAAACCACCCCGCTGCAAAATAATTCTGATATTCAATTTCCATCCTATGTAGTTTGCGCCATTAAGCTGTAGCATACTATTTGCCATGATTTACTTTAACTCTTTAACTAAATTTGTCTTAACTAATACTACACTGCTGAATATTTATATTCCTATTACATATGCACAGTACTAAACCTTGTTTACTACAAGTTATAATATTTCCTCATATGCATCTACGAAAGAACCCCTCGTTTCTTTAATTCGATTCAAGTTTATTCCGCATAACGTTAATTGTTTTTTCTTCTGCGCAGTGCCGCACATAACCCTTTTTGTAAATTTAAATGTTGCAGGAGATAAAATTACTTTGAAAAAAAATAAACGCAGGCTTGAATAATTAATGGTGTTGGAACAATATATACATATGATCTGAGTTATAACAGTAAAGTCATTTCCCTACTTATTCTTTCCATAACTTTAATAAAATGCCTTCTTCATTTACTTTCCTTCTTAATTCAAAATTATCTTTTTAAATAAACTTTCGTTTTAAATGTCTATTTCCTACTAGACGGATACCGTCGCTTCGCTCCGGAACCCTTGCATATACAGCATAAAAAAAAAAACTTTATTTATTTAGCAAATTATGATTGAGGTCGGAAAATGTACGACTTCCCAGTCCATTGTGGTCTTCTGCGCTTAACTCAGGTGTATTGCGGGCTGGCACCACACACCTGGGTTTGTCGCCACACACTTCATGGCAGTTTGCCAGATTATTCCCTATCCCGTGGGAATTTCGAAAAATCGGGCCTTATTCCTTGTCGACATCATAAAGGGAACTTCTGTGCAAAATCTCAGCTTTCTAGGTCCAAGGGCTTGGGGTGGGCGTTGATGAGTCAGTCAGTGAGGGAGTCAGGAATTTTCTTTTTATATAGGTATATTTTTATGAATTTTGTTTTGTTAAACTCATTGATTAGTTCTTCATAGATTATATTTGGATCTGTTATTTTCTCCTTTTCAACTCTTATTATCCGAGATTCGTTCTTTACATATTATTCCTGGTGTTTCGATATCATGCTTATTTATGAAAATATGATCTACATTTGTTTTCGTATTTCCATGAATTGTACAGTTGTTTCTTGTTGTTCCGTAAAAACAATTTTTGAAACCATTATTGCACATAAGTTTTAGATATTTCTGTAGGCTACTGCATTGTTTTTATTCATTTTGAAAAGATCTACATTTACGAAACCAATTAGTATAGTTGGATAGTTGCTTAATATATTTTCATTTTTTATGAATAGATTCTCTAATGCTTCAGTAAATTTACCTTTCTTTGTGCTTTGTTGGTTTATATAGGGCTAAAATGTTAATACAGTCGGACCTCTATTTAACAAACCTCTATTTTGCGAATTTCTCTATTTTGCGAACTTTTCTTTGGAACCAAGAACTTTTTGCTAATTTCGTCGTAAAATAACCTCCAAATAGCGAACTGCATTTTCTATTTAACGAACTTTTTCATGGTATCTATTTTTTTTTCTCCTTAAATGTTTTTATTATCAATATTCCCTTAGAGAAAATGAAAGAAATGTGGATACAGCTCAGGGAAAAAGAAGAAATTAACGATGATGTGCTGATTGATGATTATCTTTCACTTGCTTTTGAAGTTGAGACCGCGGAAACACTAACTGAATCGGATATTTTGGACAGTGTGAAAAATAAAAACAATATAGCTAAGAATTGCGATGAAGATGAAGATGATGAAAATGGAAATGATCATGATGCAGAAATCAAAAAAACCTTCGTATGATGAAGTGCTAAAATCATTTGAAAAAATCCAACGTGGATTACAATTTGAAGAAAATACTGAAGGGGTTTTTGGTGCATTGCAAAGATGCGAGACATACAAAGAGCGAAAACACTTTTTCAAAAAAAAAACAAAACTTAAAATATATATATTTAAATACGCATGTGGTAATGTATGCTTTATTTCATTAAAATTATTACTTTTTTTAATAATATTGAATAATAAAACGTGAATCTCTATTTTACGAATTTTCTATATAACGAACTTTTTTTCGGGATTTAGCGACTTCGTTAAATAGAGGTCCGACTGTATTTTGTGTTTGATAACACAAACACATTTTTGATAATGAAACATATTAGGTTTTATTACAAAACTTCATGATAAATAACGTGTTTTGTCAAAATTCTTGAATCATTTTCCAAAAGATTTCCTTGCTCCGACGTTTTAGTAATTTATAATTTAACATTTTGCTTATAGAATGACAGACAGAATAACCTTTTTTATAATATACGTTTTTATAATATATAATAATAATAGCCGGGTACCGTCGCTTCGCTCCGGAACCCTTGCATATATAGCATTCAAAAAACAAACTTTATTTATTTAGCAAATTAATGTTGCGATCGTCGGAGAATATATAACTTCCCAGCCCGTTGTGGCTTCTCCGAATAACTCGGATGTATTGCGGGTCGGCGTCACACACCGAAAATTCCCATTTTTGCATGTATCTTGTAAGTGATACATCGCTCGATAGAGCTTTGAAATTCCAACATTTTCTCAATATAATGTTCTCTTCCATCTTTTATACTTTTCGTTGGGAAGTCGTTTATTCTCCGATCTCAATATTAATTTGCTAAATAAATAATTTTTTTAATGCTATATATGCAAGGGTTCCGGAGCGAAGCGACGGTACCCGGCTAGTATAACAATAATAAAGACTACCCTCAGCAATATCATATAATAATAATCATAATGTATGCTGTTGCAATAATTACGATATCATTAAGTTGATACTTTCACCAAAAAATACTACGTTTTTATCTTGATCCATTTGGTTGCATAATTGAAGCGTGAAGGCAAAAATATAATTTTCACTTTGGGACATAAACTAACTATATCAATGCAATGAGCGTAGGCCTTGTTTAAGAGTAAAATTTCTTTGGCTACCAAATGTAAATGAGAGACGTATGCTCATTGACGTGACGTGCGGAAGGCGTGAGTTTGTTTGATCGCGTGCATATTTCAGTGTGCGATTTTGTTTTAATGGTGCCACAGCGACAACAGCTAAGTTGCACCAGGAACAAGATATGAAATTGAATACAAGTAATTGAAAGAAAGAGTATTACATAGAGAAAGAAAGAAGACAACATACAAGCCTACGAGGGGATTCGAATCAAGGTCTTGACTACTCGGCTGTGCCCGAACTGCCTATTCCACAAATACGTGAGTGCGAGTATCTTAATACACGAAGAGGAAGGGTCGTGATTTAAACAACTACTCAGGCTATCTCAAGCCCATTTCATTCTATGAAATTTTTAGCACTTACAATATTCAGAATACGCAACTAGATCAAAATGGACAGCAGTCTAAAGTGAATGTCAACTACATTCCATTTACATGTGCACGTTCTTGTTAGTTTAATGTCTCAAAATTCATCTTTTTAATGTGAAAGATATTTCACAATACGCAATATAAAAAACGTATATATTTTATAAATGTATTAAAATATATTTTGCCTTCTTTTGTGAACGCTGGTTTGAAGAGAGTCGAAAAAGTCCCCCTAATGACCACATATTTCAATTAGTTTACAAACATTATTCATAAAAAGAAAGAAAATAAAACAAAAAACAACTCTACCCTATACTTACCAATATACTTTGCGTATTAAGTTAATGTTTAATAATTAATTAATTTTGTTAATGTAATTAATTAAAGTAGTAAGAAATTGATGATGTATATTTGAGAGATTACTTTTTTTTCTTCATGTTCATGTCTCGATTCCCCCAAATCTTCTGCCATCAAGTAAGTTGGTGAAGTAGCCATTGCAGCTCCATTTTACAGCGGTTGAGAAAATGCAAACTATTATTATTAATATAATTATGTTTTTATGCTTCAAACCTTGGGTTTCCCCAGCGAATATGGCGGGTCAAGGACCAAAGCACATATTGCCAAGTGTAAAGACTTGTGCAAGAATGATTAGGGATATGTGGTTGTATCCATATATTTCCTAACTATGCGTGTTGTGTTGAGTATCACAGCCTTCTGGAGTTGTGCATAAGTGTTTTTATGAAGTCCTAGTGTGCTGAAACTGGTGCAATGTGTGAGGTACCAGACCAGTGGCGGACAAGACGATGGGTACAATACGTACTCGGTCCTGCCTCCACTGCTTCTGGAGCTAGTGTGCTAGATCGGTATATTTACCGATCTTGTCTGCGTGAGTTTTCTGCATGTTCTTGCTGATAGGCACTGCAATATCAATGAGATAGGTCTATTTGTTGACCTTATAAACAAGTGTGATGTAAGGTCTGTTGTGATGTATGGTTTTGTCTGTGTGAATGGGGCGATCCCAGTACAGCTTATGTGAGGATGACTCTAATACGCTTTGTGGTATGTACTTGTAGTACGGGACCGTGTTCTTAATAAGTGAGTGTTTGTGTGCTAGCTGTTGATGAACAATCGACACTACATGATTGTGTCGGTGGAGGTAATCTGTCTGGGAAAGAAGGGGACAGCCTGATATTATGTGGTCGATCGTCTCATGCGTAGTGTGGCATTTCCTGCATCTGTCGTCATGTGTGTTTGCGTCGTGTAGGATGTGTTTCTTGTAGTTGCGTGTGGGGATGACTTGGTCCTGTATAGCGATCATGAACCCTTCGGTCTCCCCAAACAGCTCGCCACTTGTCAGCCATCTGTTCGACGCTTCCATGTCGACATGAGGCTAGCTGAGTTCGTGGCGATGTCTGCCATGGAGTTCCTTACGAGCCCATGATTCACGCAGCTGCTGAGTGTGGGTGTTAGGGCTGGTGAGTGCTGGAGAAGGTTTTCGAGGTCCAGGGGTGTGATGTGTGTGTCAGCCTTGACAATGGCTGAGTGGAGTGAGGAGTGTTGTGCTCTTTGGTGGAAGTGTTCCCTAAGTGTGTGTACTGGTTTTGCATGTAGGGTGAGGACGAGTTCTCGGCCTCCCTCCTTGCGGGGAAGAGTCATCCTTTCCGTAGCGGACTTGGGGTGGTGCATGTTGTGTTTCGTGAATGTAGTGCGTGTTGTACGTTGTAGTGCTTCGAGTTCGGTGTTTGTCTATGGAATTATGCCGAACGACTATGTTAGTGTGGGGACGGCAAAAGTGTTGATGGCTTTAATTTTATTTCTGGCGTTGAGTTGTATTTTGAGGATGTTTTGAACGCGAGCACGGTATGTGTTCTTGAGTGCATTTTTGATGTTTGCGTTGTCAATGACGCGCGCTTGCTGGAAGCCCAGATACTTATAGGTCTCTCCCTCTTCCATGGATTGGATGGCCAACCCATGGTCCAGTTCAAAACCCTCCAAATTCGTGTTATATGTAGCTTGCGGCATTTGTCGATTCCAAATTTCATCCCAATGTCTTTGGTGAACTGTGTGGTGACTTGTAGTAGTTTAATAAGTTGTGCGTTGTTTGTGGCGTAGAGTTTAATATCATCCATGTAGAGTAAGTGTGTGATTTTGTATGGTGTCAGAGTGCCTGAGGTAAGCCTATAACCGTGTTTTGTGTTATCTAGTATGTGACTCAGTGGATTCAAGGCGAGGCAGAACCAAAGAGGACTCAAGAAGTCTCCCTGGAAAATACGTCTCCTTACGGGAATGGGATCTGTAGTGATGGAGGTGTTGGAGGTGCGTAGGTGTAATGTTGTGTTCCAATTCTTCATTGTGGCATCTAAGAATGCCGTGATCTTCGGGTGTATTTTGTAGATATGAAGAGTGTGTAGGAGCCAGGAATGAGGGACAGAATCAAATGCCTTCTTGTAGTCGATGTACGCAATATGTCCCTATTCTTCGCGCGCGCCTGGCGCAGGATTACAGAGTCAATAAACAGTTGCTCCTTACAACCCTGGGAATTCCTGCGACAGCCCTTCGGCTGTTCGGAAAGAATTTTATGTGTCTCGATGTGTGTGTAGATCTTGTCTGCGAGGCAGGAGGTGAGGAGTTTGTAAAGTGTGGGGAGGCAAGTGATTGGACGGTAGTTAGCAGGGTGTGCTGTTTCAGTTTTCTTGCTCTGTAGGTATATGACACCCTGTGTGAGGAAACGAGGCATATGTTCTGAGTGTTGGATTATGTCAGTGAGTGCAACAGCTAGCTTTCCATGCAGGGACGTGAACCTCTTGATCCAGAAGTTCTGGACGCCGTCTGCACCAGGAGCCTTCCAGTTGTGTGCATGTTTTAGTGCTGTCTGTATGTCTGCGAGAGTAATCTCATGGAAGGACATGAAGGGTAAGTGTTCAGTGAGTTGTTGTTCCTCTGTGATCCATGGTGCTTTATCATTGTGGGGGATAGGATTAGACCAAAGAGACGACCAGTATTCATGTAATGCCTCGCTGGTGGGAGTGTTTGTGTTATTTGTTGTAGAGGAAGATATAAGTGATCGGTAGAATTTTTTCTCATTGTATTGGAAAATGTTGTTCTGTTGTTTGCGCAGAGTGCACTGTTTGTATCTTTCTAATCTTTTTGCAAGTGCACTGAGTTTTTGTGTTAGTGTGTCGAGATGTTCCTGAACCTGGTTATGATGGTTTGAATGTGAAGGGCTAGTATTTATGTGTTTGAATATCTTTCTAACCTGGGACATAAGTTTCTTTGTTTTTGTTTTATTATTATTATTATTATTATTATTATTATTATTACTATTTTATGAAATAATTCTCCATAACAAGCCATACTGAATGTTTCACTATAAGGTACCCTGCCCACATAACGCCACCTTAACATTTAAATTACTGTAAGTCTGGAAATAAGGTGTATCGAAACACGAAAATTATGACCAAGAAAATTGGAGCACAACTTCTTCTGTTTGAAGCACACCATAATGAAACATACGATAACTTTTACTGGAGAAGTAAGAGAACTCAAATAAAAAAACTTTGCAAACTGGCGTTATTAGGAACACCTGTTCCAATTAACCCCACCTACTTTCTAGTAACTTAACTTATTTAAAATTAAGAATTATTCCATCATAGTAAACATTATTTGTAAAAAATTACAGTAAAAAGCCACTAAATTTCACTTTCTGTAAAAAATAATAAAAAATCACTTGAAATTAACGCAGTCTTTCTAATCTGTAGCTAAAACAAAAGAGGAAATGTAAAAATTAATTAATTTCGACATTTTCCGATTATAAAAGCAAAATAATAAATAAGATAAAAATCTATATTTTCATGAAACATATTAGTAACTTATAAATGTCGTACGTAACCTAAAATCGTATATGTAGACCATTAACCATGGCGTTAAAGCGCTACTGAGCACATGGATCACATGATACACTTATTCGTCTACAATTTCCGAATTTTAAAAATAACAGTTAACTTATCTACATAGAAGAGTCTTCAAGAATCAAGAAAATATATAGTTTTATATTATTAATCTTTGCTGAACATTAAAAAATCTATATTTTATCTTACCTTGATATAGTAGCAGCCTTTCAGAACCAGTCCTCGACACGAAAAGGTGGAAATATAATTTAACTCAAAAATGTTGGCGGTCTGCTAGTAACTCATTTCAACACTAGATGGCATGTCAATGCAAACTACTTTAGTGCAATACCGCCATCTCTTATATTTATGAAGAATTAGATAGGTGGCGTTAAAGGTATACATGGCGTTATATGGCTGAGGTACCTTACTTCGATCTTTGTCAAGTTTCCAAAATATCTAAATTTTAGAATATCTGTACAAAATTCGCCACGTGATTTCCAATTTAGGGCATTTAGAGTTTTAAAATCAAATAATATTTTTATAAAGATTCAAATTCAACGGATTTTATACAGTGATTTCTGCACTCTTTACTGGAGTGAATTCTTATTTCTATCGAATTTTTATTTCTGGTTTTTTTTTCTTTCTAATTTCGAAAATTCTCGAAAGTTCTCGAAATTCTTTGGCAAGCACTGAAAAGTATAAAACCAGAAAACTCATGTAAACTATTATAAATTGTAATAAGTTGTAAAAAAACAAAAAAACAAAACAAAAACAAATATTCATATCTAATTTATAATTTAGGCCTCTTACCTTTCATCCGGTATAAGATCTATTTCTTATATTATAAAAGTATTATATTAAATCTTCGATATCCGCTGATTCCAATCTCGCGGATTCGCTTATCCGCTTCTATAATACAGTCGAACCTGTCTATCTCGAACCTGTTTATCTCGAAAACCTTTATATTTCGAAATATCTGAAATTCCTTACATTTACAATCTAAATTCAATGTATTTTCCATGTTTATCTCGAAAAAAATTCCTTCAAAACCTCTGTATCTCGAATTTCGGATAGTGTGAATTACAAAAATCGATGCCCAAAGACCACCCTTTTATCGTTAAAGTTAGACGTCAAAAGTCATTGAAAGACTATTTTTATTGTTAAAGGTATGTATGTATGTTAAAAAAATGCTATGGATTTACGTATAATTAATATGCGATCATACAACTGTATTTTTCTACAACAAAAGCAATTAAACCGTTTTTTAATTGACCGCATTTAAAACCTCTATAACTCGAAACCTCTTTATCTCGAATTTTTTTCCTTTCCCCTTGAGATTCGAGATAGACAGGTTTGACTGTAGTTAATCTATTTCGCCACAAAAGCGATCTCTTCGCATCTATTCGTCTTCACGCGCAGTAGTGAAAAAAATTCTGACGGGCCTATCGCTTATCATCAAGAGCTCTACCAATGCAAGCTGCAATCTTTTTATTATTATTTTTTGTATTAACAAGCCTCAAATTTGAAAGTCAACTTGAGGGCGCATTTCTTCCATTATCCCAGCTATTAACAGAACTACAACGGGAATCGCGGCAAACAACGGTGACGTGGCTTTTTAAGCCATTTGGAAGAAAGAAATCACCATTACAACAATATCCTCAGTCTTTACAAAAACGGTACACGAAATATGCTTATAATAATTGATAGTAACAGTGTACAGTGAAGAAGATCCGCCCGAACCTAACTTCATTTCATAAGCTTTAGTAACCGCGGTTTCTGTTACTTTTTCCATAAAAGTACCCCCCCCCCCCCGCCCGCGGTTAACGAGAATTGACTGTATATTTTGCATTCAACCAATCAGAATGACCTTTTTAATGGACATAGCAATAATAAAAATACATTTGATGTTTTATATGCAACATTATACTGCAGTCAGAATATGCTTTGTAATGGGTGTATCAATATGTTATAAAAGCATTACATATTTTTTTATATGTGGGGTCCTTAGCCAAGAAGTAAAGGAATGTGGTCTGGAAGAGACAGATTTAATCCAGAAAGGGCAGAGATTTTTCCAAGTTGAATTCTTCTCGAGACGGGTCACAGTTCCTTTGAGGCACTGTTAGGAAAAGTACATAATGTAAAGACGTGCAATATCATTGGAAAATTGTTTTTAGCACGCGTGACATGAAGGGCAAAACATCGGGTCGCAGGATCTCCGCACATTTGCTGTGCATTTAAAGTTTCTCGAATGACTACGAGAGGAGATCTGCTTTCGTAAGAAATTGCTCCCCACACCTTCCCACCAACGGTAATATTTGTGTCTCTCTACAATATTTCCAGGATTTGAGCGCTGCCCAGCCTTCCTCCATACGCCGATGAGATAATCATCTACTCCAAGTAGTAGGACTTATCAGTAGGACTTATCACTAAACACGATACAAGATCATTCGAGAACAGACCATGTCCATCGGGCACGCCTCAACTCTAGATGGAGCCTGCGGTTGGCGATAAGAACGTGTGCCCTCACATAACCATTGATTGCAGCACTTGTCCACAGAAGCATCACTGCGAACCAGATTACGAGCGATTCGTCTACAAGACCAGCAGGCCTTTTCTGAAGTTCTACAATTGGTCATAAGATCTTTCAGTGAGTCGTCGAAACGTTACTTATGGTAAACTGATGGGAATGCAACAGTTCCATGAACTAAAATGTGTCGAGTAAGATTCTCAGGGCGTTTACATGGATCCAGTACCAGATTAAGGAGGGGGGAGGGGCAAAAGAGGGAAACTGCCCCGGGCGGGAAAATGGGATTGAAAATTGATATTTTTGGTATAATTTCATAGTGCCTTAAAAATATAAACACAAATATAAAATTTAGAAATTATCATAAATATTAAATAAATGTATATTTATAATATTATATTAATAAATATACATATTAAATATATAATTTAGAAATTATTAGATTATTATTTAGATATGATTTGCGGAGAATGTTTCAATGACTCAAGGCAGATTGGTAAACCTCGCAATACTGTCTATAGAAAGCCAAGAGACCAATTCAATAAATTATGAAGAAGCTATTAATTCATTTTCTGAAAGAAAAATAAGGATAGTCTATATATATAAAAATGAATGTATCTTTCTTTCTTTCTTTCTTTCTTTGTTTCTTTGTCCTTTATACACTCCTAGGCCCTTTGACCTATCTGGACCAATCTTTGCAGAATTACTCTTCAGGACACTGCGGAAAAGATAGGCTATCTTAGAACCCGGACCCACCCCCCAAAAGGGGTTGAAAAGGGGTTAAAGCCCTGAAAAACCCAATATCCACCTGGTGGTGAAAATAAGAACTACACAAATATTGTGTAAAGTGAAAAATTCGCTCTCCTATGGGGGGCAGGGACACCACACTTGGATGGGAGGAAGCCAACACGAAGGCTGAAG
>JAFIDM010009631.1:225503063-225529748 GCA_023159025.1 Thereuonema tuberculata
AAAATTATTTGGTTTTGAACGTATGTTTTGTTAGAATTTCAGGTAAAATTTCATGGAAACAACATGGAATGACAAAATGAACTAATATTTTATCCAATTTGAGTACCCTTGATTCAATGGTACCATTGAGAACCTTGGATCTATCTTAATAGCTTAATTATATCGAGTTACAGACAGACGGACAGACAGACAGACGAACTTGGCCAATTATATAAGTTGATTAAAAAATCGATGCTATTTTGGTTTTATTGTTGCCAAATAGAGGCTAAGTAGCACCCATCTGCTAAAGATTAAATGAAATACCTTGAAATCGATGTTCTTTTGTTCATTATTTCTCATGACCGGAGAAGTACTGCCATCTATGTAGAATTAAATGAACTATTTCTTAATCGGAGCGTTTTGTATTATTTCTAAGCAAATGGAAAATGAAGGATTAAATTAATTAATTCTAATTTTGGGCTAAATTGTCTTAGTGTTGTCATCATGAATGGGAGGGGGGGGGTAGAGCAACTAAATATTAATGAAAAATTAAGAAAAAGATTTATTGTAAGTAATTTTTAATTTATATTCAATAATTTTTATCCACAGGGTGGGGTAAAGAGGGAAGATCATACATCCTGATCTCCTAACAATAAATTCATGTGGAGACAACTGGCCCCTTGTCCTTTAGTTCTACGCCCCTGTTTGATAGATTTGGAAATAGGAAAAAAAAAAATTGATTTCCAATTAGTTTATTTAATCATTCATAGATGCATCTCGATTTTATTCTTTTTATTTTATTCTTCGTTATTTGGCAAAAATGAAACAATGGAGCATTAATTTCTAGTTAATTCATTTAACCCATCATAGATGGCGCCAATTCTCCGTTAGATATTTGAAAATAATGAAACGAAAGAGCATCGAACTAGTTCTCGTTTTAATTATTATGATTAAAATAGGAGAACTGCTAGGAATAGGAAAACTGCTAGGAATGAGTAATGAATAACTACAGTAATGTGAGGCAAGTGGGTAGCGCATTGCTATGTTTTTTTAAGGGGAGAGGGTGAGCTGCTGAATATATTTTTTCGCAGAAATCAGTTAAAATTAGATAGTTCAGCAAAAAAAAAAGAAATTTGACTGTAAATCTTACTTCGTAATTTATATATCAAAGCCCTCAAATTTAATGTATTGAAAGACATGACGTACATAAACGTATGTATGTTTTTCTATAGAAAGTCCGCGGCAGTTTCAGGTGGCACTCACAATTTGAGAAAGACTATTATAAAAGGAAAAAAAATATTGATGTCGGTTTAAGCAATCAAAAAACCCTACGAAGCTATTTTTCGCGAACAACAACTTAAGAAATGAAAAATCAATTTGTTCATTGCAGTTGACATAAATTAATCATGCAATACGAAAATGCTTTGAACAATTTTTTTTATGATAACTTTTGTTTTTAAAACCCAGATGTTAATTTCATTTCAACGAAGCTTTGTTAGTTACCTCGTAATCTTGTGCAAGTTGCCTGGACTTCACAAAATACGACTGCTGCTGTTTATAATCCATACCCCTCCATTTTTCACTGATGAATTGAACTTTGGCTCTTCTGGGAAAATTAAAACAGTCATAGATCTTGCTTTGTTCTTCTAAAAATATGAAGAAGGCGTTTTTGGGCTTCTTAAGCGTCCGTACTGTTGCCAGTAATAATTCCGTCTCTGCATCTACCATGTCTTCAACTTTTGCATCTTAAAACAAACATAATTAAAATAGTTTAAGACCTGTAATAAGGAATACAGTAAGAAATTTAACATTTTTTTCAATAAGAATGAAAGATTAAAATTTGCATAATCTTTGGAGACTGTTTTAAAATCTTCGCATCAAAAGCAAAGACCGTAAAGGCAGCAATTGAGCTCAAGCTACTAAACATTACTATTACATTGTCTTCGGTTATATTTATTTATTTTGTATCAATTTCTTGGATCTACTAGTTGTATCAAGCAATTTTCTTGATACTTTCTAATTTTGAAGGTCTGTTTAATTAATTAATTAGGTTAAATTGAGGTTTTTACGGCTTTTCAGAATATTTCATTTGGGAGAAAAAAAAAATAGAAATGATTCTCCTCCCAACAATAGCATGGCAATGAGTGCTCCTACATCAAGTAAATAGAAGGGGATGTGAAGGGAAGGTCCACTATTTAGATGAGAGGGGAGGGACAACTGATGCTGGACGAAGCGGGAAATGTCCTACCTTTAGGCTAAAAGGTCGCGGATCGGAATGCTGGAGATTGACCATTAAAATCAATTGATTTTCTCAACCCTACAGATGTCTTCTAAATTTAATAGAAAAAGCAGAGTAATTATGTAGTAACTCTTAATCTATATATTGATCAACTCTGTTAAATTCGTTATCAACTGTAAAAGTAAATGTATTATGCCCAAGTGCACCAAACTTCAGTTAACTTTGATGACTGCAGTTTGGACGGAGCTAAAATTAGTGGGGGGGGGGGGGTTCTTCTCCAGAAAAATTTTAGCCTTTGTTTTAAAATTGTGTGAAAGGAAACAAACATGTATAAAAAGAAATTTATCAAGTTTCTGAATAAATTTTCTTTTTATACATGTTTCCTTTCACACAATTTTAAAACAAAGGCTAAAATTTTTCTAGAGCAGCACCCCCCACTAATTTTAGCTCCGTCCAAACTGCAGTCATCAAAGTAAACTGAAGTTTGGTGCACTTGGGCATTAATCTCTGACTTCTATGTAAATATTCTCCTATCATCTACCTTTTTCAGTTTTTTCCTATGTCCTCTTCTGATTCCCTTTTTAGCGATTGTCTATGTATGTGTGTATGTACATAATGCCATCCAACTGGATGTCGGAGACCCATGAGTCAGGCCTTGTTGGACTCCTCATGGCCTGGAAGTTTGGGGAAAAAAGTTCCAGTCGGGTCCAGGCTACTTCCGGTTTTAGGCGGTCGCTGACTCAGTCAAGAAAATAGTGGTAATTGGAAAAAAAAAAAAAAAAAAATTGAGAGCCTATCTATACTGAACCATCTTAAGTTGAGAATGAACATGGCAGCCACTGGCTACTTACTCAAAGTCATCGAACGGTGCACAATGAGGTCTCGACAGTAAATGACTTCAGTGCAGCATTGCTTCCACTGGCAATGCTTGGGGAAAACAAGTCTCCTGGAAGCCCATTTGCATGCCAATAGTGTACCGAGGTGGCTTTGATGGACATGGTACCTGGGTTGAATAAATCAGTTTTGTGTACCAATGAATAGTAGTGTTACTTTAAACAATTCGAGCATTTGATAAATTGCAAATTGTATGGAGTTGCTTGGTTTGAATTTACAGTGAATTGACTTGTTTTTTGTTTTGTTTTTTCTTCCTAGTAATATAATTTTTTGTTCCACTCATGAATAACTTTCTCTCATTGAAATGGCCAATCTATGGAATCCTATCCCTGACCTTTCCGCTTTAGCATGAGTGTTTTCCGCTTCTTCCAGTGTTTACATAAATTATCCCCTTGCCTGATCTACGTAATGGATCTTACCTCACGTGATTTTTCCTACATTCCTCTTGCCTTTGACAAAGGAACCATTATACAAGTGTCAATGCCTAATCGCTTATTGAAAAAGTTCAAATTGAAATTGATAAAAATAAAAAATAAATATCGAAGAACTAATAATAGCAACTATAAAATATGAATACTTTATTGCCTACAGTAATTAGAGAAAACAACGATTACTTTTATGTAATTTATAAAATTTGACAAGAGTATCATAGATTTAATAGGTGCAGGCATTTTCTATTGTCAGAAATAATTTTCTCGATATTCATTGCTTAGAATTCAAGGGAAGAGTGGCGAAAACTTCATCAAGTGATTTCTACGGACGAGCAGGAGAGTGAGAGTAACTCCCACATCCAACCTCCCCCCCCCCCCATCAAATTCAGGGCCTAGGTACCAAACGTAGAAACAGCCCCACCCCCACCCCCAATGATATAGACAAAATCGTAGATTCTTCGCAAAAAATATCGCGAAAATACCACAAGATTTCATATTTCTACCTTTTAAATATGCTACACATAGTTATTAGCATCGTTTTTACAGTAAATTAATTTAACAATTACACAGCTACAACATCTACTTTTTCCAGCTCTAACCTAAAGTTTAGAAAAAAGTTTAGAAAAAATTCACTCTGTACGAAGGTTAAAGCTACATTGTCAGGTTGAGCTAGTTCCGTGGTCCCTAGTTGGCCAAATTCGATAACGGAAGGAAAATGTAGACTTAATTATAAAAGAAGTGATAACCGAAAAAAAATTATATGAATTAGCCGAAGACCTCAGTCCGGGCCCCGGTGCTGAAGGACCAACTGACCCCTCCCTTGTGGGGGCCCTGCCCACATCTAATTTAAGGTTCAAATCCAAACTCTTAGAAATTGCAACACTCATCCTGAACCACTTGACAATTTCTCGCATTTGTCTTTAAATACAAAACTAATTTTCTCAGAAAATATTCTGTTGATCTTCCTATTATAGAACGCAACCTATACTTAAACTGTACATGATTAAAATGCAATTATTTTATCAATTGAACATTTCACACATTCTTTATTGATTTTCGTTAATTAAAAAATAATTTAATTTTCCCTATGAAAATGAGATACAAATCAGTCAGTGCTTATGTGAGTATATGATCATACAATAACTTTTGAACCGCTTGATTCTTGAAACCTGGTATAATAATTTTAGAAATACAGACGATCTAATTTTTGTATTTAAGATCTCTTCCAAGTGGGTCCTGTCCAAAAATCATCGCGAGAAGATGATGTTTAGAAGGAAAACAGTGCCTAACATTAAGCATTAATTCATTTCTTTCTTAAACGGATTTGGGCGAGATTTGATAAAATCGAATTTAAAATAATTTAAACAAGTAAGAAACAGAAAATTCTTAATGCGCCCGACGCCCGCCCTTTTAAAACGCCCAAGTAAAATCTCAGGGCCTATTTAGAAGAGGACTAATCGAATCTTAGGGATATCCAATGATCAGTCTGGAGGAGAAACAAGCGTGGAAAAATCGGGCGAGATTTGATAAAATTCGAATTTAAAATAATTTAAACAAGTAAGAAACAGAAAATTCTTAATGCGCCCGACGCCCGCCCTTTTAAAACGCCCAAGTAAAATCTCAGGGCCTATTTAGAAGAGGACTAATCGAATCTTAGGGATATCCAATGATCAGTCTGGAGGAGAAACAAGCGTGGAAAAATTCCTGTCCACGGAATTGAACCCAGACTCCTTCACTCTAGCACCTAAACTACTGGACCCGTAATACTTAATAGGCCTACTCAATACTTAATACTTAAACCTACTTTAAGTTCTTTAGAATTTCTTGTTAAATCATCACAATCATTTTATAACTACATTTACTTAAAATACATTTAAAAAGAAAAATGAAACGTTTTTTAATGAGTTGAAAACACAGTATTAAAGCTGAAAAAGGATTCGCATGAGATCGAAACTGCTGTTGTGATTTGTTTATATAAATTAGTTTGTCGAAGAAATACTATCTTTATATTATTCTATTCCTTTTTTATTAGATATATTAATCTCTAATAATATTGGGACCTTGAAATGAAAAATAATTATTCTTATTCTTATCATTTTATAAAGAAACAATTTAACATCTGTAAAATCTGTTATAAATATTAAACAGAAAAAAATGAACCGAATATAAAAAAAAATTATACATTTTTACCAAATAATTATTTCTTAACATACTTTTTCTGACCGAAAAATAAATATAGTACTAAATCTTTCTATACTTGGTTGGATCTGCTGATACTAATATCGAATAGAATATATTCTGAAGAATGTTTCTAAATAACACTGCAATGTTTAAAAAAAAGAAATTGATGATTTACAAATACTGTAGTTAACTTGTTACAGCAGAGTCTAAAAAGAAAATTAAATTCTTACTTACTCTCCACGAAACAGCGTGTTTTTTTCAAAATAATTTTCAACTATTAATCCTGGAAACGGTCAGGTTTCGCTGAAACCTAAGATTCCAATACTGACTAATAGCTTAATATCTCCATGGTAACGTATAATGATATTACAAATATTTAGGTTGACAAAATACGTGATGCTTCCAACAATATATCCACGCGGTGGTATAATCTTTTAGGAATTCCCTTGCATTTTTGTATTGTTGAAAAGAAGTAATAACAATTCTTTGCATTGACTGATAATTTAAGAGTGACTGCTGCTTGATCGTTTCACTATATAATCAAAGATGCTGTATAATCATTTTTAATTCTTTACATTAATTGCTGAACGAGACCATGCGGTTGCAACAGCTTGTGCTTTTGTTTAGTTTTAAAAATAAACGATTAAGTTAGAATTTAATGAAAATTTCAACTCCATTTCTTGCGTCTAGTGTTAGATTACATCTGAATTTTTGTTGCCATTTATTTACATGTGAGCTCTTGCAATTAGATACTGTGTTAAAATTGTAGTATTCTAAAATGATTTATTTTTAGATCTAAATAATTTTCAGTATATTTTAGTTTGTAATTTTTTTTATATTTAAATAGATTTTGTTATTGTTATATTTTTTATATTTATAACATTTAAACAAACAAATATAGGCATACGACAATAATGAAGGTTACCCTCAGCAAAAGCATCCATTAATTATTACAACGTCTGTTAATGCAAAAATAAGGATAACATTAAGATAACACTAATTACATTCTTTCGCTTCTATTTAGAATATAAAATAGGATTTCCTTAATACTTTGGCAGCTGCCTATTTCTTGTAGATCTACGAAGTGGAGGCCTTTTGTTTGGCTCCCCTGATCATTAAATACATTATCATTTAGCCCAATTTCTTGATCGTTGTTAACCATTTCTCCCAGACTAGGGGTATCGTAAGCTGAACCTCTCCACTGAACCATAGGCCAAGTGTTTTAGGGAGAGACTATCGATTCTTGTCATCGTAATGTCGAACTCGAGCGTATTCTGATTTCAGCCTCTTCCATAAGGAGTCATATCTGGAGGTCCGACTACGACACTTAATCAGTACTATTCCTGGATGACTTAGCTAATGGCAGTTCCATTACTTGATCTTCGAGCGTAGGTTAAGAACCTCTCATGTCTAACTATTCAGTTAGCACTGAATCGAGAAAGTGGGAACATGTGCTCGTGGGAGCGTTACACTCCATCCTTGCTTAATACTGCTACTAATTGTACCTCTCATGTAGGGTACAATTAGTAGCAGTACTAAGCAAGGATGGAAAGTAACGCTCCCACGAGCACCATGTTCCCACTTTGTCATTTCAGGTCTCTCGATTTCAGTGCTAACTGAATAGTCTTCCAGATTGTTCCGTTGTATCTTTTCTACAATCTTCAGGGTTGTAAAACTTAAATGTGAAGCAACGTCATGTCAATGAAGTAAACATTTGAATTCTCTGGATAAAAAAGACATCCCTCAATCCAAATAAATCAGAGTTGTTAAATTAAAGTTCCTTTACGATTATGGAGCCCGTGTAAGGCTCCAAATGGAAAGAATTCTTCAAATGATGCGCTCGCCGTTTATTGAAAAAAAAAAATAGTACAAAAACTGGCAAGTAGATGCTCTGTAGCAATACAAATCACTTAAACAGCATTACAAATGTTCAATTTGTCCACCATCAAATATAGTTGACAAATTCCAGCAGATGTATTGCGTTCTGCAATAGAGAATATCGTTTTGCGAATGGACTTCAGGCCCGTTTATACTAACCGACAAGACACGGAGCGGGTTTTTTTATTACCCCTCACATGCAAAGACACGAGTATTTATATTGTCCGTCAAAAATCTGTGACCTTGACTAAAGTGAGGGGTTTGGATAGAATTTCTTGTCACCGTTAATAAATGGCACCTCTGTAAAAGATCTTAGTATTATAATTTAATTAGAAGAATAAAATCGAAAGAAAAGGCTCATATGTTTTAGAATCCGTAGATATTTAAAAAATAAAAGGAAAGCAGAAGGAGAATTTTGGACATTATAAAAACTATTGATAGATGACAAACAACTATTTTTTGTTCAGTGTTTTTGAATATTACAATATGTCTTCAATGTTTTTCTTAAAATTACGAAGCAGAATGCTGCCTTTAAGATAACAATTAGCATTTAAGAAAAATTAGCAGTTTGTTTAACGTAGAATATTTAATTTTATTTGTTTACAAAATATAAATAAAGCAAGGAAAAAATACACTTAAAGATGTTTATTATAAAAAAACAAAACAAAAAAAAAACAACTAAAACTACTCCATACGATAATTAACTAATTTAAAAATAAATAAAATGCTCAATAAAGTGAATTTAACAAAGTATAAAGCTTTTAGCATTAAGTTATAAAAAAAGCATTCATTCTTTTTTTATTTTTTTTAAAATTAAATCTAATGGATCTTGATATCCGTTAGATTTAATGTTGATCAAAATATATATCTAATGGCAAAATGGTTAAACAGTGAGATGTTTTGACTTAAAATTGAAAAAAATAGATTGTCTTTGATGACCGCTTGGACACTGAAAGTAATTTATACTGTCCGACCGGGTTGCAAAGACAAGGCCAGAGGCAAACGACAACCGACAAACTTTCTTTCTGAGAATGTTGAAGACCGCCACCACCGACGCCGGTTGTCGGTACGCAAAGTATAAACACTCTCATTGAAAATTAGAGAAACAAGTTCTCCCCAAAATGCCCCAGGCAGAGCTCTCAGTGTCGTGTCGGTTAGTATAAACGGACCTGTTCATTCGCAAAACGACATTTTCTACCGACATTTTCTACGTCTGCTGGAATTGGTAGAACATGAATGCTGTCCTTTAGATCTGACAAAGTTTGACACCTTTCACGATACACCTGATTCTTCAAAAAAAAACCATAACCAGAAGTCAAATGGGGTGAGGTCGGGTGATCGGGGAGACCCAGATGTCTGGAAATAACGGCTGATAACCCGTTTATCTGTAAAATGCTGCCTTAACAAATTTTGAATACAACGGGTGACGTGGGGTGTTGCACTGTCTTGCATGAATATGATTTCCTGAAGGCACTCGCCTTGTTGAATCTCGGGTATCTCGAAATTCGCCAACATATCATAATACCGCTGTCAGATTATGGAACAGGTGCGGGAACCAGTTGGAGTTACCTCTTCAAAAAAATATGGCCCAATGATGAAATTAGCTGTAAATCCACACCACACAGTCACTTTTGAAGAATGCAACGGGACCTCTTGGATAACATGAGGGTCTTCTGTTGCCCGTATGCGACATTTATGGTATTAACTTGCCCATTTAAGCACAGTAGGCTTCATCAAAGAATGTTCCACGACCAAGTGATATCAACTGTTATTCGCACGAGGAACTGAAGTGCAAACGTTATACGAATTTCTGCGTCACTGTGCTGTAGCTGCTGTAGATTTCTTGTCTTGTACGGATAGTACCGCAACATCTGACACATCACTAGCCTTACAGTGGCATACGGCATGTTCACTGCACGGGTAACAGTTGGTCCACTCACAATACCACATAGAGATTGATGTGACAAATCCACGATAGCCGTAACAATATCTTCAAAGCAAGAAGAGTCCATTCGTTTTCGACCTCTACCTGGTAGAACGCCAAGTTGTTCTTTTGCTTCAAATTTTGCAACCATTTTGTGAACAACGAGACACTGGTCCACGCCTTATATGCTTCTCACTCCGGAATTCTCTTAACAGTCGCAGCTGCATTGTTATTGTTCTGATAGAACAACTTAAACAATAGCGCTTTTTCCTGCAACGTTGGCATTGGTTGTGAAGTGCCGGTAAGCATCTAATGCTTTTGAAGAACTTTCTTTCCTTTTATAAAGAGCTGCGAGTCAACATTATGCAAATAACATTATGAACGACCGTGATGTGATCTCCAATCAGAGAGCAATAGGTGGCCAGTGACGAAACAATTCGCTCCGGCCTCGGCACGTGGAGCGGAACTTTAAACTAGTCGAATTCGACAGAATTGCTTTTTGTCTTTCATTAGTTCTTGTATTACTTCTTATAAGAGTATCTGCATTATTTAAGTTATGTTTTTAGAGTAGCACATAGTTATTGTTTTGACATTAGTTATGGGTAGCTATTGCTACAGCGCCATCCATTGGCCATTATTTTATACTACGTTTTTTTTTTTTTTTCAATAAACGGTGAGGACATCGTTTGAAGTACCTGCTGTGCAAATTTCTTCCCATTTGGAGCCTTAGAACGCGCTCCAAAGTCCTCTATGTATAGGGCTTAATGGTAACAACCCTGTATAGGCAGTATTCCAAAAATTGAGAATAATTCAGAAATTGTTTAATTACCATGGTTGAACTGATGTCATGGCAAGAATCCATGTTATTCTTTGAATATTCAGTCTTTAAATATTAATAGTGAGGAGATCGATGAAGGGCAACACATCAATGATATCAAGAGATAATTACTGCCTCGGATTATTCTGGAGAAAATTCCCGAAGACGAAAAGAAAATTGCAAAGGATTTCCGAAGGATAATAATATGGAAGATATTTTTGTAAAAATCTTGTATTATTATTATTATTATTATTATTACTATGAATCTAAATAAAAACAGAAAAATTTCATTTGAATTATAATTAGATAACATTCTAGAAAAAATATTAAATCCGATTTCTCTCAATGTATTTGTGCAGAAAATTTCTAATCAGTTATTTTTTTTAAAGGTCTGTTTTAAATAAATAAAATAAACTTAAACTCTACAATAAAAAGTTCTCTTTTCAACATTTCATTAAAAATGTAATTTTTTTGTTTTTGTTTTTCCAATGTAATTCAAGTAGTCGTGTAGCAGTAGTTTTTTGCTTCTATAGGCTTAATTTCATCCAAAATTAATAGGGAGATCATATTTGATGAATTTTATCTATTAGGGTTTATTAAAATTCGAGTCGTCTAAAACTTAATATATCTTGTATATAAATTGTAGTGAAAATTTGAAATTTTTATAATTGTATGAAAGCACTAAAGTTTCTGTTTTAAAACTTTTTCTCCTACTTTTTTTCAAACATGATCTACCTACCAATTTTGGAAGAAATTAAGCCCCACAGCAGCAGAAAACTACTGATACATAACTCTGATTGCACTGATCACAAAAAAAAAAAAAAATACATAAAATGCTGAAATATGCTGAAATTATTACTGACCATTGTTATAAATACATTCAGGGATATTCAAAAGTTGGTACTAACGGCGTTCAGTTCAACATTTCAACACCAATGGAGATGATCCGAGTGTCCGAATTTGTTAAGGCGGCCAAGATGGAAGGTACCCTGATATCAAGTATTGTCAGCTACTGTAGTGTAGATGTTATCTTAATATTATTCTAATATTGCATTAAAAGGCGTTTTATTGCATTATTTGTTGAGGGTAACCTTCATTGTTATTGTATTCCATTTCTTAGAGCAATATTTGTTATTCTAAATGGTGATCGTAAGTTATTTACTAAAGCCTGACTGCATTTAAAGGCCGTATATACAGGGTGACTGGTAAGTCGACGTAGTCATTTCAGGGCATGATAGTAGAGCTCATATGCAATTGATTTAACCTTAATATTCATTTTGCAAAACTCAATACTTTTTGAGATATGTTAATTTTTGTGTTTTTTTTTTTAGAAATGTACTCCCATGAAGTATAATAGCCAAACAAAAACAAAAAATAGAATCAATCCTTTTTTTGTAATACTTCATTTTCCTAGTTAGTTGCCACAGTAATACAGTTAGTACGTATAGCAAACAGTATATTAAAAATTCAATATGATAAAAATACAAGAGCTAAAATCTAGATTTGCTGTAAAAACCTTCAACCCAATTGTTCATTCAAGTGGATTTATTTCCGAAATTTTATAATACAATAAACTTACAAATGACTTTAAAAACTTTCGTGTTTATTACCTTTCGAATCAGGTATAAAGGTTTCAGAAATATCGTTTACTTCCATAAATAATACAAATATGGTTCACAATTGATTTTCAACATGAATACCTCTATTTCTTATGCAAGCACGAGCCCGTTTTCGTATTTCTGTTCTTGTGATTCTAGTACAAACAGTGTTCTTTATAATGGCTGCTGCTACTTGTATTTGTTTTATCAATTCTTCTCGCGTATGTATTTCTTTTGCATACACGATTCCTTTCATGTGCTCCCTTACATAAAAATCTAGGGGCGTTAAAACTATTGAGTTTTGCATAATGGATATAAATGGTTATACAGTATATAATGGATATACACTCATTAACAAAAAAAAACGATGCACCTAGAAGGAGTTGTCCGATGGAGACAAAAATTGGTGGAGAGGAAGATTATGTACAGAATAGAAAATGATTAAAATTTCAGACAAATTGAATGATTTATTTCAGAGTTACAGAGTTACAAAGTAACGAGCTCAATAGGGTGTTGACCCACCTCTACCCTGAATGCAAGTTGCCACACCATGTGGCGTGGAGTGATAAAGCTCCCTGATGGTCTCCCGCGGTATTTCTTTCCAAATTTGCTCCAATTGTCGGGCTAGGTCATCCACATTCCCTGGTGGATGCAGTCGCCTTCCCATCATATCCCAGACATGCTCGATTAGAGAGAGATCTGGGGATCTGGCTGGCCAAGGAAGTGTTTCACAAGCCGCAAGACAGGTCATAGCAACATGTGCCGTATGTGGTCTGGCATTATCTTGCTGAAAAATAAGGCCAGGGTACTGCAAAACAGGTCTCAGAATGTCGTCGACGTACCGCTGTGCTGTAAGTGTGCCGCTAATGAAGACCAAAGGGGTCCGGCTATTAAGGGAAATGGCACCCCAGACCATAACTCCTGGTTGAGGGTCTGTGTGGCGTGCAATAGTGAAAGCAGGATCGGCACGCTGCCCTGGGCGTCTCCAGACACGTCTGCGACGATCGTCAGGACACAGTTGGAAGCGGGATTCGTCGCTAAACACTATACGTCCCCAGTCAGTATCATTCCAACCGGATCGAGCCAAGCACCACTGTAATCTGGCCCGAAGGTGTGCAGACGTGAGTGGCAGGTGGCGTAGCGGTCTGTACGAGCGTAGATGTCGCTCTCTCAGCCGTCTGTGAATGGTCATGGTGGACACTCGTGTGCGGGTCGCACGTCTGATGGTTGATAACGATGATTCAGGCGCTGTGACAGCTGATCTGACAATCACTCTATCCTCCCGCTCTGCTGTGGCCCTAGGTCGACCGCTACCTTCATGACGCTGAAATCTGCCATTGTCCACCCATTCCTGCCAGCATCTTCTAATCGCCGCATCACTTCGATCCATATGACGAGCGTTTCTCCGATTTGCCCAACCTGCCTCTTTCAATCCAATGATACGATCTCTTTCAAACTCTGACAGTTGCACGTAATGAGCTCGAATCCTGCGGCGAGGCATTTTTTCAGTCGTTGAAAGATATCCTAACTCGCAATGCAACAGAAATTTTGACCATCAGATTGAAAATCGCTTCTTCTATACACCTGCTGAGTGCGCAGTTCCGATGCACTGTAGCTCTTCATTCAATGGACACCAAAGTTTAATCATTTGCATGGGCGGTCCCAATGTCTTTGCATACGAAATTTCATTACAATCGGACAATTCTTTCTAGGTTGTCGTTTTTTTTGGGTAATGAGTGTATAACGGCTATCAATTGCACAACTGCTAAAATGAAGTCTACTATCATGCCATGAAAGGAATAAGTCGACTTACCGGACACTCTTTATAGGCCTACTACAATTTAATAAGTGTTGTAAAATAGAGAAATTTCTAAGGTCTAATCGTTTTGAAGCCGATCGTAATTCTAAACAAGTTACAAAAGGAATGAACACTGGCTTATGACTTTTGTACATTTCATTGGAACAGTGAATGTAACGGAAGCTGAGAAGCTAAAAATACTCTTCAACTTTTTCTATCCAGCTGTATGAGAATATATTAAAGTGTATATTACTTATTCAGATGCTAAACGAATTTGAACGGAACATACATTCTTTGCCAAAGAAATCGAAGCATTATGAAGAAAGCGTTCAATTTGAATGAAACTTTGTAGGTGCCATTTGGAAGAAGAGAATTGGACTTGATTCAAATTTCACTGTGAAAAAAACCAACTTTTTATTGAATAACAGCAGCATAATTGTACATTATCAGTACTGTGTTGAAACATTTCTGGCTGTTGCTGATACGGCGTGGCATGAAGTGAAACAAAGTCTTGACGTTGTCTTGTACCGGATGACGCCAAGCTTGCTGAAACTTCTGCTCTAAATGTCGGATGTACGATGATGGATGCACTTTAACATCCTAGCATTGTCCCAGACATGCTCGTTGCGGGACAGGTCTAGAGAGCTGGCAAGCCAAAGAAGAGAATGAATTGCTTGAAGACACTGCTGTGAAGTGTGTGCAGTGTGTGGATCTGTATCATCATATTGGAAAATTGCTTCTAGCAGGCGAGACACGAAGGGTTGCAGAATCTCCTGTACATATCGCTGTGAATTTAAAAGTTCCTCGAATCACTTTAAAAGGGAATCTATTATCATGAGAAATGGCTCCCCACACCGTTACACCAGAAGTAATGGCTGTCTGTCTCTCGCCAATATTGCAAGGATTTGAGCGCTGTTCAATCATCCTCCACAGAATGGGTCCGTGCCCGAGAGACTTGATTTACTCGCGAATGGCTTCTTATTGTGTTAAGTGATGAGTCCCGCTTCTGCCTTGCAACCAATGACCATTGCTTAGTGGAGGAGTGCTCAACTCCTGGCAGTATTGGCGAGAGGCAGAAAGCCATTGCTTCTGGTGTAATGGTGTGGGAAGCGATTTCTTATGACACCTGATGCCTCTCTCATAGTGATTCTAGGAACTTTAAATGCAGAGCAAAATATGCAGGAGATCCTGCAACCCGTTGTTTTGCCCTTCTTGTCACACCTGCCAGGAGCAATTTTCCAACAGAATAATGCACATCAACACACTGTACACTCTTCCCAGTAGTGTCTCGAAGAATTCATTTTCTTTCTTAGCTTGTCAGGCTCCCAAACTTTTCCCTCTCGAGCAAAGTCTAGGACATTCATCATTTGATGGTACATCCGGCATTTGGAGCAGCAGTTTCAGCAAGCTTAGCCTGATCTATCCCAAGATAACATCAGGGTTTTGTTTCACTTGATATCACGCCTTATATCACCATGTATAGCAGCCAGAATTAGCTAATAATATAGCAATGATGCTGCTATAGTTCAATAACAATGTATTTTCTTAATGAAAAATTTGAGTCAATTCCAGTTCTCTTCATCCACATGGCACCTACAAAGTTTCATTCAAATTAATCGCTTTCTTCATGGTGCTTCATTTTTTTTTGACAAAGAGTGTATATCAAAATCAATATGGAAGGTTTTGTCTGAGATCTTCTAGTCGTAGAACACAATCTGATGAGTAAATTGATCAATAAATGCAAATTATGGAAGTTAAATAAAGATTGTAATTTTAATACCGTTACTGTTATACAGTTCCAGGACGAATTTATAAGAGATCTTTTTTTATAAATGGAATAGTGTCATAAAGCATTCTTCAGCGTCTGCTAGAAATTAAATTGTTGGAATTGGGCTCAATCAAGCTAACCTTCTCGAAATGGCGCAAGAAAACTGTGAGGCATATAATTATTTTCTCTCACATAATAATTTAAATTCTGCTTGCTCTCATTTTTACTGAAGCTTCTCCTAAAGTATTTGCAACTTTTGATCTTAGCTGTCTTTATTCATAGATGGTTAATTTGTTATGAGCGAGAGGGAGGGTAAATAATAAAACAACTACAACTAAGTTTCACTAAGAAAAGCAAAAAGTGATCTAAAAATTGCTGAAGTTTGCAGCTCTGGCAGGACACACATTTCTGGGATGTCTTCGAATTCCGCAGAATAAACAAAGATCAACGAGGAGTGTTGCCACAATCGAAAACCTGAAATCTATCTATAGACCCTTTTAAAAAATCAGCCATTAATAATAATTAAAAAAAAAAAAAAGTCCTCACCACTTTTCGTTATAATAATAATAATAATAAAAAAAGGTCTTTTACCAGTCAAAACGCAACGGATACCCGTATAAATCTCAAATCGCTTCACGTTTTCAAGAAATTATTGTATCCGTTTGAGTTTGAAAAACCTTGAATAGAATCTGAAAATATCTTAATTCCAATCGTAAACCTCTAGATTTCCCTGTGCCCTCCAACATTACCGTTTTAGCCTCCATCAGCAACCAAAAACCTCCAGATTCAGAGGGGAAACCCTCTGATAACGAGTAACACATCCTAATATAAAAGGACACGCAAATAAGAAATGGTGGCATTCTCACAGGATGGAGAATGAAAGGAACTCATGCTTCAGGATATCTTGAAATTAATCTGATTACAAGTTGTAAAATTACACAAATATCAACATTTATGACTTAAAGTTTAGTACTATATATGCAATGTGATATAATTTTTATATTTTAATACATACAAGATAAGATAAGATAAATAGTGAAATTTATGTCCACATCCATGAGCAAAATTCCTCCGATTTCATTAATTTACTGCATCTCCGGTAGCTAATTTTACATATACTATAGTCACTCAAATTGTACGTAAGCCTATACACAATAAATTTATAAATAATAATACACTGGAATGTGGAAACAGCGGGAACGACGTTCTTGGCTTTAGAACGCCAGCTGCCATTACAGGTATTTGTTTTATTATTGGGAAAAAATATTATTTTTATTATTGTATTATTTTTTTATTGTATTATTATTATTTATTATTGTATTATCATAAAAATTTGCTTTTGTTTTTCAACTTTTTCTATTCGATATCATAACTTATAGAAGACTTCTTTAATTAAATAATTTTTATTTAAAATAATAAAAGCAATATATTTATTTTTATTTATTTTTGTTATAGGTTCTTTGTAAGCTACGTTTTATTTGACCTGGAAATAGCTTCTGCAAGTTCCCAAAAAATCCATTCACAAGTTAAAAAAAAAATTAAGACACTCAAATACACTAATATACATAAATTATAATTTAAGCATTTATTAAATAGGTTTTGTTTTCTATTACATAAACTCTTGAATTATAAAGATTTAGTATTTTTTTTCGGTAAGTCTTCTCATTTATGTATTTTTTTAAAATTAATTTTAATACATCTAGAAAAGAATTCTTAAACTTAAAAAAGTAATTTGTAAATAACACTATCCTTTATAATGAAAATATGAAATAAATAAACTTAGGTGAGCTACTGTAGGTGACGAAAATTAATGAGTTCGAAACAGATGTTGGATTAAAATTAAAATGTATTCTAATTCTGGTATTCTCTGACCTCGGCTAGTTTTTGGGTGTCACCGGTCCTTGAGTTGTCATTTTTAGGAAAACCCATAAAGGTATAAAAAGTGAAGGAGGAGACTAAATCACGGATTCATCCTTCAAACCACAGCATCATGAAGATCCTGGTAAGTTAATAATTATTAATTGGACTAGTATTGACTATAATTATCTATACATTGTTCTTTAAAAAAATGATATTGCCCCAACAGAATTCCCTGTTTTTAGTCCACTTTCCTAGAAAAGTGAGGCTTATCAAATTAGTTAAGTCTCTGTGTTTTCCACCAATAATTTTGAATCGCTTGAAACTTGGCATGTTTATTTACGGACAAGAGACCATTTAACTTTCATATTAAAGTTTGTAAGTTGGGTTAAAGTTTGTAAGTTGTCGAGAAATAAGCGCCTTAGATGAAAAAAATTCTGGTAGAAAAGCGTTAAAATCTAAACAATGCTGTCTAATATTAATGGATACTAGTTGCAACCCGTGAAATATTTTACGGAAGTAAAACAAATGCCACATTTTTGAAATGCCGTGAAATTTTATATAGCGTCGCAGAGCTGACCGAAAGACCATCGATATACGATTCTTGATTTTTTTAATATCAACATGATTTCCTAACACTTTCGGCGAAATAATTTAACTTCCTGCCCTAAAATAATAGGCTCCTCCAAATTGAGCATATGAGAGAGTGCCCCACAATGCCTTACAGGGACATAGGAATTATTTCTAGTTCATTTCTTTTTAATTACGCACTAAATGAATAGATGCAAAAGTGTATAATTTGTTTATACTTAAGTATTATTTTTTTAAAAAATACACTAACCAAATTAAAAATACACTTTAAAATATTCTCTCTCCGACTCTCTCCAACTCTCTCCGCTCTCTCCACTTTGATGACAAACAAGCGTACATCCGTACATCCGTTTTTTGCCTATTAATTGTATGATTAATTTGTAAGGTACTAAACTTCAGACAAAGAAAGAAGATATGGTAAAAACGGGAATAGGGGGATCCTTTAGTTATTCCTGGAAATTGTGAACCGCCGAGACGCCCGAAAGTTTCAGAAAAGATGGCGGCGCTAGAAGGGCAAGTGTTCGTTATTAAGAAAGGTCTGACCTTACAGAGCCAATCCAGAGGTATAATTTGGAATGTTTTATCAAGAGAATGAGTATCCAACAATTAGTAAAATTCTTTCAAAATTACAATCGAAAATTGGATTCAAGGGAGGCAAAAACATCATTATGAACAATTCTTCGTGTGAAACTAGGAATGAAGTACGGAAGAATTGACATGAGGCAATTTTACATCGAAAAGCCTGATATTGTAGCCCATCGACCTAGATATTGAAGGCAAATCAAACAGGTACGTTCGGAAGGGAAAACAGTTATTTATCTGGATGAGACTTGACTTGGGATCACACCGGCAAAGGCCAACAGCGATCAGTGCGCTACAGAATACTGCCAAATATCATTTCTTCGGGTTGTAATAATCTTGAAACGCATAGGCATATACGCTGTTAATAACTGCTTTGAATTTGTTCATAAATGTAGAAATCTACAAATATTTAATAAGCATTTCTTCGGATTCCAGTGATGAAAGTGATTTTGATGAAAGCTTTGAACCTCTTTCAGATTAACCTCTGTATTGGCTGCTTCTTAGAATTCACATAAATAATAAAAAAGCCCTTTTCAGGGCCACTAAATATGCGGAAGAGATCAATTTGTTTGATTCAATTGATAACATTAAAAAAAGGTGAAACACATATTTGATTACTGAAATACGTAAATTTAAAAATAAAAATAGAATTAAAAAACAACAAACATCTTAAAAAATAAATTTATAATATAAAATTAATAATAAGATATTGATAATATAAAAAAATACTAACAATAAAATAATACAAAAATAATGTATAGACAGTTTAAAGATACAAGATTAAAAAACAAATTGTCCTGCTGAAACATTGGATTAGTTACAACACTGGGCAATAGAAGGCACTGTACTTCGGAGAATACTTGGTAGTAGTAATCGATAACCTATGATTATCTTCTTTCCTTGATTGTCCTATAATTAATTTACGCGCGTTTTGATATGATTAAAATTAATAGGATTTTCAGCAAGTTAAGAAAGTAATGTGGATTACATTAATTTTGCCAAAAAATGAAAAATTTCTACCATTTACAATAGACAGATATAATAATTTAAAAATATAAGCTTTTCACTTGTGTTTTTGCACAACTTAAAAAAAAAAATATAACTTTTTCAAGGAAAGTAGACTTTAAGTTATCATCCAAAATCGATAAGAATTCATAACCAAGATCTACTAATAAAATTTCAAATTCCTAAGATACATAGTTTTAAATTACAGTAAATGAGGATGGGGAAGCTCAATTTCTTTTAAATACGAATTCTTAAATAAGGGCCATATAGTTAGATGGCAAGCTTGCTCTTGATTGAGTATTGAAGGAGCTGGGTTCAATCTCCGGCAGAGGTCGAGGATTTTTCTACGCTAAATTCTCTCCAGACGGATCCTAGGGTTAACTCAATCCTGTGTTTCTTTCCTGGGATTAAAGGCGGGCGGGAGTCGGAATAACCACACGACCTCAAGGATTGTATAGGTCTGTAGTACAATATTTTAACTTACAAACTCGAAATGAAATTTATATGAAATACAGAACAGATGATATATTATTGTTATTATTATTATTATTATTATTAAAGTTTAATTTCCAAGTAACCGATACATCTACTATTAATACGTTAAGATACTTTTTATACTGGAGAAGATAGAGGCCAGATTGAGAAGATTGAATGAATAGTCCTCTTATTTCTCTGTAGGTTTTTAGCTGTGTTCAGCGAACTATTACTCTTTATCTCTGTCCATATAAACACGCTATTAAATCCCAGTCTTTCGTGATACAATAATAGCAGATTAGAAAAACATTAAGGAATTCCTTCCAGCCGTTGTAAAGTGATGCGCATACAAACAGACAAATGGAGAAATGGGGAAGAAAAATATTCAATTGAAAATTGCATTGCTTTGTATGCTCAGTCAATGATACAATAAAAGAAAATGAAAGAGTCTCACTTGAATTTCATTTGGAAATAATAATATTGCAATATTCTATATATTATGTTTTTCTAAAATAATAGTCTGGAAGAACTTTAATTATAAATTTGACAAGTTTAACTTGAGAAATAAATTAACGTTAAAATTCGTACACTTGTAAAAATCTATATTATGATATATTTTTTTAATACCATCTGTATAAAAAAGGCACTGTAATTTCGGTATAACTTTGTAATATATAAAAATGCGTTGTGGAGAAAAAGGGGTTAAATCAGCAAGATTTAAAAAACAGTTTCAAGTCGAAATCCACAAGTCAGCGATAACAATAACTCCTAAAAGAAATTCAAATTATAAAGATTAGTATAGTTATTACATTGAAGATTCCTAATGATTTTAGTAAAAAACTGTTCAATAGATAAGGCTCTACGGGCTTCTCTTTTAAAAATAACGTCGCCATTAGATCAAGATGACGGTGTGTCATGCGGCTGATACATATGAACCTCGGTTCGAATCCCAGTGTTGGACTTGGATGTTTCTTTCTTTAAAGGACGGCAAATTCACATATCTATTCCTCTTGAATACTCATCTAAAGACAATAGTCTTCTTCCTTCCATCAAGGAGTGCAATCTCCATGATTTGTATATCAATTACACAAAGAGATAATAAAGAATGATAAGTCTTTATCTTCGGTAAATACAGACAATGAAGTGAACTGCAGGATAACATTTATAGAAAGTTATTTTTCTTATTCAGGTATACACAATTACCATAACTGCGTATTTACTACAAAGGAAATATAGTAAAAAATGTGGCTAAAACAAAGATAGAAAATATAAGAATCTGCAACGCTATAATTTAGGCGTGTGTGTGTTTGTGTGTGTGTGTTTATTAAAAAAATTGACATAAATCTGGAAAAAGTATCTGTAAGAAAAGTTTTTAGAATTTTGACATTTTAGCATTAGTAAAATTTCTTGAAATCTTGCTATTTGCTTAAGTTATATAAAAACCAGAAGCAAGTTTTCATTAACAAATACAGTAAAACCCAGTTATTACGCTCCCGCTTATAGCACTATCCCGTTCTTTACGCTCCTTTCATACGGTCCCTGGAATTTTCTATGTAACTCTGTATACTTTTACCCTCTTATAACGCTTCAAATCCCGCTTGTACCGCTTTTTTTATATCGGAAATTTTGCATCGAAAAGAAATGTAACACTGTAAAGATTCTTTTCTTTCCCTGGTAGGAGGGAATCTTTGAACTCTTTGAAGTGCGCGTCTGTGATACAGGAAGTTAGTGAAAAATTTCGAAGCGGAAATCCCTTTCTATAAGTGAAAAATTGGAAATTCTCCGTAAGTACGACGAGAATTCTACACTAAGTGAGAAGGATTTCGCAGAATCTCTAGGAATTCCCTCATCCAGTCTGAGAACAATAATAAAAAATAAGAATGGAATTACCAATGCAGCGAAGGGTGGTTGCAAACGTAAAAAAGTAAAGTGTGGAAAATATTAAGATGACGAGGAAATTCTAATTGAATGGATTCATCAGTCCCGTGATGCATCAGTGCCATTAAGTGGCCCAATCATTCAAGAAAAGGCGCGTGAAATAGTGGGCAGTGCACTAAATCTGCTCCGAAAATATATTAGTGTTGCTCCTAGTGGTGTATCAATTGATGTTAATAGTTACTTGAACCGCATTGAAAATGTCATAATTCATAACAGTAGCACACACACACACACACACGGCAAACCACAATCAAAGATTTTTTTAATAGGAAATAAGCTCACATTTGCACTATATCTATTGCAGAATCAAGTATCTTTCCTGTAAAATGGTGTCTTCCCCATCTCATAAATCATTTCCCGTCTATAGCGCTATCCCGCTTATTACGCTTGTAGTTCATGGTCCCTTGACGAGCGTAATAACGGGGTTTTACTGTAATAAAAAAAAAAAACAAAAAAAAAACCAAATAATCGAGATTTTAATAAAAAAGTTTCTTTTTCAAATGAATTTACATAAGATATTGAAATACTCAATTTAATTAGAATTTCATCCTAAATATTAAACGTAAATTTAATTTAGTAAAAGTTGAAAATGTCCCATTAAAGAAATGTTGAAAAGAATATCATGATAATATATTCATTGTGTGAAATTTTACTTATTATTTAAAATTTATATATTCATGTCTTATTTTCCAGATTGCCCTTTTGGCTTTTACTGCTGTAGCAGTTGGCAGTGAATTATATTATTACAATTGTCCAGGATTCGCTTGTAAATTTGAATATAACACCAGAAATACTCCTTTCAAGTACCATCCATCAGCTGCTTACTTATCTTCCATTTCACCATATTCTAAGTTGTACTCATCAGAAACTCCTATCTACCCACCCAGTCCAGCCAACTACCCTAATCCAGCTTTCTATCCAGGATTCTACAATTATCCAGGATATTACAGCAACTTTCCTTTCAAAAGCTATTAGCGAGAAACCGAAAAATGAAGAAACGTGGAAAAGCCACATGGTTAGAATACTGTTAATGTATAATTTTATTATTCTTACGAATTATTTTTAGTAGTAGTCATGAGTTAAGGTAGAGAAAAAACTTTACAGTTTTATTTATTTTATACATAAAAGTTAAAGGTTTATTCTTTGTTTACATTTTTTACAAGAGATGAACTTGATCTTCGAAAATAAATATTTTTATCAACGAATTGATATTCCCAAATCTAAATGTCAATTTTAGAGGGTCTGAAAAATCAAAGTTTATTGTGATAAAATTAACAATTAGGAATGCACTCAGATATCATCAATGAAGGGAGACTTATATGTAGCAAAGAGAGGTCAATTTTGAGGGAGGGGGTGGTGGAGATTAAATTCATAGTTTAAATTTGACCATAAATAAATATCGTACCACAACTTAAGGAAATCATCCAGCCTTTTTAGCTTGATGTGCATACAACAAGAAAATAGATAAAAAATGTTCTAATGGAGTAATAGAGACTGGGTATATTTATTGAGATTAAAAGAAACCTCCTTAATTGAAGGTGTAAAAGGTGGAAGATGAAACGTGGTTATTGAAGATGTAAATATCGGATATCCCAGGATAGTACCGAAAAATATTCTAAGAAAAAAAAATACGAATAAGTGTCCTATTCCGAAAGGTTTCTGAGATAGAGAGCTATTGAATGTACATTACAAAATTATTGAAAAGAAACAGCTGTAACGTGCTGTTTTTAATATTTATTGTAAGACAAATTTGTTGCAGTTTATAAAAAATTATTAGAAATTACACTGTAACATCAACGCACTTTGGAATTCGTATGAGAATATGGAGTGTTATTGGCATCTTGATATTTCTTTATGCCGGGAAGTAACTTTCATAAATATTGTATATTTAAATAGCTCTATCTAGAAAACCGTTTGGAATAGAGCAACATGTTCACATAAACATTTTTTTTCCTTAGAATGACTGATACTACATAACCTCCCAGAGGACTGATCTTTTTCTCCTGCGACGTTCTGTGTAGACAAAAAACATTATAGTATAAAACTAGCAGAATAGTGATATATTTCAATGTTGCTATATAAATCTTTATATAGTAGAGTCTTTGGAAGTTGAAACTTGTTACAGAAACGAATTCTTTTATTTATTTAATCTAATATCACTAGCTGCCGAGTTTGATAGGAGTTATCACTAACCCACTGCAATCTAAGTAGAATCAAATCAAGCATTTGGCCTTTATTTTAATATGTAAAGCTGTCTTCTTTCTAACCTGGAAAAATGACGCAAGGTTTATTTATATTTTTGGTTGAATGCGAGCATCATCGTCTGATCATCCAACCTTCAAACTTGTTTATGGATGTCACAATAAAAGCATAGAAAAAAGCAATTTTTGCAACCTCATCAGAAATGGTTATGATAAATATACCTTCAAATTAAACATTAATGTGTACTATATGTTTATTATAATTTGTAAGGTAAATATATGAACAAGTACCTTCTGCTTCATTAATGGGCAAAGCAAGACAGGACGAAATTTTTTGGTTTACAGTGTGACTTGAAAATAAATTGACGATGATTTATCAGGAGCTATCTAAACATTAAAAACCTATGACATGAATGATTAATGTTTTTTTCTTTGTTTCAAATATATTCATAATTTCTGATTTTCCTTATTTTTTTTTTCAGGCTATCACAATGAATGCAAGATAACACGACCAGAAAATGAAGAATGTAATTTAATATTAATTGAATGTGCACACTTTTCCTATATATTGACCAAAATAAACCATGTTTGTAATGCAAAAGGAATTCTTTTCAATATTTTCATAAATTAAGTATTTTTGTTTTCCAATATAATAAAAGGCAATATTAACAAATTGTATTAATCCAATCAATGTTAAACTTTCTACTTATTACTGTAACAGGTGTAAATATATATAACTATGCTTTAGTCAACAAACACTTACAGTAATTCTTTCTAATTTCTTTTGTTGCTAGGCAATTTGATTCATTCATAATCATAACAAATATTAATAGTAAAATATATAAAGATAAACAATTATTACTTAACAATTAGCTTACTAGAGGCCAACACAAAATACATTGAAATTATAGTGTTGACAAGAAAAAAAATTGGTAAATGCTATCCACTGCCATTTAAAAAAATAAATTGGGGAAATGCGCCAATAGTTAAAGAGAAGGATGGCACAGCATGCTATGGCATTTAGGAACAAGAATTGTATTTATTTTAATGCGAGTACAATAATTTTAATCATTCATTGAATACTTATCAGCATGATATGTTTTCTTCTCAGAAAGATGACTAAACTAAAATGTAAGGAGATAGATTGCCATTGTTACAGTGGCAATGTATTTGAATCATTTGTTTCACAGTATGGGTTTTCATAAATAAGGTTAATATTTATTGTATTTGGTAAAATTCTGTACTCCAGTCCAACCTGCTTGCACTTACTGTGGTGAAGAAGGTCATTGTTACATGGAGTGCAAAGTAAAACACAAATCCAATATCAAATGTGTTAACTGTATCAGATGGTCTAACAGATTCAATATAATGAATGCAGATCCAAAATGCCCAACAGCCTTGAAGGTAAAAGAGAAACTCATTGCTAATATAGATTATGGGAAATATGGAACAACTTGTGATCTAAATGTGTTACAACTAAATATGCATCACTGCAGAGCAGTGTCATGCAACGTAGTTAAATTCTAAAACAACAATAAATTTTATGTAGCTCTGTGACAAGAACCTTATACCTACAATGATAAAGTTGTTAGTTTTCCATCAAATTACAGAATAAAACATTGTGCTGTAAGTAAACCTTTTAACTTGTATTATTAGTAATCCTCAATTATCAGTTGCATTTCTACGACATATGACCAATGGGTGGTGCACAACCATTTTTGTCATTTTTCAATAAAATAAGTCTCTTCAATTTATTGTAAACCTTCAGTTGACATTATAGGCACTGCAAGTGAATTACAAACACTTTTAGACAACATTCCCAAAAACAATCTTATTATTGGAGTTGATTCTAATGCTAGAAGCACATCATGGTATGATAGGATTGATAATGATCGTGGTAGAATTTTCGAAGATGATATAATAACCCAACACTTAAATAGTAGAAATGACGAAGAAAGACCTACCTATAAATCAACAATGTGGGAGAGTACAGTTGATCTTACATTGGCAGGAAAACAATTAGAAATTATGGAAGAAGAAATGTGCTCTGGCCATGCTGCCATTACATGTTTAGTAAATTCAAACCTAAATACATATGAAACCACAGATAGAAACTATAATCTAACAAAAGCAAATTGAAATATTTATCAAAACCAGCTAATAATTAAAATTTATACACTGAACAAACATCAGGATTTAACCAACTCAAATGATATTTATCAGTATACTTTTCAACTAACAAAAATATTTAAAGACACAGCAGATTTATCAATTCAAAAAACCAGATAGAAAAGCTGTCCCATGGTGGACTAATGAATTAACCATATTTTGCAAACAGGTCAACAGATCCAGTAGACGCTTTCAAAGACAAAGAAATCCTAACCTTAGAGCTAGTAGAGAAATTGAATACAGACTTTTAAAAAAGGAATATATGCTTGAACTAGATAGGAAAAAATATAGCTTCTTGGAAAACCTACTGTACTTCCAAAGGAAACCAGAACTCATTGAAAAACCTCCAAATTTCCATTCA
>JAFIDM010009631.1:225534110-225593768 GCA_023159025.1 Thereuonema tuberculata
CGAAGTCAGACATCTTACCCATTAGGCCATGGGAACTACAACTCTCTTCATATTGCTTTTTTGACTTATCTGTCAAAACTGAACTGACTTTGACTGAAAAGTAACAATCTATATTACTAAAATCTTTTATTTCTCTGTCTGTCTGTCTGTCTGTCTGTCCGGCGCAGTTTTCTGTGAGAATGAAAAATAGAAAGAATTTTTTCAATGAAACATCCGTGACAGGAATCGAACCTGCAACCTTCTGATCCGAAGTCAGACATCTTACCCATTAGGCCATGGGAACTACAACTCTCTCCTTATTGCTTTTTTGACTTATCTGTCAAAACTGAACTGACTTTGACTGAAAAGTAACAATTGTAATTAAAAAGAAAGTCAAAAAAGAAAGACGCAGTACGTCATTAGATAGAATACTGAGAAATCAGTATTTGTAACTTAAAAACCACTGAAAAGTATCAATTGGAATTGGATAAACGAGATGAACGAGAGTGTCGACAACATCAATCGAATGATAAGTCTAAGAATACAAGGAGAGACTACAGAGCATACAATACAAGTGCGAATAAAATTGACACTGCTGATAATCCATCACACGAACATCTCCATATGCCCAAGTGTCTGAACGCATTGAATCTCAGCGGAATTCCTCAACATCGTTTGTCATTGAAGATTGGATCTCCAATAATATTGTTGCGAAACATCAATCCCAAGTTTGCGTACTGAAATGGAACTCAACTTAAATGCTGTTCATTCGATAATGATCTCATAGAAACCGAAATTATAACAGAACTCACAAATGAGATTTTGTTTTCATCCATACGATGTCTATGGAACCATGCGGTAATCTACTTCCATTCACTTTCACAAGAAAACAATTTTCGATCAGACCTTCTTATGCGATATTTATCAATAAAGCTCAAGGACAAACTCTAAATAAAGTTGCCATATAATTGGAAAACGTTGTCTTAACTCACATACAACTTTAGGTCTTTGAGTCACAATTCAACAGAATTTGGTTATCTTCACTCTAAAGAATACTCACAATCAATTTGTTGCTAAGAATTTCGTATACAAGCTATGATCTTCATTTATCATCTATATCAACTAACGTCCATCTGAAATCTCTTCTTCAAATATCTATATCGAACAATCTGATGGCCTAGCTATTAGATATAGATAATTTTCACTATTTGTAACTCAAAAACCACTGAAAAGTATCAATTGGAATTGGATAAAAAAGAACAGAAAAAAAAAATAATCACTATTTCTATTAGGTAGAATACTGAAAAATCGCTATTCGTTACTCAAAAACAATCACTATTTCTAACTCAAAAACTACTTTAAAGTATCAATGGAAATAAAAAAAAGAGACTCAAGAAAGAAAGAATCACTATTTCTATTAAGTAGAATACTGAAAGCTCACTATTTGTAGCTCAAAAGCGACTGAAAATTGTATCTATATTACGAAAATCTTTTATTTCTCTTTCGGCCTGGTGCAATTATTGTAATTTACAAAAATAGAAATAATTTCTACAAGTTATCTACTGGAATCCAACATGCAACCTTCTGCTCCGAAATTAGACGTCTTAGGCATTAGACCACAAGGATTACATTCTAATCTCTATAAAAAATAAAAATATATCAGATATATGATTCACACGCTGATTCTAAAAGCAGTCGTGAATTGAGAGAATATGTACATCAAAAATTAAAATAAAAAAAAAACTTAAAAAAAATTTTAGTTTTATTTTACTTGATGTAATTTGTGTGTGTGTGTGTTTTTCTAATAAATAAATTGTTTTCCGTTACATACGCGAGGCTTCCGGAGCGAAGCGACGGGTAGCCGACTAGTTGGACTAAAGAAAAAAAAAAAAAAAAGACTTAAAAAAAGCACTAACTCTATTAGTTAGAATAATGAAAAATCACTATTTGTAGCTCAAAAACCACTGAAAGGTATAAATTTTAATTAAAAAAAGTTTCAAGAAAGAAAGAACCACTATTTCTAATAGGTAGAATACTGAAAAGTCACTATTTGTAACTCAAAAACCGTAACTATTTCTAACTCAAAAACAACTGAAAAGTATATCTATATTGCTAAAATCTTTTATTTCTCTGTCTGTCTGGTGCAATTGTTGTATTTTGTCAGAATAGAAATAATTTCTACAAGTTTGCTACGGGAATCGTACATGCAACCTTCTGCTCCGAAGTTACACGTCTTAGCCATTACAGCACGAGGACTACATTCTAATCTCTATAAAGAATAACAATATATCACAGATATATGATTCACACGCTGGTTCTAAAAGCAGTCGTGCATTGAGAGAATATAGACATCAAAACTTAAATTTAAAAAAAACCTTTTAAAAAATTTTAGTTTTAGTTTAGTTGATGTAATTTGTGTGTGTATGTGTTTTTTTTAAAGAAATAAAAAGTTGTTTTCCGTTACATACGCGAGACTTCCGGAGCGAAGTGACGGGTAGCCGACTAGTAATGAATGAATTCAACCTTTTTTTTTTTTTTTTTTTTTTGAATCTCAAGATTTTTATTTATTTCTGCTGCGAATAGGTACAGAACGCATAATAATAAGCAGAACAGTAACAAGAAAATTAGGGGTAGCCAATGAAAAATCATGAACTGATTTATTTTACATTTCATTTAAAATTATTTCAGTGTAATGGATATCTACAAGTGACTTATGTAAATGTACAGTAGTAGATTTAACACTGATATAGTCTGCTACAGTTCTTGAACTCAAAGATATTAAAATAATAAATCTTTCCTGAGTATTAGCTTGATACTTATCACAAAATAAGTTCTCAAAGTAATCCTTTGAATGTTAATAACTAAATAATAGGCCCGCTTCTTAATTGCAAATATATGAAGTGATTGTTTTAATCGATATCTGAACAGTTTACACACTTGCGAGAGTTCACTTCTTACGCACAGTAAATCAATATTGAATATTAATGGCCTTTCTCTATTTCACCTTTGTGAATTATATAGGCTTTCTCTACCCTTGTGTGTTCACGAGAATCATTCGATTAATGCAATTCACCTATGTGTATGATTTCTCACTACGTATTATTAATGGTTTCTTTCACTGTAGTATGAAAGCACTTTATCTTTATTATTTTTATAAAGATATTAAATAATATTTAATATTAGGCTTTTCTATTAATTATAACCTTATGCGAATAAATGTACTTTAGTAATTGTACTACTTAATAAACAGTCAAAGTCCGATGTATTCCGTCGGTATCTTCGTCTTCGTAATGGGATAGCAGCCTCCAAAATGGAAGTAATAAAATATTTTAATTACTTACAGTCTGTCGTCTCAGCTTTGCCTTTCACCTCGGTGACGTTGCTGCGATGACAAATATGCGTAGTGCTGCCGCCAGTCCGTTCTCGATGCACAATTAATCCTAGTTACTGATGAACACTTCACCCTTTTTGGAACTTCAAACATGGCGCGTAATTGCCGCACATCTGCTTCCTTGTTCCCATAATTCTTTGTAAAAGTTCATCTGCTGTATAACCAATGACGCTGGCTACCGAGATATCCAATTGAATTCTTCTTAATTCAAATTCGTAATTAAGTATGGAACAGCTTCAGCTGGAATTAAATTCACTTTTATATTTAATCCATAAACAGTACTCAATAGAATAATAACTGCACCAACACACCTTAATCCAAAATGGCTCAGTCCAAGTTTCACTTCGCTCAGTTGAACTTGTTGAGAATTCCCAATCTTTGTCTTCAATTACAAGAACGGTATTCCTAATAAAGGTTGCTTTGTCCTTAATAATTATACTCGGATAAGTTCTCGTGTTGATGTATAAATATAATGACGTGGGTTATTATTCACTGGATAGTCCTCCCCACATCAATATTAAATTATCAGTTCTCAACTGAATCTATTAACATCTCGTTCCTTCTTAAAGCTTTCCTTTCGTTTCGTTTCCTTAACTTATAACGTCTCACAGTTGACTTCATTGCACTTCATTTCATTTTCCAAAACGAACACTTTGTCCTGAACTTTTAGAGCTGACTAACATTGCATTCCAACTGCCGAGACAAATTAAAAGCATCTTTTGTGCTAAGCTTTTAGAGCCGATTAATTTGTACACTTACTGCACACACTATTCGAATGCCCACTCCTGTGTCAAACTATTACTTCGTTTTATGACGCAAGTTAGCGTTACGTAGTCTCATAATCTGCATATTTAAATTACGACTACTCACATTCACTTTGAGGGACGGAGATATAATAAACAAAATAATCCTGGAAAAAAAAATTCTTTTCAAGCAAAATAAATCTTCTTTTTATTTTTCCTTTTTACTCTGACTAATTAAATTATTTTAATAAACATAATTTAATATCCTAGCAATTTCCCATCCGTCTGTTTATTTTTAATTCGAAAATGACAATTAGAACTATAATAATTGCCGAAACTTTGCAATATTTTAAATATAATATTGTTACTTAACCAAATTCTGTGTGATATTGAAAAAATAAGCGCTTGTACACGGGAGATGTTGGAATAAAGAAAAGAGAGTCAAGAAAGAAAGAAGCACTACTTCTGTTAGGTAGAATACTGAAAATCACTATTTGTAACTCAAAAATCACTGAAAGTATCAAATGGAATAAAAGCAAAAGAGAGTCAAGAATGAAAGAATCACTACTTCTATTAGATAGAATACTAGTGGGGGAGCTACATACATAAAAACTGCAAATTGTGATAAGAAGATGCCCTTTGGTGAGAATGTAGTTTATGGTGATAAAATGAAATTAAGATGGGGAGGCATCTCCCAAAGTGACTATAATCCAAGATGGCGGCTACGGTTCAAAATGGCTACCCGTGTTTTGATTTTCCTACACCTTTTGTGATATATATCATGCAAAAGAGTGCTGTATATCGATTTATATGTTTTACAGGTCAAGGATTTCATTTTTCATGGGCAAAATTGGTTCAGAATTAATATAAGGGCATTAGTCGGTCCTTATTTGCACAAAGGTACATCCTTATTGCAGTTTTAGAAGTTTCGTATTCGTGGCACCTGTTGAAAATAATAATATTGATGTCAAAATATTGAAATGTTACTTATTTGTTTCACTATTGCTTGTTGAAATATGACGTTTAAAAATAATGCAATATGCCTGTTTTGGCTTAATAAGTGGGATTAGAATGGGACATGGATGCAAAGCTAAATTGTTGTCCGAGTGATGTTGGACTTTGGAATATTGGGGGAAGAGACATCATTTTCGTGTGTGCGTGGAGAGAAATCAGTGCATTTTTTTTAATTCGAGACTAAAAATGGCAAAGCGGTTCCGTTTAGTTCCTCAAAGTGACCTGGGTGAAGATAAACCGAGACCTGTTGATTGGACAATTTGTATACTGTGCCAAAAGACAGATGCTGAGAAATTCGTTTGTCCTGCAAATAATAAAAATATATTTGCACATAACACTAGATATGCAACACTTGCTAAAAACCTACAGAACTTTGATAGTATAAATGCATTACCCACGGATATTGATATGAAGTTGTTTGATGAAAATCAGAGCGGGATGGAACAAACATTTTTACGAAGAGAAGCTAAGTGGCACAAGAAATGTGCACTGAAATACAATTGTAGAATGTTCGAAAGAGCAAAGAGAACGCAAGCGTTAGAAAGATGAGAAAAAAGAGTCGACATCATCGCATGAAACTAAGCAACGATCATCTAGTTCCAAATAGGTTTTTTTTTTTTGCGGGGGTTCCCAAACCGTAAGGACACATATGGTGAAAACAAGTTTGTGGTGATGTTTGGGACATTTCACATCGAGCAAGGTTTTCTTGGTTTTAGGTCAGTGGATGTCAGGAAGTGGATGGAGTGGTGCAATTGCTCATGCTGATATTGCAACTTCTAATGCTGCTGAAGGTTATCTGAAAGTAATTCACGTGAAGAAAGCCAGAGGAATTCATCAAGTAACTGCTGCAGCACTATACCACTTGTTGCATGATGCTTACCAAGAAGCAGATTCCGAGCTTGAATTTCAGACTTGGTGTAAAAAACGAGCTGACGAGAGAGTTCAAATACTGGCAGACTTTTCTTAATATGGAAATCCTCTTGCTTCTCTTTGTTCGCTCAATCAGAGACGGAAACTACATCTTGTTTCGTGAGTGTTTGAAAGAAATGATGCCTTGGTTTTTTTTGCTTGATCATCATCATTATGCACGTTGCTAACAATCCATCTGAAAGACCTTTATGATGCAGAGATTGAACTACCAGACATACATCGTTCATTTCTTTCTGGCCAGTTTGTGATAAGAAAATCAAATAGATTGTTCTCAGCATCAGTGTAGACCAAGCACATGAACAAAACAACACAGTAGTTAAAGGTGATGGCGGTGCAGTAGGGTTGACACAGGATCCATCGGCACTTCGGCGTTGGATGGTTTCTGGACCATAAATTAGTCAATTAATACAAGAGTTTGAGAGTGGCATTCAGCTACAACCTAATCAAAACAATCGACTCCATCATGAGCAGTACCACTCATTTCTAGTCAAATACACCAAGTATTAAAGGTCAAACTAGAGAGAAGAGGGGAGCAGGAACCAGGAGACAAGTGCTTTCACATGTAACTTAACCAAAAATTGGCAAGGCTTTTTGAGAAATTCCATTAACAAAGAATAGCTCTTCAGTCTACTTGGAACCTTAGCTGTAAATACCATCACACAAGTACAGGTTGTAACAACATCAGGTGAAGATGTCAAAGGAAATATTAATGCACAAACTTCCTTCCTGGTGTTACTTGTCCTGGCCATGAAGAAGCAGTCTCAAGAATAATACTGCATCTCCAAGACATGGTGGAAAACGGCTTCAGGAATATTTGCATAAGCACTGTAGATACCAATGTCTTAGCTTTAGCAATTGTTTACTTCTTTAGCTTGTCAACAGCGGGTCTGGACAAACTTTGGATTGCTTTTGGAACAGGAAAGAATTACAGATTTATTCCGATTCATGCTATAGCTGAAGCTATTGGAAGGGAAAAGGCTATTGCTTTACCAGGATTTCATGCCTTCACAGGCTGTGATAGCATTCCTAGTTTCACAGGAAAGTCCAAAAAATCAACTTGGAAGACATTGATGCTCTTCAAAGAGGCTACTACTGCATTTTCGTTTATCTCACAACCACAAAATTCCATTCCTACTGAAATTTTTAGACATTATTGAAAGATATGTAGTACAACTGTACTGTTCAACTAGTGACAACGTAAGTGTTAATGATGCAAGACAAGAGTTGTTCATGACCAAAAATCGTCCACTTGTAAGTCTGCCACCGACTAAGGGTGCATTGCAACAACAAGTATTGCGTAGTGCTTTCCAAGCTGGATACATTTGGGGACAAGCGCGCAATATTTGCACCATCTCCAAACGATTGGGGATGGTGGTTCCATGATGATTCTTGGCAGCTGAAATGGTCGGAGTTACCGGAAATTTCTGATTCCTGCAACGAGCTTATCAAATATATGTGCAAAATCTGCAAGAACAAGTGTAGCTGTAGAAATGTTGGTTTATCTTGCACACTATTGTGCAAATGCAAGAACGAATGCGAAAAATGAAGTGGTGTCGGTATAAACATTCAGCAGCACTTAGACTTTTAAAGTGCACTTTTTTTGTTGTTAGTACGAAAGATATATGATTAATATTTCGTGTAAATACATTTACATTTATATTTACGTTTAATACAATTTTGGTGTGCTTACGGGTATATTAAAAGTATATAAAATTTGTGTGTAACCTTTTGTGCGAACCATATTCAACAAAAAAGCGTCTACATTAACTTTTAGTTTATTTTGCACATGAAAAATGAAATCCTTGACCTGAAAAACATATGAATCGATATACAGCACTCTTTTGCATGATGTGTATCACAAAAGGTGTAGCAAAATCAAAACACGGGTAGCCATTTTGAACCGTAGCCGCCATCTTGGATTATAGTCACTTTGGGAGATGCCTCCCCATCTTAATTTCATTTTATCACCATAAACTACATTCTCACCAAAGGGCATCTTCTTATCATAATTTGCAGTTTTCTCATGATTTCTGTCGTGTAGCACCTCAACTATACTGAAAAATCACTATTTGTAACTCAAAAACCTGGAACCACGTCAAAGTCAAGAAATTCACGATAAATATGCGTCTCATCAACCAAGATGACCAGAATCAGAGAAATTTTGCCGAATATTTGCTCAGAATCAGAGACAATCGAGAACCACATAAAGAAGGAATGATAACATTGCCTGATAATCTTTGCCGAGAAATTCAACCAGTTCAAAGAAAATATTGTTGGTCGCCAAATTAACTTGGCTATCACTGGGGTTCAAATTTGGGATTCTTTATTTCATTTTTATTTTAATAAGATAGTCCTAAACAGTCCTTCTTCTGTGACGGCTTCCCTCCTCTCGGTTTCGGCTGGAAATCTCTCTTCTGAAGGTGGCCTTTGTTGCCGACGGAATCTTCACTTCCCTGGAAGGGAGACCCTTGACAATCCGGTTTCACTCATAAGTGTTGGCGGCGGCTTCTCTCGTCTTCTCCTGCTGGGGATCAACGGGCAGCTAACTTCAATCGTCTCTGGCTTGGAGGAAGACTTGGCGTGGCTGGCTGATACCGAACGAACTGCCGTCTCTCTTCTCTGTTATCCGGCTGGAAACCACTCCTTCACTTCTCTCTTTCCCCAGCTGCTGTGGCTGGCTGCCACTGGACGAACTGACATCACTCTTCTCTTCCGTTCTCCGGCTGGAGAATGTTGGCGGCTTCCTGCCGTGGTGACCAAGTGACTTCACTGCTCTCTCTCTTCTTCTCCTGCTGGAGACTGACTGCTGGCGGCTTCCTGCCGCGGAGACGCACTTCCTCTTTGGGCTCCTGCCCAAACGAACTGCCTTGTCCAACCGAAGGAGCTGCTTTTAAGGCCGGCAACGCATCCTTTCCTGTAAACCAAAGAAGGGAAAGGAAGCGCTGCCGGAACAGTTCACTACTGAGCGGGAGGGACACCGCTGTGCCATTTGTCAGGCAGCAATATCTTATCTGAAATCAGTGAATGGACAATTCTCTCTCCGAAAAACGAGAGTGCCGCTAAAATCAATTGAATGATAAGTCAAAGAATACAAGGAGAGACTAGAGAGTACTCAAGTGCGGATAAAATTGACATTCCTGATAATCCATAACACGAACATCTCTATCCGCCAGAGTATCTGAACTCATTGAATCTCAGCGGTATTCCTCAACATAGTTTGTCATTGAAGATTGGATCTTCAATAATGTTGTTGTGAAACATCAATTCCAAGTTTGGACCATGCATCGGAACTCAACTTAAATGCCGTTCATTCGATAATCATCTCCTATAAACCGAGATTATAACAAGAACTCACAAAGGAGACTTTGTTTTCATCCAGAGGATGTCTATGCAACCAAGTGACAATCTACTTCCATTCACTTTCACAAGAAGGCAATTTCCGATCAGACCTTCTTATGCGATGTTTATCAATAAAGCTGAAGGACAGACTCTAAATAAAGTTGCCATCTATTTGGAGAACGATGTCTTCACTCACGGACAACTGTATGTCTAGAGTCACAAGTCATCAGAATTAAGTTATTTTCACTCGAAAGAATAGTCACAATCAATTTGTCACCAAGAATATCGTATACAAGCTATGATCTTCATATATCATCTTTATCAACCAACATCCATCTCAACATATCTCTTCTTCAAATATCTATATTGATCAATCTGTACACGGGGGGATGGCCTAGTTTTATACAAGTTAGATAGTCTCTGGTCTTTAAATGTTAATGCCACGCTCAAAGAACAATTTGGTTTCTTCCGCATTTTTGCAGGTCTTTTATATTTGGACGAATTCTGAAAAAACAACCAAAACAAGGGTTAATCCGATCGGGTTCTAATCACAATGGTACTGCGATAATCATGATATGGTGTGCTATGAACTGACGTTAAGGTATCGATCACATATTGCTCTCTGATGCTTCACTGTATCGTACAACTCCTTTCGACATATTTCCGTGATGAGGGATTCTTTGACGGGTTAACCAACCAGTCAAGTCGGCTTTTTTGTTGTTTGTTGAAGCCTTTTCAATTTCTAAGGAATGATATGACGCATTATTCATTACAACAATTGGAAGGAATACTTGGCAGTAACTGTCTCAAACCATTCTTTGACACAGTCGCCCTTCATCTCATCATGGTAATTTACGGAATTTGTTCGAGAAAGGAGCAAAAGCAAATCAGCAGATACAAATCCACTGCTACTTCCCGGATGGCATAATGTCTTTCCCGTGAACACCTCATTCGTCACTCTCATTGTTTTGTTTTGTTTTTTTGGTTCTTTTGGTTTTTTTTTTTGCCTGTTGAGCATTCACCCAAATCTCATATATTCAGAAATAGATATTTCAAATTATATTCTTGGCTTGCATGCGCAGGGTTCTTTCTTATTCACAGAAACTTGTTTCTTTACCGCCGCTATTTTATTTTCTGCAGCAATGGGTTCCAGGATCAATTAGGTGATCAGAATTTTTCCATATTTGGAATTTATTCTTTCTTTGCGTCGACTTTAATAATGAACTATAATTAACATATATGCGCCCCGTTAGCAATGAACTGCGGATTGAAGGAGCTGCCTTCAAATCCCAGAGATCGGGGACTTTTCCCTTGGTGTTTCTCCTCGCATCCTAGGGTTCACACAACTCTCTCTAAAATGGGTCCGACTTTCTTTTCCAAAGTCAAAGGCGGGAGAGTGTCTGTCTAACCACTCGATCCCAACTTCATTCCGGCGTTGAAACTTATCCTTCTAAAGCCCGAAGACGATTGTGAAATGGGAATTCTTTAAATTTTATACTTATAAATTATCTTGCATATAAAAAACAACATAGTCTGTCTATTGTAGGCTCGCTTGACCAATGGTAAACGAAAAGGGAAGCTACGAGAAGGATCCTACGGTTTGGAAGAACTGGATTCAATTTCCAGCAGAGGAAAGTTTTTTTTTACCCCTATTATTTTTCCGCTGAATAGGCCCAGCTGTTCACCCAGCACTACGAAATGGTGACCGGGTTTCTCTCGAGGAAATTAAAAGCTGGCATTGGACTGATCATCAAATCGCTATAGTCAATAAATCAATGGAGTACAATTGAGTGTACCGAACAAGAATATGTACCTGTCCAAAATACATCTAAAATTATCAATCTGAAAGTTATTTATTAGCTTTTGCAAATCTCTCATGTATTTCCTTAACTTATTTATAATTAAATGGTGTGCGATGCAGAAGCCTATTAAAAATATGATTTAACCAAAATCTTTGATTTAACATTAATTTATGACTGGATTTGAAAAAAGAAACTACATCGATTATCAAAAATGAATTAAACAAGTGTTACGACTAGTGAATAAGGTTATGATTAGACATACAATACGGCATTGTATGCTACATAACAATAGAGAAGTTTCCGTAAAAAATTCTATTCTTATTGTTTGTATGCTATTTATCTTTCTGTTTAAGTTCACTTCAAAAAAAAAATTAGGACTAACTTTAAAAATATACTTTACCATTTCATAGTTCTTAAATTGAAGCTTACCATGGATAATTCGATTCAATTTGTCATACTAAAATATTGGTTTCATTTATTGATAAGTAGTTTTCATTTGTTATTTTCATCTAAAAATATTACCTAATTTTTAAATTAGGTATTTGCGGTCCTATATGAGCGGCACGTTTGGGGACCGATGGATAAGCCTGGATAGACCCGTTGCCTGGCCACCTAGATTACCCGACTTAACAATCCTCAATGTCTTCTTCTGGGGATACAAGAAGAACATCGTGCACGAGACTTCCATTGACTCTGAAGATGATCTCGTCGCAAGAATAGCTGCAACTATTCGTGAAATGCCGGGAATCCTTGAACAAGTACGGCAATCAATGATTAGATTTTCTCATGAACGCACTGCTGTTGCCGGTCGCCACTTTGAACACCTTTTGTGAATGAACATGTTGTTCACAATCACGTCAATTCGTTTTTGTACCAGCTCCACCAACATCTCTTTGAACGCCCTCTAGCGCCAACAGTTGACTTTACCGTACATACATTCATTAGCAAAAAAGCGTTTGTCTTGGTAATCCCGGTCTCCCATAAAATTTTGTACAGTCATTCAGCTGATATATATCATGTATATACACTCTGCATTATATTATACATAATTAATATTTAATTTTTACTATTAACTGAAAATATATTAATTTTAATATCGCCAAAGTACTAAGGTTAACAAAATTTAAGATTAAGATTATAGCGAGTATTAACACAATAACATTCTTATGATTAACTGTTCTTTTCTTTTTAGTTTGAATTTATCAGTATTAATTTAATTATTTTTATAAGATATTCTAAGCAGAACTGTCTGACCAATGAACCTCGAAGCAGAATATCAGTCACCAATGGCGATAATGACAATGCAGTCTGTCCTAGTTTACAGCAAAGACAGCAATCTTATTGCCATCCGCCGATTGCCAACCAATAACAGATTGTTTAGCTCAATGGCAAGTTTAAAAAGGCGCTGAAGTCATTGTCGTTCTTCAGTTGAAAGTGCTCAAGCCGAAGCAATATGCTGATTTTCAAATATTAGAATTCTGTAGTCGTATTTCAAATGTTTAATTACATTTAAGGTTGCTGAACAAGCCAAGCGAGCAAAGATTCGTAATTCCAAAACTGTTTTAAAAAACTGGTTATTTGATTGAAGATAATATTATAGATAGAAACACAATGTCAAAAGTTTGGTTTTTCTTGGAGAAATTGAAGGAAAGTTTTTTTTTTTTTTTATTTAAAAGTTTAAGATTCTCTTAAGTCAACAGAGAAGCTTTGATGAATAGCGTTGCATAATAGCAAATGGAGAGACTGACAGAGGAAATTAATCCCTGTTGTAAACATTTGTGGAAAGTAAACAGAAGAAAAGATAGAGAACAGAAAAACAAGATGGTGAAAGTTCCTTGACAGCGAAAGTCTCCACATTTTTCATTTTAGTTTTTTTATTGCGCAAGTGCTACAGTTCTAAGTTCTTTTAGCTAATATAACGAATATACTGTTTTGTCATTTCAAGTGAACAGGATAATGGAAAGTATGACACCTGCGCAAAAACAATTTCTATAAAAGATAACATACCAAAAGTAATTTCTCTTCCGGGTTTATTACACAGTATATTAAGAATGAAAACATTTACGAACAAAGCAATCTTCGTAATCTTCTTAAAAAAATAAATTGTAAGGATTATTTATAGATAATATTTTCAAATTTTCAAAATTCATTACAGGTATTTTCATTACAATATTATATAAGTTTGTAATTAAAAACAAACTTATTTACTTAATTTATTACTTAATTGTAATTTTTTTTTAATTATTTATAAGCGTTCTTATAATTACACTGTACAACAAATTTGAACTTTTTTTCTGTCCTTTAGATGAAACTGTATGATTCTGTGTAAACAAAGGGTGCTTGATCCATATCTGAAAACTAAAATGTTCCTCCACGTCCCGTTTTTTTTTAGGAGACCCACTTTTCATATTTATACAAATTGGTGAGAGAGAAATGTAACAGAGACACTGATTACGGAAAACACACACACTAAAATGATTTTTTTTGACCGTTTCCGCTTGTAGGCATCTGCTAGACTGTTCCTGAGAGTAGACCAACAATATCCAGCTACCCTATTAAGCTACCACAAAGTTGATCTGAAGCAAATTACTTTCGAATTTTTTTACAGCTAAAAAGCAGTGCATTTCCTTAGACTTTTGCGCTGGGCAACTTCAATATTCTCTAACAATTCCATTTCTCTTAGTTGATGTCAAAATGGATAAAGATATCATTAAAAATTAATGAAATCGTACATTTCTATTAACTGTCTTTCAAAATTTGTCGCTAGATGGCTTTGAATGAGAGCTTGTCGCCTTAAGGCTTTTTGAGGGGAGCTGGTGGATTAGGAATTATTATGACCTTCCCCCAGTTGTAAGTATACAAATCCTTTCCGAGAAGCTTTGACTGACTACCTAGTGGCATAAGATGAGCTGCACTGGTTTTTCCAAAAAATACGGTGTCAGACGATTTCCATCGCAAAAAAGAAAACACACAAACAGAGGCGCAAATTTCAGAAAGAAGGCACGACTTTATATGTAAGTATGTATCTTCATTCCTATATATTTAAAAAATAAAGGATTCTGATATAAAACAAATACGAATCAAGAGAGATTATAATGGCTGTGTCTGTTCTTGTTTCGTATGTAAAAACTTCTCTTTATCAGTTACATTTGTATCTAGATATAAAATTTTAATTAAAATTGCATATTGCAGCCTATAATACGAAAGCATTTCACCATGTCACGAAATAGATCTTCATAGTTTTCTGCTTTCTTATTTCGAAGGAAACTTGAGCATACAGATTTAAATATCCGCCAGGCTGCAAATTTTCCTTCCGACAGTTTATTTTCGAAATCTTCGTGATGCACGACTGCTTTAATTTGTGGGCCAATAAAAACCCCTTCTTTTACCTTTGCCTCACTTAAATTTTTGAATTTGTCTCTAACATGCAAGAAAACCAATCCTTCTCTGTCCAGCGCTTTTAAAAATTTTTTATTAAGTCAAGTTTAATGTGCAATGGTGGAAGAAAGACAGATTGCGAATTCACAAGTGGTTCATGTGATATGTTATTGATGCAGGAATGTAGTTATTGATGCAAGCCATTGTTTATCGATAAAATAATTTTTTCTGTCACGGCTATCCTATTCACTTAGGAAGCAGCAGAATTCAGTGTATCCTTGTTGCATGCCTGTTAATATCCCAACGACTTTCTAGTCGCCACAAATGTGCCATTTGAATGTAGTGTAGTCTATACATTTCAGTATAGCACTCATTACCTCGTATTTCCTTTGTATTTACAGCATTATATGCTACAGGAACAGGGGGAAAATGTTGCCTATGTGGAGGAGCACTGCCTTTAGACTAGGTTTGGATGAATCAATAAACTGGCGCCAATCTGTTACATTATGTTCATGTCCCAACATCTGAAATAGGCCATTCACATCACAGCAATATACAATGTCTTCTTTCTCCGCAAAATAGTCCGCAAAATGGCTTTGTCATCTTCTAAATTAACTTATTTTTACATCTTTAATCTAACACATTCCAACCTTGAAGCCTACAACCTAGTAATTCTGCGTCTGTTTGAGAGAGGTTTAAGTCCAGTGCAAGATCGCTAACCTCTCCCCGTTTGATTTCATGATGTGAGCATTTCATAGATGTACAGGGTTGAAATTCTAGATCTTGACCACTTGGGACATCGGAGGTGTCTTCCTTTGAATCAACAGTATATTTATCTGGAGCTATAGGTAGAGGAAGGTCAACAGAATGAGAAACTGATCGCATAGCGGAGGGTAGGTTTGGATACCGAATAGAATGCTTGGATTTGGACGAGAAACCCTTCATATCTGTAAACAAAAGTAACAATCCGTTATGTGATCTATTAAACCAAAGGTACTCCAAATTTCATTATACTATGTTTTCTTTGTAACCAGTTTCTCAGATTCCTGGAACATGAATTCCAGCATGTATGTTGAGCCCAAGACTTATCTTGGTCCCAACTCTACATTAAAAATACGCCATTCTAACCAACGGTGACAAGCTACATTGTTGAGTCTTGAATATAAGTTTGCCACACACATAACAAAATAAGTCACGCTTATTTTTTACATTGATGAGACATAATGCACTGAACGTAATGTACCTTGTCCTTAGTCCTTAAAACACTTGTACACTTCACACTTAACGTCACTAGAAATACAGCACCAATTCAATGAGCAGTATCACACGGTGAATGGAAACGTCAGAACTGAAACAAAATTTACAGTTAAAATGCTGGAATTGTGGGATGATCAAGCTGGCAGTGAAGGTTTGATATAGATATATATTGCTAAATGTATGTAAATCTATCCCTGCTGTGAAAATGTTGATTAGAATAAGCAGGATAATCCAAAGTTAAATTAAATTAAGAAAACATAGCAAGGTTAGCGAGGAAATAAATAAAACACTAAATTGTAGATTTTTGGGAAAATGGTACGTGTTGGACAAAAACTGAGTACAGATTCATTATTTCTAGCCATAAATATACAAGAAACACATTTAATCTAAAGGACATTTTTCATGTTGTACAGCGTTATAAGTGATCATATTCCATTTTAAATTCCTGCCCTCCTGAAATACGCCCCAGTAATTATATAACAATGTATATATCACATCATAATTAAAATATATCATAAATTAAATATCTTGAAATTTCTACAGGTAAATTCATAGCCCATTTAGGTAGTTACAATGACATTGATGGATACGATGATCAAATAGAAATAAAGTAACAATGAAATTTAATCACCAGTAATAATTGTTGCGTAAACTAACAGAAAAGAAGTTTAGATAATATTATTGTTAATTACCTTACATTGGTTCAAAGAAAGCTGAAACTGGCTGTAATAAAGGATTTTATGATCACTATTCATCATTACGGTCATTTAATGGAAGGAAAGCATATCTACTCGTATTGGACACTCATAAGTGTCTCTGGATATGTAGATAAACTATATTACATATTATAAGTGTTTCAGAAACGTTAACAATTGGGTAGTTGCAGATGAAATGAGAAAATGGAAACTTCCATTCCTCGCATTGGCTGATGGGAAGGACTGCGAACGTTTGACATGTGACCAGAACGCAGGCTTATCATGGTAGATAAGCCTCCGTCCGTACCCAAGTCCGTACTCAGTGGTCCCTGAAGATAGTGAAGTTTCTAAACCCCAAAATGGAGAGTCAGAATATTCGTGAAATTGCTCTTTATGAGTGGAAGCTCGGTAGCAACGGGAGCGAGGAAGCGAAGAAAATCAACATGGCATTAGGGGAGGGAACCATATTCAAAAACACGGTGTATCGTTGGTTCCAGAAGTTTCAGGCCGGTGATGAAAGTTTGAAAAATCAGAAACGTTGCAGGCGAGGAACTGAAAAGTATACACGATAGATATTCTGACAGCTCACCAAGACGTTCAGTGTCCATTTTTCAACCATTTCCCTCCACGTAGAGGCAAACTAAAGCTGCACCAGAAAAGGTCATTGCATGGTGGACTACTGCAGATTTGATTCATCTAACCTTCCTGAAACCAAGCCAGATGGTCACTGCTGCTCTGTACAGCTCAGATTTCGATGTAGTATACACCAAGCTGCTGAAGGATAATCGGAACTTGGCGAAACGGTCTGGAGTTCTGCTCCATGACAATGCACGACCTCACGTTGGAAAGCAGACCAAGGAGAAGATCCAGCAGCTTGGATATGAGGTTCTTCAGCATCCACCATACTCACCCGACTTCTGCCCAAAGACTACCATTTATTTCATCATTTGGAACTAATTGAGGAACAGGCAGTTTCCAAACCAGATCCAGCTGGAATATGCCTTCGACGAGTTTATCAGTTCCTGTGCATTTGATTTTATTTTAAAAGAAAGGTCATTTTTCGGCTTCCTGATCTTTGGCAGAGGTGTGTAGACGGCAATGATTCTTATTTTGACTGAATTTGTTTATTGCTAATAAAGTTATGCAACGTTTAAGTTCGAATGATATATGTTTCTATTTCATCTGCATCTATCTGATAAATCAAATAACTTCTATTACTTGAACAACATTTTTATCTTCTTCAATATTTCGTCGTTTTTAGCAAAAGACTTCTTCAGGAATTACGGTTGGGGAAAAGACCTCCGTCTTCCTCCTTACAAACGTTAATACAACATTTAAAAAATAACAATCTTTTTAAATCTGAGCTTATATTAAGAGGAAAATATCAGACTGAGCCGATCACTGCGAGGAAAAGCAACAGAATCCGGACCGGAATTGTGAGACAGTTTTGATCACTGATTGTACAGTAATGTATGTCAACTGTTAGCCATGGCCCATCGTGTCCATTTGGATCTGCAAATGAGAGAAAACGAATTCTTTTTCTTGCATTTTGTCTTTGGAACGGAAAAAGAAGAAAATATATGTAAGGTAAAAGAATAGTTCCTAGCTCGTTCGCCATCTTGTACTACACTATAGATCGTTCCTTGTAGCTACAGACTATGTCACTACATTCTATCCTGTACTACATTCCCGCTGCATAAAACTTCGTAGTGCCACTACTGTAGCTACGAGGAATACAACTCAGGCGACTCCATGCAGTTGGTCTGTATGCCAGGAGACGCATGAGCTGCATCCCCTTGAACCGGAGGGGAAGCTTGTTGTGGTGCACTGAACACGCATCATGGACACAGGCACCATGGAGCCAAGTCATGTTTCTGATGAGTCCCGGTACAGTCTACACTGTTATTCACGACGCATCCGCAAGGAACCACGGCCAATCTTGCCAACATCGTCGAACACGGTATGGGGGTCGTGGCGGTGTGATTGTGTGGGCAAGCATTATGTGGGCTCTCGTACACCTTTATACATCTTCTATAGAGGATCCTTAACTGCCCAGTTGTACCGGGAGAACGTCCTTCACCAACGTGTGGGACTTTTCAGGGTAGTTGCAGGTCCAGAGTTTCTGTTCATGGACGACACGTCCATCGTTTAGAGTGGCCTGCACGTTCCCCAGACCTGTATCCAATCGAACAGGCATGGAATGCTCTCGGAAGACGTTAATGGACTCATTCCACCACCACGAACGATGCACGAGCTGAGGACAGCATTGGTTGAAGAGTGGGATGCAATCACCCAAAGTTTGCTTGATACTCTGATGTGCAGTATGCCAGCACGTTGCATTGCTTGCGTAGCTGTGTGCGAGGACCATAAAGCCTACTGAACGCTCTTTATGCCTTCCAGAAACACCTGGATAGTACTCCAGGTGCTTCTATCTCAATGACGTTTCGGACATTTTTATTTCTTTTGTTAGAGGCAATGCTGCCACCTTTACTTTTTGGATGGGGATGATATTGGGAAGACCTTCTGCACCCCCCTCCCCTCTATCAAGTTTGGTCCCGACCGGACAACCAGAACAGTTCATTTTGCAAGATCACCTAATTTAAGGACTTCAGTATATGTGTGTATGCGGCAAAGAATTTTCTGTTGCACGTTGCCAGGATTCTAGGTGTCAAGTTCTCACAGACAGCAACTATTATAAGTCGCAAATCTTAGAGTCGTCGCTTCCCCTGTGCACACTTTCTCCTTCAGATAACCTCAGAAAAGTAATCCATTGGAGTCAGATCGGGTAACTGGCTTTATGTTCATTTTCGATTGATATCACAGCACGTTAAATTTTTTATTTTAGATAAAACTGAGTAATTGTTTTGATGAATTAGAAATAAGTACTCAAAATCAGTAAGGTGTAATATTCAAATCCTCTTGTAGGATTGTTCGAAATAAAAATAATAATTTATTATAAAAAAAATAATAGTAATTAATTATAATAAACTGTAGGGATTGTTCGAACTAATAATAGTTGACTTGCCAACTTTTGAATTCTCTTATGAAAACTTATCATCGGATTGTTTTTAATCTTAGGAATTCTTATCGATTGTCCAATCTGACAAGCATGCTTAGTAATTAAACTATTATAAACTCACTTTCGTAGTTTATAATTATAAACTGGCGTGATTATTGAGCATGATGGCAAAGAATAATGGATAGTTTAACTCCTAAATTTGTAAAGCTTCTTTTTATCTCTTTACTTTTAAAACTTTAAGAAAACAGGCATTCAAAAACTAAGATCTAATATATATTATTTTATGGGAGTGACGTTCAATCTGGGGTATGGGAAGATATGTTTGGGATACTTGAAAAAAAATTATTAAACTTTAATATATTACGAGGATATTGGATGGATATTATATAATTTATTTTAAATGCTTAACAATTGCTCTAGAATTTATTTATGGGGGTGTAAATTGAATACTTTGAATTATGCACCAATAACCTTGGCATGAAAGTGAACAAAAATGGTTAATAAGACTGCTCTATGAAAACTACGACTTCAGTGTAAATTTAACAAAATACTTTGAAGCACTTAGAAGCAATTTTCTAAATATAAAATGAAAAAAATAAACAATTGAATAAATTATATAATTTAAATTAATTGTTCAAAATAAATTTGTTTTTCACTTACCTCTCACTTGCTTAGATATTAAATTAAGTTAAAGTTACGATCAGGCCCAGAGGACCGCGCAATGCAGCTGGAGGGTAGGCTCCAGTGTTCAGAACCTACGGGATAAAGTTAAGGACGGGGGGTCGGCCCGTCGCTCGCCCGCCTTTAACTCCCGGGAAAGAAACCCGGTACCCATTCTATAGAGGGCTGGGTAGACCCTAGGGCCCGTTTGGAGGAGAAAGAAGCGTGGAAAAATTCCCGTCCTCCGCCGAGGCCGGGAATCGAACCCGCTACCTCCAACCCGCAGCCAAGCGCCCTTACCCACTCGGCTACCGGGCCCACAGATATTAAATTAGTACCATCAATAGTGTTTTAAGGCTTTACATATTTTATTCTTTTCAATTTCATAATCTCTGCAACATAATAAAAATTAATTTTCAATAAAAATAGGTTTCATTATTTGTAATTCTAAACAAAGCCAACATACAGATAGATAAATTATGATAGCTAGTGTAAATCAGATTCTTTAGTTCTTGTATTGATACCATCTTGTTGTAATTAACACATTTCTAACTAACTTTTAAGTATGCTTTGCAAAAATTAGACAAAGAATAATCTAATATTTCAGCATGGAAAACTTCTTTCTCTTCACAATCTGAATTTGAACAAAAATTATTGCTTTAATCAAAATAAACCATTACAATTGATTTTCAGTTGTCATCTCAGATTTACATTTTATTTACTTAGACCACGAAACTTTAATGATCAATTAATTCTGATTTTGAATAACCTTATTTTTAATGTAGATCTCACAAAAACCAACATTTTTATTTCTCTCCTTTGGAACCGTTGAATTAATCTTGCAATTTGGCTTGCACATTTATGGATAAGGTACAATTCAATTTAATTATTTGAATATTTTCGTAGTATTATCAGTGCGGAAATGTGTGCATGGTGTGGACAAAGCTTCTCATAGACAATCGAAGCAATATTTAGTAATTCATGTGAATTCATTTTGATTTGAGTGTGTTTTGCTTTATTTAAAATTAATTTGATTTAGGCATCTTAAGTTGGTACTTCAACTTTAATTTTCAGTAAATGTAAATTTGAAGATACTGTTGTATTTGATGGAAGGGCATTTAATATTTAAAACATGTATTTTTCACGTCCTTTTGTATTTTTTTCACGACTTCAAAAACAAACAAAAAAGAAACACAACCATTACATTAGTAAAAATGGATTATGAAGTAAAAGATTCAATTATTTTCATAAATGCAACTTTTGGTGAAGTTTTTATCCAATTACTTATCTTGTGTAATTTAAGTTTCTCCCTTAAATGTAATTTAGATATCCGATAGTCTATTTTTTCAAGATGTTTCTTTTATGATGCCAACTGCTTTATCTTGTATCCCAGATGCTATTCACTGAGACCCATTCCACTGCTAAGATATGCAAAATTACTTTTATTCTTGTGTGTATTCACAAGGAAACCAAAGACACTTCTTAGCAGTTATCTCCACGATTTCAACTGGTGCGTAAATCTAACACGAGAATTAGTCGACTCACTCTCGTTTTAACAGTTCCATTCCTAACACCAGCAGAGCACATTAAGGGTTCTGAAACCGATAAGTTCTCTTCGAAGTCCGCGTTTCCCAACTTCTGTATACAAACTACTTTATTAATCAAGGCAGCGGAAGACTGACAAAGCAAAGGAATACTAAATTCACTTTGTTAAAAGAATACAGGGGCTGTATATAAACTACGTTATACTATTTTTTTTATTTTTTTTTTTATTTTTGACACCCCTTCCTCTTCCTTGTCGCAATCTTGTGAGCAATCTTTTATGAGGCTTCCCTAATATTACGTCACAAGATCATGTCCCCCCCCCCTATTTCACATTAAAAACTAAACTATTTTTAGCTAAATATTTATTCAGTTTCACCTATTCATCAGTTCAACGACTAAATCGTCTAATGAGTCGCAGAATTGATAAGAGAACCTTTTACATTGCATTTTGATGCATATTCCTTATATTCAAGCATATTTTCGTTTGAACTTTAAAGTTTAGACAAGTGCGGGTGTTTTAATGAATTTGAGGTATTTTTGATTTCAAAACATGCCATTAAGTGAAATGTAATGTGAAGTCACATTACCTGACCCCCCCTTCCCTCCCCCCCCCTTCCGAAATTCGAAAGTATTTTGTGGACAGCCCCACATTTTACTACAGCTACTTTCAATTACTAGAACGAAAGTATTTTCTCTGTAAAATAGATAATAAATAATTAATAAATAACAGTTTATATACTAAATGTATACTAACACTGCAACATTTCAGTCAACCTGAAATTTCCAAAGTATTCTCTATATTTCAATTCATAATAACTCTTAGTTTCTCCAATTTCTTTAAAAAGATTCAAAACAAATAGCTTTATTTATCTAAAAGGAGTTGAAAAAAAACTTCTCTTTGAATGAAACCACGTCGTGGTTATTATTGTATCTTCAGTTGTATAATTAAATCCTCAATTATTAATCAGGTGTACCTGATATTTATTCATGACATCAAATTAAGAGCATTACAATTTTTTTTTATTATCTAAAAGTCGTTATAAAATAGTTACAAATGCTGTTACTAAATGATTATGATTATTATAAATGATTATGTCATCCAGACTTACAAGTTAGTTTTATTAAAATCAAAATCGATCTATGTTAGAAATTAGATGAAATTTTTTATCCCATACAAAACTTTAATAATTTGTATTCCTTTAGCGCCAACTTTGTAGTAATTTATATTCTACGGAATATATTGACTATTTACATCGAAAGCATATAAGCAAATACAATTTAATTCAATTAGACAACATCGCATTGTTTTAAGTGTCAGTAACTGTCTTTCAGTTCATTATTCATGCCATTAAAGTTGGACAGACAACTAAGGACTTACACCGTATGTTATTAACAGGACTGTGACTTTGTAATAAGTAGTAAAACTCTTATTACATTCTGGAAATTAGTATTTCAGAGTTGATACAAATCTTCAGAAATTTTATAGCAATACATTATCTCAATTAATTTCACATGAAACGAAACAGAACTTGAAACATCGAACTTACAAATTGCATAATTATTTTCTTTTCACTCACATTTTAGATATTACAAAGTTATTGCACTTAAAAGTACCTGAAAGACCGATCTTTGCTTGATAAAATAAAACTAAAATAAAGTAAGAACATTGTAGCCAATAACCTGGTTATTTAACCCCCCTTTAGAGGAAATTGAGAGCTCTGCAGTGAATACACGTGACATTGAAAAGAAAAAGTTTTAAAAATTATTGTTAAGTAAAATTATTATTTTATTACAAGTAACAAATAAAATTATTTAATTACACGTAAAAACGCACAGAATTGGTTTTATTAAGAATAAAATAAAACGAAAATAAAGTAAGAACATTGTAGCCAATAACCGGTACTCAGGTCAATCGTTTACCCCCTAAAAGAGTTTTTCCGAAGTCGAGACCTAGCTAAAACGGTGTATTCATCCCATTTCATCAAAATCTTTAGACCAGTTTTCAAGATAGAATTTACAAGAATTGCTCGCCTTATAGTATTTCATTTGATACATGAATGTTCGAAAATAGAAAGAAAATGTAAATATATTTGCCTATTATCAGCACATTTCACGGCTTTTACAGTAAATTTTATTACTGTATCTCTGCCCTCCCCCCCACACACACACACACAAATAAATTACATCAAGTAAACTAAAACAAATTTTTTGAAAGTTTATTTTTTTTTTTTTTTTTTTGATGTCTATTCTCTCAATCTACGACTGCCTTTAGAACCAGCGTGTGAATGATATATCTATGATATATTTTTATTTTTTATAGAGATCAGAATGTAGTCCTCGTGGTCTAATGGCTAAGATGTCTAACTTCGGAGCAGAAGGCTGCATGTTCGATTCCCGTAGCGAACTTTTAGAAATTATTTCTATTTTCACAAATTACAACAATTGCACCAGACACAGATAAAAGATTTTAGTAATATAGATATACTTTTCAGTGGTTTTTTGAGTTATAAATAGTATTGGTTTTTAGTTACAAATAGTGATTTTTCAGTATTCTACCCAATAGAAATAGTGATTCTTTCTTTCTTGAATCTTTTTTTTATTCAAACATCTCCCGTGTACACGCGCTTGTTTTTTAATATCACATAGAATTTGATTAAGTAAGAATATTATATTTAAAATATTCCAACATTTCGGCAATTATAGTTCTAATTGTCATTTTCGAATTACAAATAAACAGACGGATCGGAAATAAATAAAAAATCTTGAGATTAAAAAAAAAAAAGGTTGAATTCATTCATTATTGATTAGGGGAAGGGGAAGGACACAAGTCAAATAACAATATAAAGTGCGTAGTAGTCACCTTGGCCTAATGGATAAGACGTTTGACTTCGGATCAGAAGGTTATAGGTTCGATTCCTGTCGCGGACGTTTCATTGTAAAAATTATTTCTATTTTCCATTCGCTCAGGAAATAGCGCCGGACAAAGACAGACAGACAGAGAAATAAAAGATTTTAGTAATATAGATTATCAATTTGAATGTAGTCCCCGAGGTCTAATGTATAAGACGTCTGACTTCGGATCAGAAGATTGCAGGTTAGATTCCTGTCTCGGACGTTTCATTGAAGAAATTATTTCTATTTTCACAGGAAATTAAAATTAATTTTCAAACACAAATGCGTGACGGAAATGCGTTGCTCGCAGACAGATCTGGAAACACTATGTAAGACAGTATATTTAACTATATTCATTAAATAGGCAAATTTAAAACAAAAAATCGAATTTATATTTTTGCTAAGAAATCTTTCGTTACATACATGGACATATGTAGTTTCCCAGCCACCCACAACACACACTTCCCCTGACATTTTGAAGGCTACTTTTATTTTTTATTTACAATTGGATGTCGACTTCCTAATTTACTTTTTCCATTTCAAAATAAAATACTTTATACTCCCCTTTCAAAATTTACGCTACGTCATGAAATAACTTACATACAATTACTTCCCTACTCCCTCTTAATTATTAAAAAAAAAAAAACCACAAAAAAAGAACCCAATTTCCTCGAAATAGGGCAGTCACTTTTTCAATTTGTTATCAATTAAAAGTGCAAATAAAAAAGATCAATTCTGTTCGACAAAGTAAGCTATCACCTAGCATATGGCAAACTAAACAGTTGTAGAGCTTTCTTTATACATATTCTTTGATTAACAGAATGTAAAGAAATTAAAAATTACCAAATAGTTCATGTGTATCATCTTCGAAATGTGTACGAGTTATTGAAACGAAATCATTAACGCTTTCTTTTAAACTTACCTAGCAAATCTATAATTGACGGAAAGTTAATCAGAAATGTGATTTATTTACCGCCAATTACACAAGAAAAGTAAGGAAAAGCTCGATCTGGTTATTTAACTCCCTTACGGGTAAATGGACCAACTCCGCAGTGAATACACGCGAAGCGACGTTGAAATGAGGAAGTTTTAAAAGTTGTTATTATTAAGTAAAAATAAAACTGTTATTTTAAATAAAAACAGACAGAACAAGAATTTATTAAGAATAAAATAAAACGAAAATAAAGTAAGTCAATAACCTGGCACCCAGGTCAATCATTCCCTAAATGAGTTTTCCCGAAGTCGAGGCTCACCTAAATCTCTTTTTTCGCACCCGAAAACGGTAGATAAATTCCATTTCACCAAAATCCTTAGACCCGTTTTCAAGATACAATTTACACCAATTGCTTGCTTTATAGGATTTGATTGCTATTTAGGACATTCCTGAAATTGCCATCATCATCCACAAATTCTGGAACGAGTATTTTGATTAAAAGGTCTCTGGGGTAAAAATTAAAAGACAAAAAATTAGTATATAAAAACGTCGTTATAAATTGAACGAAGTATAGGATTTTTATATTCTAAATCTTAGTTTATATAAATATGTTAATTCTTTGAGTGGTTTCATTAAATATAGTTATATAGTATACATAAAAACTAATACATAATTGGGAAGGAGTTTGCTATAGTAAATAATTTTTTTTTATTTTATGATGTCTTGTTACTTAGAGGTCGTATTTCTTCTCAATTTCAGTGAGAGACATTTGTAAAACTAAATGCATTTGATGTCTGTAAATTCTGTGAGTAAATTAGATTACATCATTTATTAATGATTTTCATTACAAATTACTAAACTATTAAAATGTTTGAATGATGTGTAGCTTTATTTTGAAATTTTGACTTTGTTCTTAGTTTTATTAAAAAAAAAAAAAAAAAAATCTGATAACCCTAATGTCAGTAGAGGAATCGAAGTAAAACTAGTAAATGTTGCATTACTTTGCAACTGGGAAATATTAAAAAAAAAATGTTCTTTTAGTTTATATCGCTGATTAATATAACGTATGTTTTTGATATATTAATTCAGTAACCATTTCATCGTTAATTTTCAATGGAGAAATATTTTTAGTACTTGGAATGTTTTCAAATTTCCCCAAGTATATGAAGTTTTATAATTAATATATAGAAAAGTAATGCAAAAGGAAGTTATCTGTTAAGTTCCAATTCCACTTTGTAGTCTTTCAATGACTACTTTATGAACGGTGTGACAGCTATTAAAAGAACAATAAGCTCAGGCTCTAAGTCAGTTAGTAAAACCTTAAGTTATTACTGCAGTTAGATGGTCCTTAAGCCTTCCAAGTCTATTATCGGGCATCAAATATTAGTAAAAGTCTTGCATTTGCCCTAAGGTTTGGTTGGCTGTAGCCTCATCTAATTTGATAACGAAAAGCGATCGCTGAATCGAACTCCTTCAAAGATTTTTTTGAAAACATTCAAGAGGTCAGAGTGTGGAGTTGTTTTCAACCATGGTCATAAACAAAGAAAGCATTGATAGTTCGAGTTTCTCATGCATATTGTAAAATAGCAATCAAATGATCTTAGTTACTATTAGATTAACTTGAGTCTTTTTAAGGAATAAAAACAGTGTAATTTTGCATTTTCTGAAAAAAATAATTAAATTCACATTACTTACTAAAGTTGTCTAAATTGGATGAATTTTAATCATATTAAACCACGCGATTATCTGAAATGGATTACCCGTCTTAAATAAGCTTAAAACGATAGAAATGGAATCTTTAGTTTCTAATAGTGAGGATTTTTGTTATCTTCTCATGCTATTTTCTCGACAAGGATCTATATACTTCAAAACAAGATTTCAAATATAATAAGTTAGATCGTTTCTAATCCTGAAATACAGTCGGACCTCTATTTAACGAAGTCGCTAAATCCCGAAAAAAAGTTAGTTATATGGAAAATTCGTTAAATAGAGATTCACCTTTTAAAATTACTTTAAACTACATACAACGGATTTAAAATACATAAACAAATAATATTATTAAAAAAAAGTAATAATTTTAATGACATACAGCATACATTACCACATGCGTACTTAAATTTTAATAATAAAGTCTGTTAATTTTGTCTGAGTTTTTTTTTTTTTTTTTTGAAAAAGTGTTTTTGCTCATAGTAGCCTACGTCTCGCATCTTTGCAAAGCACCAAAAACCCCTTCAGTATTTTCTTCAAATTGTAATCAGCGTCGGATTGTTTCAAATGATTTTAGCATTTCATCATACGAAGTTTTTTTTTATTTCTGCACCATGATCATTTCCATTTTCATCGTCTTCATCTTCATCGCAACTCACATAGCTGTATTGTTTTTATTTTTCACACTGTCCAAAATATCCGATTCAGTTAATTGTGTCAGAGGTCTCAACTTCAAAATCAAGTGAAAGATAATCATCAATCAGCACATCATCGTTAATTTCTTCTTTTTCCCTGAGCTGTATCCACATTTCTTTCATTTCCTCTAAGGAATATTAATAATAAAAACATTTCAAGGAGAAAAAAAAATAGATACCACGAAAAAGTTCGTTAAATAGAAAATACACTTCGCTATTTGGAGGTTATTTTACGAAGAAATTAGCATAATGTTCTTGGTTCCAAAGAAAAGTTCGCAAAATAGAGAAATTCGCAAAATAGAGGTTCGTTAAATAGAGGTCCGACTGTATATATATCAAGCATCAAGAAGTTCTTTCCAGCATTTCAAAAGTATTTAGGGATACAGATAGACTAAGTAAATTAGTCTGAACTTCACATTCCTCAATCAAGGATTTCAAATAGAAAACATGATTCGTAAAGTTTAGAAACTGCTGCTTTTAATCAATTTCCATATTATAAGAATGAAAACACAAAAATTATTTACTTCATAAAGCCTTAACAATTACTCTTTCTTTTTTATTGTCAAACTACTTTAAAAATATCATCCAGACCAGACACTTCTCGCACATCACAGCCTAAAAAGCTTAAAATCTATTTTGTAGCTATATTTCCACTGCAAGCTTTAAAAATTGTTTCCCATATTCAATGTTTAGAGTAATTAAACTTTCCTTCTGAGATTAATGAAACTCACACATTTCGTAATGGAAATTCTTGAGACTGCTGCTACCTTCAGAAAAAATTCTAATTACCCTCTCGTTAACCTCAGAAAACACCAGAAGGTGAATGTCAGTTAAAAAGACCTTTCTTCCCTACCCCTTTGTATTTACGTAATTCAAACACCCACCAAAAATGTTAATATTATAATTTTAAAATACAAATAGGGTTAATTTTTTAAATTTAATTTTACTGTTATACTATATAGGTAGGTAGGTATATCCCATGTGGAACCACCATGGTCCATGGGGACGTTGGAAGCAAGGCTCTCAACGTTTTAATGACCCGGGACTAACATAAGGCCAGGTGGTCAGTCCAACGTTCGCCCGATTTTACCCCTGGGAAAGAAACCGGGTACCCATCTATAGAGAGCGTAGGTCCTATCTTGAGAAGGATTTGGCATGGAAAAGAGAATTCAGAGGCAGAGATCAGGCATTGAATCGGGCTCCTCCAATCCTCAGTCAAGCATATTACCATGGACCCACATGTATACTGAATAGTATTAACTTTAAAAGTTATGTATTATTTATGGTAACTAGCCAAGATATTTCAGTTTTATCTTTTTCTCGTTCTAAATTCCTAATTTATTGGATTATTGTAAAAACGTTTGTTTTTATTTTATTTGTTTTCAACTAAATAAATATTGGTTTTGTTTTTGTTTTTTAGTCGCAGTTGTTTGTATTATTAGATGTTTCGATATTTATTTTATCTCATATTGTTGGCAATAATAGGCTTTCTTATTTCTAGCTTTTAGGTAGTAGTTTTTATGACGAATTGGCATATATTTTTTTAATATTACTTTATTATTTATATGTATCTGAATTTTATGTTACTTACAGATTATAGAAAATTTAGAAATTATTGAATAGTGATATTTTTTTTATATGAGACCTATATTATTTAATTTCCAGAAAGATTTAAATCTGTTATTTAACTTAATTCAGTAAAACTTTTGGAAAAAATATTTTTATGTTAAGCTTCTTTTTGCCATCTTTCAAATTTCATACTGAAATCAAAGAATTGTGAGTTGTTTGTCTTAAACTTTAGATATTTTCTAAAATATTATTTCCTAACTGTTGCTTTCATTAAATAAGGTTACTACCTCTAAGAGTGGACGTGGTTCTAAATAAGCTTTTGGAAAATGTTGTTGTTTTTTTTAATAAATAATTATCTATATTTATTAAATGTTGCTTTTTGAGTAAACCATAATAGCTACAGAAGTTAATTTGAGATTTTTCTCAGAAAAATGTATATTTCTATCTTTAGCTCTGACTTTCCTGTGTGGCTTTCTGTTAGATATCGATCGGACACCGATTCTCTGAACATGAGGAAGGAAATGCCTAAAATAGAAGAAATCAGTCCTTTTCTTAGCTTTTACATTCAGGAACTCCAAAGAGCAGAAATAAATCTTTTACAGGAAATTAAACTCTTTCGTTGGAATGAGAAGAATATGAGATGGTTAATACTGTTATTTTATACTGTTGTTTTCCTTCATCATAAGTAACTTAATTATGACAGTAATGATATAGCTGTAGTTTAGTCATAAAACCAAAGTATGATTGAAGTCATTCTGGATATTTAGGTGGTTTCTATTGACCCAGTAGACGAAAGAGAGGGGGGATCTCTTAGGTTCATTCCGTACGTCCATCATGAGTTCTATCCCAAACCACAAGTCGGACAAACATGAGTGATATCTTATTGAAATCCGTATAACTTGTAGAGGTCCATCTATGATCACTTTCTGTCTCAGAAGTGGCCTAAAATGAAAAGGGTCGCTACGGTTTCATGTACAATTACCTATTTTAAAAATGTCTTTGATAAATTTACTCAAATTACTTAAATTTAATTCCTTGTTACTATTTTCAAAAACGAAGACAAGTTCAGTGCTAATAATTTTTTTTCAGATAACTCAGCATTCTTTTCCAAATAGCTTTTCACTTACATACATGCATACATGTAGGTTAAGGTAGGGTAAGATGACGAACTTAAGCTTCAGATTTTTTCCCTCGGCTTCGTAAGTGGTCTGAAATTTGAAAGGACACTTCTTGTAACCTTTATGTTCAATAAAAAAATATGAAACGCTGTTTTATCCTATCGAATTATGAAAAATATTTCACACACACAAAAAAAAAAGAGTCATTTTCGTCATCTTACCCTACCTAAGGGGTAAGATGACGAAGGGGGTGGGTAAGATGACGAACAGATAAAAGTAATACATTAAGATAGAAACATTTTATTTTAAAAATGCAGAGAAACAATTTCACTTACTAACGTGTGGCATGAATTAGAAAAGCCAAAGATGAAACAGTTAAAGTGCAATAACAGATTCTTCGTAATGAAACAAAACTTTGAACAATTAGGTACAACAAACCTCCATTTTAGAAGCATTTTTCTTTTTAAAAATTCACACTTCTTTAGGTTTTAGACGTTAAAAAAGGAAAGTTTAAAATTATTAGATCTTCTGGAAGTAGGTTATTGTTTCTTCTACAAACAGACAGACATATAAAAATTCTGCTTATCATATTAACAAACAGTGAATTTTAAGATCGTAAAGATTTAAACGAAAACGTTGAACATAAAATTGTAATAAACTAAACCTAATTTTAAAAACTAAGATTGCTGAAATGAATGATGAAAAGGAGATTAACATAGAAATAGAAATAAAAAGTAGCCTTTGCATAATGCTAAAAAACCAAAAAAAACACTGAAATACAGTATTTTCATGAATTGCTGTAGGATTCGGTGAGAAAAACAAGATTTTAAGAAATCAATACATGCAAATAAATGAGTGAAAAATAAAAAAAAAAAAAACACTTTTTATAGTTACCACATTTTATTTTATTTTACTTTCGTACATTGAAATATTCCAACAGTGTTGATTGATGAACAGCTGCTGCATCTCCGCAAATCGTTTTAAAAGAAAGGCAATATCTGTCTTTGAAACGTTCCAGCCAACTATTGCTGCCCCCGAAATCTTCAATGTTGAACTCCTTAGCAATTTCCATGGCTTTTTCTTTGAGAATCAGCAGAAATCGGCACATTTTGCGATCTGGCATGTTTTAGCCATCGAACTAAAACCTCCTCGATCTCGTCAAACTTCGATTTCCTCATTCTTTTTCTTTTGTCTTTGCAGTCAGCTTCTTCAATTACTTGTTTCGATGAAAGAATATAAACGTTTAATGTAGTCCTGGGACTATGGTGTTCTTTGGCAAAAGCTATTTTCGAAACATTTGATTTTTCAAAAAGTGCAATTAAGTCTTTTTTTCTTTAAAAGATAACGAGGTATGTTTTCGTTTCCCTGGCATGTTAAAAACGTAATCGAACTATGAAAATGCAAGAGAAAAAAATAGCCCTTAGAGCGGGGCTTACTCGCTATGAAATGAAGTCACACTCAGGAGCGGTCAAGAAAAACGTCTACACGTGACAGAGTCGCAGCGAGAAGTGTGCTTTAAATGATTAGAAGCGAGATTCCAAGAACCCAAATCCCCCGAAGGGGTAGGAAAGGAATGAAGTGGCAGGCGTGGTCGAAAATTCCCAGTTAAAGCTTGGCTTTCTTAAAGTGAAGGGACGGGGCTGAAAAGACAGCACAATGGCATGCAAAATGGAGAAGAAAGCTGCTTTTGGCCATTTTTGAGGGTGACTAGTTATCCGGAGTAGAATTAAATTTGATGACGGGTAAAGAGGGTTATTTTACATTATTGTTATGAGACCTTGTCGGGACCATAGGAAAACGACGATTTAAACGGAGTGACGACTTATCCAGGTGACGACTTAACGAGGTTTTACTGTAATTTCATTTTTTTTTGTTTTTGAAGTTTTATATGCCGTCTTTTTAGATATATTCAATTCCCATCAACAGATTTGAGGTTGTGTATTCTATAGATAATGGTTTTCTTTTACAAATCGTGCATCTCAATAAAAATAGCACAGTGATTATAATGCAAGAATATATTAAGGTTCTTATACATTAAGTTTATACGTATTAATATACAATGATGTTGACAATATGTTTGCAGTACATTAATGTTGGTTAATATATAATGTTATTATAAATCTAATTTTTTTAAAATTAAACGTATAGCTTGTTATTAGTGAACTTCTAATTAATAATAAAGGGAGTTATCTCCTCTTACAATAGAGGCGCCAATAATATGCAAAGTGACGTCAAACTCAGTTGGCGTGTTGCGTCTTTCTCAATTTTTTCCAACAAAACTTGTCAAGTTTTATTAAATCTACAATCATAATTAGAAAGTAATCAGTCTCGGAATACTTCATTCGAACATAACAGAAAGTATGAGCCCAATTACCTCGTATTTTCTGTTCATAATATTTAATTCGAAATATCAGACAGTAATCTGGCATCGTAATATTTAATTCATTCAGTCAGAATCCTAATTGAATCCGAATCAAAAGAGAGTTATGATCATTGTATTTAATTCAAACATCATCAGAAAGTAATCACGATGATAATATCTAAACTAAAATTTATTACATTGAGAGGTAATTTCAATGAATCTAAATTAGACGGCGCCACCTTCCAGTCCTCTTCTCAGCATCCAATTGTTTAAAGTTGCTTTTTTCTCAATTCTCTTCGATCAAAATGAATTTATCAAGTTTATTAAATCTATGATCTTACTTAGAAATATAAATAATCAGAAAAAAGTCGTAATATTTTTAATATACAGTAGTAGCCCAAATATCATAATATTTAATTCATTCATTAGAATCGTAATTCAATCCTAATCAGAAATAGTTGCGATCGCAGTATTTAATTCAATCATAATCAGAAAGTAATCTGGATGATGTCGAAATGTACTCATTACATTAAATTCAGTAGATGGCGCCACCTTTCAATCCTCGTCTCTTAATTTAATTGTTTCGTGTTGGGTTTTTCTCAATCTTCTTCAAACAAAATTCATAATCGTAATCGGGGTCGTCATACGATTTAATTCGATCATAATCAGAAAGTAATAGAAATAATAATAATAATAATAATAATAATAAGCCCCCATGGACCCTACCTCCTCGCGGTGGGGGCGGGAACTACACTAGCTTTAGGGTAAGCTAAAGGGTCCAACCATTTATGATGAGAACACGTTCTAATATAGATCAAGCTGCATCAGGTGTGGCGCAGGATAAAGTCACCCGCGTTCGGGGGTTAGGCAGAGGCCTCCGTTCTAAAAATATACTACAGTCTCCCGCAGGTGGTGGTTCAGAAAGTGGCACCCCATCCTGTAGTATGGCTACCACAATGCCCGGGCAACACCACCCAGCCCGAACAGTCGGAAGTGTTTCGTCTGTGTCAGAGCAGGCGACCACCAAGACTGGGAAACCACGCCAGCGCATCCGATGGTCACCACAGATGAACCAGGATCTTATGCGCGACTTCTACACTGTTACATAGTTAGGGACTCAACTCACAGGATACAGACAGGCACTATACCATGCATTCACCACACGTTATCCATCGTTAGGGCTTAGCGAACAGCGGGTAGCGGATCAGCGACGTTCCATAGTAGTAAACAATCTTATTCTTCCATACATACTTACACAAATTAGGGAAGAGGTCGCTGAAACCAACCACACCCTACCCCACCAGAAGACATTACCTTTTTGGCAAACACAGAAGCAATCTCTACCCCTCAGTCCACATGCCCCAACAATACAACTAATGACATACTACAAGCAGCATACGATAATTTCTACACCGCACTAGCACAATATACAGGCACAGACCCCACACTCAGACCTCCACTCCCCAAAGTACACATATCAAAACAACTCGCCACAGTCATATACCATCTCAACACACACACTATCCCACAACATCTTGACAATATCCAAACATTAGAAGACATACATACAACACTCTACTGCGCGGCACAAGGAACCATTCGGGCACTTGGAATCAAACAACCCCACATACCTATCACAGCACGGTCACAAGAATACATCTACCCCTTGGAGACGTCGCCGAGGGCCGCATCAGCGACCTTAGAGCAGACATAGCCAGGCTCCCACAATACTGTGCAGGAAACAAAACAAAGAAACTTATGTCCCAGATCAGGAAGATATTCAAGCACATAAACACTCGCCCTTCACACTCAAACCATCATAACCAGGTTCAGGAACATCTCGACACACTAAAGCAAAAACTCAGTGCACTTACAAAAAGATTACAAAGATACAAACAATGCACTCTGCGCAAACAACAGAACAAGACTTTCCAATACAATGAGAAAAAATTCTACAGATCCCTTACATCTCCCTCCACTACACCCAACACAAACACACCCACCAGCGAGGCATTACATGAATACTGGTCGTCTCTGTGGTCCAACCCCATCCCCCACAATGATAAAGCACCGTGGATCACAGAGGAACAGCAACTCGCTGAACACTTACCCTTCATGTCCTTCCATGATATTACTCTCGTAGACATACATACAGCACTAAAACATAGGAACTTACCCATCGCGTACATCGACTACAAGAAGGCATTTGACTCAGTCCCCCATTCCTGGCTTTTACACACTCTTCAACTCTACAAAGTACACCCCAAGATCACGGCATTCTTGGATGCCACGATGAAGAGTTGGAACACAACATTACACCTATGCACCTCCAACACCTCCATCACTACAGATCCCATTCCCATTAGGAGAGGTATTTTCCAGGGAGACTCCTTGAGTCCTCTTTGGTTCTGCCTCGCCTTGAATCCATTAAGCCACATGCTAGACAACACAAAACACGGTTATAGGCTTATCTCAGGCATTCTGACACCATACAAAATCACACACTTACTCTACATGGATGATATTAAACTCTACGCCACAAACAACGCACAACTTATCAATTTACTACAAGTCACAACACAGTTCACCAAAGACATTGGGATGGAATTTGCAATTGACAAATGCCACAAGCTACATATAACACGCGGGAAGACTACGAATTTGGAGGGTTTTGAACTGGACGATGGGTTGGCCATCCAATCCATGGAAGAGGGAGAGACCTACAAGTACCTGGGCTTCCAGCAAGCGCGCGTCATTGACAACGCAAACATCAAAAACGCACTCAAGAAAGCATACCGTGCTCGCGTTCACAACATCCTCAAAACACAACTCAATGCTAGAAATAAAATTGAAGCCATCAACACTTTTGCCGTCCCCACACTTACATATTCGTTCGGCATAATTCCATGGACAAACACTGAACTCGAAGCACTACAACGCACAACACGCATTACATTCACGAAACACAACATGCACCACCCCAAGTCCGCTACGGAAAGGATGACTCTTCCCCGCAAGGAGGGAGACCGAGGACTCATCAATCTCTTCACCCTACACGAAAAACAAGTAAACGCACTTAGGGAACACTTCCACCAAAGAGCACAACACTCCTCACTCCACTCAGCCATTGTCAAGGCTGACACACACCTCACACCCCTGGACCTTGCAAACCCTTCTTTAACACTCACCACCCCCGACACCCACACACAGCAGCTGCATGAATCATGGGCTCGTAAAGATCTCCATGGCAGACATCGCCACGAACTCAGCCAACCTCATGTCGACATGGAAGCGTCGAACAAATGGCTGACGAGTGGTGAGCTGTTTGGGGAGACCGAAGGGTTCATGATCGCGATATAGGACCAAGTCATCCCCACATGCAACTACAAGAAACACATTCTACACGACGCAAACACACACGATGACAGATGCAGGAAATGCCACACTACGCATGAGACGATCGACCACATAATATCAGGCTTCCCCCTTCTGTCCCAAACAGACTACCTCCACCGACACAATCAGGTAGCGTCGATCGTTCATCAACAGCTAGCACACAAACACTCACTTATTCAGAACACGGTCCCATACTACAAGTACACACCACAAAGCGTACTAGAGTCAACCTCACATAAGCTGTACTGGTACAGCCCCATTCACACAGACAAAACTATACATCACAACAGACCTGACATCCCACTTGTTGATAAGGTCAACAAACAGACCTATCTCATTGAGATTGCAGTGCCTATCAGCAAGAACATGCAGAAAACTCACGCAGACAAGATAAGTAAATGTACAGACCTAGCACACGAGCTCCAGAAGCAGTGGAGGCAGGACCGAGTACGTGTTGTTCCCATCGTCCTGTCCGCCACTGGTCTGGTGCCTCACACATTGCACCACAGCCTCAGCACACTAGGACTTCATAAAAACACTTATGCACAACTCCAGAAGGCTGTGGTACTCAACACAACACGCATAGTTAGGAAATTTATGGACACAACCACACATCCCTAACTATTCTTCCAAACTTTTTTTTTTTTTTTTTTAACACTTGGCAATATGTGCTCTGGTCCTTGACCCGCCCTATTGTCTTAGCTGGAGAAACCCATGGTTTGAAACTTTTTCGAGATAATAATAATAATAATAATTATTACAACAGACCTGACATCACACTTGTTGATAAGGTCAACAAACATACCTATCTCATTGACATTGCAGTGCCTATCAGCAAGAACATGCAGAAAACTCATGCAGACAAGATCAGTAAATACACCGATCTAGCACACGAGTTCGAGAAGCAGTGGAGGCAGGACAGAGTACCTGTTGTACCCATCGTCCTGTCCACTGGTTTGGTGCCTCACAAATTGCACCACAGCCTCAGCACACTAGGACTTCACAAAAACACTTATGCACAACTCCTGAAAGCTATGATACTCAACACAACACGCATAGTTAGAAAATTTACGGACACCACACATCGCTAACCATTCTTGCACAATTTTTTTTTCTTTTTTTCTTTTTGTTTTTATACTTGACAATATGTGTTTGGTCCTTGATCCGCCATTTTGTCTTTGCTGGGGAAACCCAAGGTTTGAAACTTTCACATAACAATAATAATAATAATAATAATAGAAAATTCGATAGGCATCGCCACCTTCCAATCCTCTTTTCAGCATTAAATTGTTTAGTGTTTGTTCTTTCTCAATCGTCTCGGAACAAAATTCATCAAGTTTATTATATCTTTAGACAGAATATAGACAGAATCGTTGTACTTAAATTAGGATAATTTCATTTAAATACTATTTTAAATTAATTTAATTCATACATAATCAGAAAGCAATCATTACATTGAAAGTTAAATTCAATAGATAGCGTCACCTTCCAATCTTTGGAGTTGTCTTTCTCAATCTTTTTAAGACAGAAATTCATCAAGTTCATTAACTGTATTATTGTAATCAGAATCATAATATTTAATTCGACCGGAATCAGAAAGTAATCGGGATCATAATATCTAATTTGTTCAAAAATCGATAGAAATCGGAATTGTAATATTTAATTTTGTCATGATCAGAAGTAATCGAATTCAAATGATTAATTCTATCGAAAGTAGGAAATAAATCAGGAAGTAATTTGTGACTCGAAAATGGACATTTACCAATATTTCCTTGGAATGATGGTTGGATGCTTTGTAGTTAATCTGGCAATTTCAGTTTTGAAATTTTCCAGTCGCTTTGCAGCTTGCCTCAAATAAACCGAGAACACATCTGCTGGTCGTCGAATCATTAAAAAATGCCTTTCAGTCTCTGCAGTGCTGAGTTGCCATGAGTGATTGTCAGCTCTTTATCGGACAATTTCCTTTTTAGAAGAACGTACAGGCATTTAGAATTCCCTCTGGCTTTGAAAGATTCCAGCGGCTTTGGTGCTTACTATTAGATATAGAATTACATACGCTAAACATACGTTCTTTATTGTAATACTTGGGAATGTCTTATTTAGCGAATTCTATATTGATTTTACAGTCTTAACAGCTGTTTAATGATCAAAGTCTAAAGTAAAGAAAAAGATCAATCTAAACTAGGATAAACTTTTTTCAGCATTTGTGAAGATTTCATAATAGATTTATGTAAGTCTTAATACATTAAAAGGTTTTTGTAAGTCATTTATGCAATCATAAATTCGTAATTACTGAGCATGCGAAGTCTCAGTATTCCATTTGAAATTTTTCCTTCTATTTTTATCCATTATTTGTCTGATTGTTTGTTTATTCTCGCAACAAAGTTGCTGGGCGTGAAGATATGTAGTTTATTTCTGGTCCAACTAAAACACATGCCCATTTATTGTGGTCTACACCCTCCTATTCCTCAAAACTAACTCTGAAATCGCTCTTTTAACGGCTTTATTTAAAATTTCATGCAATGTTTATTTATGGTCCAACTTAAAATATGAGCATGATTATTTTGGTCTCCATCCGCATTCACAGTCAACCTTTTGAGGTCCAGCGTTGCATCTCAGTCCCCAATCAGCGATGGTAGCTAAGCGTATACCTATCAATATTTACTTAAATACTGAGCAAGGGAAGCCTCCGAAACCTTGTTATCCGACTTTAACATTTTGTAATATCTAATATTTTTGTTAATATAAGTATAAACAATAATATGTTAAAAAAACCATAAATCACTATTTGGACGATATGTAGAAAAGATTTTCCGCATATAACAGATTATATCATTTTTTTAGTCCCTGTCATTATTTTTTTCTTGGATTTTGTTTTTAAAATCATGAAAACAACATAAACGAAAAGTCTACGGTTACATTAAGTTACGGACAGAGCATGCGAAATCTTATTAATTAACTTGAAAATTTTTATCATTTTATTGTCTGTTGATCTTTTTCTCCTCTTGTCGGTTGTCGCATCACGCGAAAACTACTGAACAGAATTCAGTAAAATTACGTATGTAGCTCATTTATTATCCAACATAAAACACAAGCACCTTTATTTGAGTCTTCCATTCCTCACAACTGACTTTCAAAATACCTCGGACTTCTTTAAAATTTGACGTGATGCTGTTTATGAGTCAGCTTAACTAAATGGCCGTTTTACATTTACTATTTCACTCGCCATAAATGCAAGCCATAACGCAGGCCATGTCAGGGTAGATTGCGAGCGATTAGTGCACTGCTTTACACTTACCATAACGCCTTCCATCAAACGGAACATTTACACTTATCAATTGTCATCATGCCAACGTTTTATTTACGAAAAAAATAGCAGTGATTTATATAAAAACCATTTAGTCAATGCATCGGATAGGTGAAAGAATGTCTTTAATTAATTAAAATAGGAAATATTCATGTTTTTTTTCATCGTTTTGGTTTCTTTGTTTTCAGTTTCGATAAATCAGTTTCGATAAATAATTCAGTCTCGTTAAATCTCGATCAATGGCGATATCTTTTCGAGATCTGGCATCGCTGTCGATTCGAATTTTCAAGCCGAAATTCTGAAATGATTTTGATTAATAATATAACATTTTATGAAAGCATCCACGAAAACATAAGGAAAAGATGCCCTCCGATCGTGAAAATCATTTTTGTAATCGGTAATTTCGAATAAATAGATACAAATCGATTGGACTTCCAAGTTCTACAATTCTCACCAGGAGCGCTAGTGGCGATGTCCAGCCATCTGATGTCGAGACATTTCTTCGAAAATAGAGCATGGGCTATCGCTGGACATCTCCGGGATATGTCTGATGTCGAGGTGATGGCGAGTGAAATGTCCAGGTTATGGCGAGTGAAATAGTAAATGTAAAACGGGCTTTAGAGCACCATTATTATGTCTCCACTCCCACCCCCACCCACCCCCGTCTAAGTCCTCGAAATGACCTTTGGTATACGTATTTAAAACAATTCAATTCTAAAAAATCATGAAGTTCTATTTTCACAAGAGTTGAATACATCATTCAAGAGTTGAATGAATGCAGAAATTAACGAATAAATGATTTTAATTGTCCATGAAGAAGTCTTAAATATCGAATTAAGTAAATATGAACTTGAATTTGTATATATTGTTGCATATTTAACATTATGTTCGATTTAACGTTCGTATCAATAGTTCGATTCTTTAATACAAATCGTCGATTGTAAAGCACATTTTGTAAGTTAGGATTTGTTCTTCTTGTAGCGCAATATACATGCAAAGTATATCCAAGCATATCCATTAATGGTATAATTATATTCATCCATGTTGCCGTTACTAATCCAATCGAAAAAACTTAAGGTTTAACTGCATACCCTCAGCCATAACCGTTTCATCCATCTTCCTTTTCAACTACAACTTCCCTTGCACTAATCTTCACACTTGGCTCCTGCATGGTGGGTGGGTGCTGCTTAACAAAACCACAGCAATTATTGTTGTCTTCTCCTTATTATTGATATTAAAACATTACTTTCTTTTCGATACATTAATTCACACTTTATAATTAAATTCTCCCACTACATGCTTAATCCTCACTGAGTGGTCAGCTCAAAGTAGTATAAAAAATTATTAGAAATTTTCCATTTTCCTAAAAAAGTACTTTGAAAAAGTTATTGCAGAACAGATTGTAGGAAAGTTAAATTGTAAGCCGCTTAGTCCAAGTCTTAGTTTACGACTTTTGCTGATGACATTGTGTATTTAGGAAAGGTGCTATATATGTATTAGCTGTTTCAGGAAATCGATCTTTGTATTGATTAGTAGGAAAAGTAATTATCAGGTGTACATTAAATCCAAACACTGCTTTGATTGTAGTGGAAACGAGTGTGATTGAATTCTATCCATTGCTCGGCATCCATGAACCGTTCCAGACAAGGGAGAATATGTCCGTCAGTCAATTAACAGCGGAAACAGTCTCCTGGGATTCCGTGCACGAGATGACCCAATTACGAACGCATTTTGTCGATTGCGAAGTAACGCCGGATTTCTGTGATCTGAGATTGAATCAATCAGCAGGGATCGTTTTCAATGAGAACAAACAAAGAGTTTTGAAGAGACACGTTTAAATTTGAACCGCATTCAACTTGTTATATTGAAAGTAAATACATCCAAATGTCACTAGCTGAAATGAAATAAGAATATCTTCACAGAGCAATTTAGTCTCTCAACCTTACAAATATTTAGAAACACTGTTAATATTTCTTTTATGTAAATTCAATTACTAATATTTATGGCTACTTTTTAATGAAAATTAAAATAATTTTAATTGATATCATAAAAATATTAGCAGCACGTTTTGAACTAAGTTAATTTAAATTGATCAATAATAATAATAATAAATGATTGACATGCGAAATCTTACTATTCTAGTCGAACACTTTCCTCATTTGGTTGTCCAATTGTATGTTTGTGTTTGTACGCGCATCACGCTAAAATGGCTAGACAGATTTGATACGTAGCTTATTTATGATATGCAACAGTTATAATACCTAAATGAATTATAATACCTAAATATAATATCTAAATGGTTTGTTATTTGTCCAATTAAAAATATGAGTAAGTTATTTTGGTCGCCATCCCTCTTCCCAGTCATACCAAATTGATGTATAGTGCTGTATGCTCATTCCTTACCAAGCAATGGAAAACTGATATTATTATTTCTTAAAATAAAGATTAATTGATTTCTTATATTATTATTTTCTTAATTATGTAATAATAATTTGAATAATAATATTCCTAATTTTCATTTTATATAGTTAGTATTTCAGAAAATATTTTTGTATAATAATATAAAATTCCATGCCGTCCAAAATGTATCTTATCTTGCCTACACAGAGTGCCTCAAAAATCAGTATTCTGGGAGGTCATAGTGTCGATCATTCAAAGAAAAAAAAATATATGAACATGTGTTCTATTTCGAACGATTTCCAAGAGAGAGCTATTTTTTTGTAAGAAATAAAAAAGATGCAGACAAACAAGCAGGACGCTATGAGACGGTGGAAGTTTTGAAAATTTCTAATAAACTGTTACAATTTGTACCTTGAACAATAAATATTAGAACTAATACATAAAATCTCACTCTTATCAATAATTTTGGCAAATACATTCAAATAACTCTTATCTTGAAAACCATTCGGAATAGGTCACATGTTCAAAAAAAAAAAATTTCTTAGAATGGCCTCCCAAAAGATTGACCTTTCCTCCTGGAATACCCTGTACACACTATCTATATACAGTACTATAAGGAATTCAAAAGCATTTAGTGATCTTTAAAAGAAAAATCCTCTATTCTTGTAGTAGCATTCTTTGACATTTAGATTGCTTTGAAAATAAATACAGAAATTAAAAGTTATTATGAAAGGAATTGAAAGACAAGTTAATTAGATCATTAGAAGGAACTCTTTTACCTTCTCTAGAGATCTACTTTCCTATCTACGTTTCTTGAGTGATTTTTAATGAATTATCTATTTTTTTTTAATGTCACAGGAAATTTAAGTTTCCAGAACCAGATATTAGCGACATTCTGATTAATTGGATTTAATGCGTAGGTGGTTTAAGTTTTTACAGAGATTTTACTGAAGATAGGCCGATAAGGATAGGGTTTTTTTTGTTTGTTTTTTTGCTTCCATTCTTAGCTTCAGCTAACTTCAATTATCTTTTCAAATACATTGTTCTGATGCTACAACAAGGATATCCTGATAGAATTTAAAGCCTACTTTCCTCAAAATATTATTCCTTAAAATTTATTTATATTTTGCTTTAAGTCGTGAAAGAAAGAAAAAACGAAACCCTGAGTTTATTTTCAAATTATATCTACGGAAACAAGAATTACAATTTTTCCATTTTCTGAAAAAAAAAAATAATAATAATAAATTCATTAATTTTTTAATTTGTCTAAATCAGATTAATTATAATCATATCAAATCACGTGCAAATTAATGGATAAGGTAAAAGAATTACTATTTATTATTTCAGACCTCATTATGAGTATCCTTCTGACACTAAAACATTTCAAATATAAAAGTTACATTGTTCGTAAATATGCATACCAAAGGAGAATGGGCAGATCTGCTTCACCACTGTACAGCGATATACGTAAGAAAAGATCTCCATAAATAGAATATTTTTTATTATTACAACTTTTCTCAATTACACTGGTCTACAAAAAAAACTTTTTTTCTTTCACAAGGACTAAATAAACGGAATCTAACTATATAATTATTAGGTGTTGAGATGATGGTGTTTAATAATTATACATCTAGAAGGAGGGAGATGAAGAAGAATTATTGAATCTAACTATCTTTTCCATGCTGAGTTCAAATTTGTTCTCAGATTTTTTTCCATCAGGCAGGGTTTTTTTGTGGCACATGTTTAAAGTTTTAAAAGAATTAGTACTCACGAAACACTAACTAATAAATAAACGGCGAATTTTGGCTTACCTAAAAAGTTGTATATGATGATTTTTGGCTATATTTGCCTTCGGGATGTCTCTCTTGGCCTTCTGTAGGAAAGTAGTCACTTAAATCACTATTGCGACTATGATAAATGCATATTAGTGTATCCTTTGAGCCTGGAACTTGAAACCTCAGCCGACTGTTTAGACACATTTAAATGCGGTATAAGATCATTAAGATCTTCTTGAGATAAAAAGTAAGGTTCTGATGAACTCCTTGCTTCAAATGTAGGATCACTTCCTTCCTTTCTTTCGTCTTCAGTATGAGTTGGTTCGGAGTCGGAGTTATCACTTAGTCATGAAATCTGGACACTTTGGAGCAGGATACTCTTTACTATGTAGCACAGGTCTCATTGCAGATGCCAAATTGGGATACCTAACTGTATAATTTAATTTAATTTAGTTAAGCAGAAAGAACAGTCAGTTGAATGGTCCTTCTGTTCCCTCCAAATCATAGGGACTGTAAACGGCAAATGATGAGTACCATTTTTCCATCCAGTGAGAAGCCAACACATGATACATTTGGGGCCCAGTATTTATCGAAATCACCAGTTTTACATCCAAAATAAAGCTCATAACATTTTTTCACAAGTGGTGTGAAATTTCGCCTCTGAGACTCGAAAGTCAGTTCTCCACAGACTTAGCAGAAATTTTTTTGTTTGCTTTAAACACTTTCTTGGCATATTGAAACATTTATAAAACTCATAAAATTACAAATAAAAACAAGACAGCAGAAAACCACTACATGTGTTGCAAGGCTCACTGCAATTTTAATACTGGCTACTGGCCATCTGCTTACTAAAACAATGCAATATTTGAACATATTTGAACACGAATAAGCCAGTACAGAGTTAGAACATGTTTCAACATGAACAAGTCTGCATGGTGCCAAATTATTCTGAATAAAACTTCCACTTCTATAATTTCCAAGAATTATAATAAAAACAACCTAATGTACAGAAGTATATTGTACAAACATGACCCTCACCAAAAAACTATGCCTGATGGAAAAATTCTGACTACATATTTGAATTCAGTATAGAAAACTACACTAGAATCATTATTTAGTTTGCTTGTGAAAAAAATCATGTTGACCAGTGTTATTAGTCCGTTCGGAGTTATATACGTGTAGATATGACTTTAGTTGAAATCTTGCTTCCAGGATGTATTAATTAATTATCATTTAATATCAATAATTATTTTCAGTAACAGTAAATATTATTTTCATTTATTACATGTAAATAATTATTATTTACTTATAATAATTATTAAAAGTTAATTAAATAATAAATTCGAGAATTACGATGTCAACTAGTCACATCCAGAATTATATAACTCCGAACGGACTAATAATTGAGAAGAGTCGTAATAATAAAATATGTTCTATTTAAGATCTTTCTATAGGTATATATCTTATCACTATACAGGAGTGGGGCAACTTCCCATACATTTGTGCCCATTGTCCTTTCAAGATCAAAGCAGCGACTCAAAAGTTATTAGGGAGACAAATAGACATATCAATACATATTTTTGAGCTTCATTTTCTTAGTAAAGTTGTCTAAAAATGTAACTGAAGAAAGCTAAAGTAACCTCCTTGTCATTTCGTATTCCAAACTTCTACAGATATCGAATATGAAGTAAGAACAACAATACAAAATAAAGTGTAGAAATTCTTTTTTATTTAATTTTTTTATTTACAAATGGTGTCCATATTTTTCTATTTTGATTTCTCGTTAAGATTATACATGTAATTCTCGTCTCCCTAATAATTGGGTTTGATCTTCATCCCTCAAACATGATCCTGAAATCCCTAGGTTAAAAGGGTTCACGGATTTCTTTAAAACTTAAAATGACGCTTATTAATGGTGCAACTTAAAATTTGAGTACGATTATTTTGGTGGTCTCCTTCCCCACCCCCTTGAAATGGGTCCCAGAGCTGCATGCTAGTCCCCACAATGCGACCGAAATCAATTTATTACAAATTTAACAAGATAATTTGGTAATCTCTTTAATTTTTGACGTGGCCTACTTTAGACATTGCAATTGTCTTCATTATTTTATACAGATTTCAAACCCACCATGTTAAATGTATCATTTTTTAATTCTGTCAAACTGTTCACCTTTTTACTACAGAGGATGTGCAGAAAGAAAGGAGACAAAAAGAAGTTGGAAAAAACAATTGCAGATCCCGAAGGTTCATTAAGCCATTAAATAAGTGTTAAGAACTCGAGAAGAAAAACTTTTGCGCCTACTACTTGGTTTTCTTTTTCTTACCACGCTTATTAACTCACACTGTGTGGTTTCGGTTGAATCTTGTAATCAATTTTTAAGTCACTTCCCATCGGTCAATCATCTTGTGATTTTCCACACTCGGTTGTCTCTGATGACAATACAATAATATACTGATATATTAATATATTTTTTATTAATTATTAATATATTAATATAGCAACTCCGAGCGCCGTTAATACCGAGCTCAGCCGCTAGGCGGCGGCGATTTGGATAACCTGGTCAAAGTAGAGAAATAACAAGTTATTCATTATTGCATATTAATATGCAATTTACAGAACTTGTATTCAAATATTAGTGTGCAGAAACGGTGAGGTTTCAGGGTACTGGGAATACCTCCTTGTGTAAGAGCCTTGTCCCTCTATACCATTCTTTAGGAGGATCGTTGTTTTGTCCGATTAAAATTCAAAACATATATGACGAAATCAAAAATTTCTAACAGCTAAATGGATAATGGGAACAAAAATTAAAATATAAAACATTGGTAGTTTTCTTTAATAAGAAATGATACAAAAATTAGATTACAAGATAGTAAAGACTAAAAAGAGTTTAATAAAATTTATAAATAAAAAAATACTTTTAAAAACTAGACTTTTATCTAAAATGCACTAAAAAGTAGAAAATGTATAAAATTTAGGTATAAAATTTAAAAATATGATTATAAACAAAAGCGTGGGGTGCTCATCTTATATTATAAAAGCGTTATTCTGTCTGTCATAAGACTTTCCGTTTTTCCAATTTTGTGACCAAACTATAACAGATAGATTGGTCATGCAAATGGATAAAATGTAGAGCCTTTTAAGACAAACAAAATGCTACAAAAATCTTTCGAAAAAAGTTTTTGGTTTCCAAGATGGCGCCTTTTAAAGGGTCAAATTAAACTTTTTCTCAATTTAAACGAAAAGTATAAAAGTTGGAAGAGAATATTATATTGAGAAAATGTTGTTATTTGAAAGTTCTATCGAACGAGATATCAGAAATTCACAAACGTTTCTGCGTTAGCAAGTTACATGCAAAAATGTGTGTGGCTCAACCCCAGGTGTGAGGCGCCAACCTGCAATACACCTGAGTTAAGCGGAGAAGGTCACAACGGGCTGGGAAGTCGTATATTCTCCGATCTCTATATTAATTTGCTAAATAAATAAAGGTTGTTTTTTTTTTTAATGCTGTATATGCAAGGGTTCCGGAGCGAAGCGACGGTACCCGTCTAGTAATAAATATTTCAATGATGCTATAAATAAATGCTACTTGTAAAGGTATCATTTTACTCGGCACTGTTACTATTAAGTAATATTACTAATACAGTAGAACGCCTCTCGTCCGCCCTCGGCTGGTCCGCCACTCCGGTTGATCCGACCGTGCTCGAGCCGGCCGAACTTGTCCCCGACTCGGCGGTGACTCACCACCCGTCACGCCATTCTGTTGTTTACTTGACATACAGTGACGGTAGATGGTGAAAACCCTCTTAAGAATCGCAAAACATTGAAAAACCTAAACTTGAACTGCTTGACAACGCAGTAAATCCCTATATTTTACTGTAAATCCGTATTTTCTGATAATCCGACCTTTTTTGCGTTCTGACCTTACCCCCAGTGCCAAAGGTGACGGATTAGAGGGGTTCTACTGTACTTACTAACTTACTTGAAATGCATTCGTTTATAAATACTAAATCTATTCCTAAAATCAAAATGCTATTTAGACTTAAGAAATATATTAAAAGTAATTAATAAATTATTATGTGAGATTTTAAAATCATTAACTTAGACTAGTACTTCTTAAAACAAATGTAGAAAAATAAAGACAACAATAGGTTTTTCTAAATTGAGATTTCATATCAATGAAATTTAAAAATTCGTTATGTTATGCTAATTAGAAGTAATGCTACTAGTAAAGGTATCATTTTCCACTGCACTCTTACTACACTAAAACCTCGTTAAGTCGTCACTCAACGGACCAAACATTTTTGACGACTTAGGCAAAGTGGTAATTTTTGAAAAAAAAAAAAAAAAAAACTGAAATACAGTATTTTCACGAATTGCTGTAGGATTGGTGAGAAAAACAAGATTTTCAGAAATCAATTCATGCAAATGAATGAGTGGAAAATAATGATAAAAAAAAAAACACTTTATAGTTACCACATTTTAATCGTTTTAAAAGAAAGGCAATGTCTGTCTTTGAAACGTTCCAGCCAACCATTGCTGCCGCCGAAATCTTCAATGTTCAACTCCTTAGCAATTTCCATGCCTTTTTCTTTGAAAATCTTGGTAGAAATCAGCACATTTTGCGATCTGAAATGTTTTAGCCATCGAATTAAAACCTCCTCGATCTCGTCAAACTACGATTTCCTCATTCTCTTTCTTTTGTCTTTGCAATCAGCTTCTTCAATTACTTGTTTCGATGAAAGAATATCGTTTAATGTAGTCCTGGGAATATGGTGTTTTTTGGCAAAAGCTGTTTTCGAAACATTTGATTTTTCAAAAAGTGCAATTAAGTCTTTTTTTTTTCTTTAAAAGATAATGAGGTAAAGTTTCCGTTTCCCTTGCATGTTAAAATCGTAATCGAACCACGAAATTGCAAGAGAAAAAATAGCCCCTATAGCGGGGCTTACTCGCTATGAAATGAAATCACACTCAGGAGCGGTCAAAAAAAAACGTCTACACGCGACAGAGTCGCAGCGAGAAGTGGGCTTTGAATGATTAGCAGCGAAATTCCAAGAACCCAAATCCTCCGAAGGGGTAGGAAAGGAATGAAGTGACAGGCATGGTCGAAAATCCCCGTAAAGGCTTGGCTTTCTTAAAGTGAAGGGGCGGGGCTGAAAAGACAACACGATGGCATGCAAAATGGAGAAGATAGATGCTTTTGGCTATTTTGAGGGTGACGAGTTATCCGGAGTAGAATTAAATTTGGTGACGGGTAAAGGAGGGTTATTTTACATTATTGTGTATGAGACTTTATCGGTACCAAAGGAAAACGACGACTTATCCGGGTGACGACTTAACGAGGTTTACCTGTATTAAGTAATATTACTAATGCTTACTTATTTATTTACTTAATCACTTTAAATATTTGCTGTGAGTGCCCCACGCTTTTACTTTTAGTCATATGTTTTAAATTTTATACATAGCAAAAAAAAAAAAGCCGAAGCTTTTCTAGTTTTTAGTGCTTTTTAGATAAAAGGTTTTTTAAAGTTTTTTTTTTTTAAATTTTATTTCTTATAAAATCTTTAAAACTGAGTTGTTTTTCAAAAGAAAAATGCTTAAAAATCTTATTTGTAAAGATGGTATTTCAATTTAAAACTTTTTATTAAAACTTCTTATTTCTTTAAATTAATATATATTATAATATGAATATTTAATTGAGTACTGAGCAGAACACTAGTTAAAAAATTTGCTACTTCTTTTTTACAACTCTTAAGAAATTTTAAATAAAAAAATATAAATAAATTTCATAAAAAAAAAAAAAAATATTTTCATTTGTATCTTTAGCATTCTCTAATTTATTGATCCACAGAATGAAGAAGCTTTTTTCCTTTCTCTAAAAGACTTTATCAATATTTGCAATTAGTTTTCGCTGTTTATATAATTATCTGAGGCGTGCGTGAATCATAATTTGTTCTTCCTGAAGAATTTGCGATAAAAATGTCTTTCTTTTTAAAAACGCTGTAGTGTTTACTTTTTTATCTTCTTTAATTGTCTTCATTATTATTCAAAAAGGACTAAACTTAATGGCCTTTGGACGGGAATGATTGCGAGTAATGTTTTCACAACAAATTTTTCACAAAAATAAATGTGTTTATCTTTAACCTTTGGAAAATCAAACACACTAAAGCAATTTCATTCCAAAGTTGAAAATGTCACCTGTAAGAATTACCGTACAAATAAACTCCCTGCAAAAGTTATATGTAAACAGTGTTATTCAGTGCCACACTTCATTTCATTGTAGGCTTGCAGAACTTCACTATTTTGCGTGATGCCACAAATAAAGTAGATCCAATTCATGACTTACAATAGAGCTGTTATCCGTAGATTTATAGCGTCTTGGATGCTTTGTTTGTATTTTATCAGTCAGAAAAATCAATCTAGTTTTTCTAATATTTATTACTTAATTTTTCTTAATCAATCACGAGACACGAAATTTTAGAACAGTTTCGTTAAGAGGCGGAAGGATATGTGACATACTTTACCTAATTTGTCTGCGGAAAAAAAAGGAAAATAATATGTAGACATCGTAACTTCAACATAGCAATAATGTGTCATTGCAAGGCAGAAAACTCCTTCTAATCATTTTTAAGGAAAACGTATTATTGGAGGTTACGTAAAACTTAGAGACACTAGATGAAAGCCTATTATTACAGAAAATGTAGAAAAGTCAATAGAAATAAAATAACGTAAAATGATAAAAGTTCGAAATTGCTGTCTTCAGCTGAAAGCAAATCCTGATTCTCCGGACAATGATGATAAAAACCCCAAATCGATCATTATAATCTATGTTTATGTTTACATGGTGAATGTGGTTGGCAGGGAAGCCAAGCACTGCGACCGGAGGTCTATTGCATTCACCCACAGAAGTGAAAACAGATGGATAGAAAGACTGAGAAAGTATGGTGGGAGAAGTATAGGGGAAATGGGAGAACCCCGAGAAAACCTGCCCAGCGCGGATCGTCCACTATCACGAAACCCCCATGAGAACTAATCATAATCCAAATACTACATAAGAGTTTGATCGTTTAGTGGCCCACAAAAAAATTTGGGTCAGCACAATTCAAAAAGAAAAATACCAAAGCTCTGCACTGCTTAACGTCAATTGCCTACTAGGTTTTTATAGTAATCACGTTACTCTGTTTTTATTCTATTTTATGCTATCACTTACATTTCTAATGTTCGAATAAAATTTCTTGAATGAGTATGCGAAGTCTTACTATTCTTATTCTTGCAACATTTTTCTTTTTCATTGTTTATTTGTTTTTAAGTGCTTCACGTTAAAATGGCTGAACAGATTTTCATAAAATTTAGTTTGTTGCTTATTTATGGTCCAATATAGGCGCATTTATTTTTTGTTCCACCTCCTTCCTCTCTAAAATTAACCCGAAAATATCTGTACTAATTCCACGATATTATTGGTATGATATTATTTATGAACTTACTTAAAATATAAGTTTGATTATTTTAAGGAAGTTCATAAGTCCTCAAAACAGATTTCCCAGCTCTGAGTGTGTATACATAGATTACTTAATATTTGGTATACAATTGAGGATTGTAGGCTGAGATTCATTTTTAAATATGTTTTCGGTCTGTGGAGGTATGGTAGCAATTTTTCCGTAGTAAGAACATCATAACTGACTAAGTATATACACTGTCCGGCCACTTTATTAGATACACCTACCTAGTAGCGTGGTGGACCTCCTTTAGCCCTCAAAACAGTCAGAATTTGTCGAGATATGGATTCCACAAGATGCTGAAAACGTTGTTGAGGTATTGTGTACCGTGCATACATGAGTGTGTCACGCAGTTCCTAAAGATTTGATGGAGGTGGAGCGAATAGCCCGTTCCAGCTCATCCCACAAAATTTTCAATCGGGCTGAGATCTGGGGACTGAGCGGGCCACTGCAGCAAAGAAAAGTCATCGTCGTGTTCCTCAAACCTTTGTGCACCGGCGCATTATCCTGTTGTAAATATCCATCTGCAAGAGGATAAACTGTTAACATGTACGGTTGCACTTGGTCAGCTACGATGTTTAGATACGCTTTAGCATCCTGATGTGCCTCCAGAGGTATCAGTGGACCCAACGTGTGCCAGGAAAACATCCCCAGGAAATGCAGTGGATTTCTCAAACGACAGTGATATTTTTAGCAAAAGGGCTGAAGCATGTAAGACTATTTTATTGGATATTTTACTTTGTTTCAGTAATTCATTGTAATAACAACAACAAATAGCTGACACATTAACTGTTGCTCGTTTTGAGTTAGTAATACTACTTAAGTACTGAACCCTCATGGAAATCCCATTTTTAACTGACTTATGTTGAGAAAAGAAATAAATCCTTATCTTTCATTTATCTTTTTTTATTCAGCATTTTTCATTATTATTCGTCTATGCCTGATTTATAAGAAAAAAAGGAAAACACGAAGTATAATATTCAGTCCTACAAAATCCAACAAAATGTCTTATTTTCACTATCAATTTTTTATAAATGAAAATAGAAGATTGGTGAGAGAAAACCTCATTTTCTTCTACTGAAATTCTTGTCTATTTCAATTTTCATTCCACTGCTGCTTTCAGAGAAAGAAAGACTTGAAGATTTGAACTAATTCCTTTGAGAATTTCAGCAATTTAAAGGGTCTTTTCTCTTATTTTTATCAATCGACAAACTTTGTTTCGTTCAGTTCCGTGTCGACTAGTCCTCTTGAGATTTCCTATTCTGTCTATAGAGATTTGCTCGTTAGCCTTTATTGTGCTCATGTTATGGAAAACAAGACTTGTCTCGTTCAGACAGGAATCTATTAAGGTAGAGGATAATACAAATGTACCTTAGCAATAATTCCAGAATGAATCATTGTATTCAGTAGATGTCTCTGATATCCATGATGTACTAAATTTAATGTACTTGAATTTGAAAACGGTAAAGCAAATACAGTAAACGCCGATTGTTCAGGGCTCAATTATCCCATAGATCGGATTAGCTGTTTACAACAGCTAATCCGATCTGTGGGATAATTGTAGAACATACAATATTCTTTTTTTAAATTCTTTGTATAAACAAACAACAATCAACGACTTTCTATCTAACTACATTTTAAAATATTCAGTTTTGTATTTGCAAACTGTAAGAATGTTTATCTTACGTTTTTATACTTTTTTTAATGAATTTAACCTAATAAAACATAATTTGGATTAAACTGTTTTTCAATTATCCGGGCTCTAGCGTTCCCAATTATCACATATAATTAATGTTTTAAAGTATGCTAAAATCATAAAATTTAAGTTTTTGTTTTGTAACTTGTTTTTGTATTTATAATTTGAATGTTGTGGCTTCTAGGAAGCAAAATAAAACGTTGTTGTATAGCAGTAATAAAAATAATTTACTGAGATGTGACATCTTACAGTTCTACCTCAACCTTTTTTCTTCTCTTCTTGCGTGTTTGTTAGTTTGTATGCACATCACGTTAAAACGTTTGGATGTATTCCATAAAATTTGATCGTTCCTTGTTTATGATCCAAATTAGAATATAACTGTGTTATGGATAACCGAGCATATTCCTAATAAAGATATCTTCAATCAAATCAAACGGCATTTTAAATGGTTAGTGGCAGATATCGTAAACTGAGACACAAATAAAATAATTCTTAATATTTTTAATTTTTGGTCATTATCTAATTTCTACGCCATTTACAAGTGGTGTATACAAACTTCATGATTTCGTCTCCTACTGGAGTTGAAAAGTCAGGTCATGCTGTCTGGTTTTTGCCATTATCAGTGGATATTGATTTTTGTTATCTTGCTGAGTTTATTGTTAGTGCTGACAGCCATCCAACAAATAAGTGTTGGAAACTGCTTTCTCTGAAACCTCTAAATACAGGTCATTCCCCAATTTTTAAGAAAATGCTTTCTTTGTAAATTATCCTGTCGTTCTTTGTAAATACAAGACAACTAAGAAATCAAAGTGATTAAGAAGTTAATCCAATATGAACATTTGATATCTAAAAAATACAGCATTTGCTAAATTTGATATCTGAAATTCAAACACAAATTTTGGTAATTATTTATTAATTCTTCAATTATCTCTTATATTAAATTTTTATTATTTTTCAAAGCCAAAGGAGGCTCATCAAATCACGCAGTCAGTCAGTTTGTGTTTGTCCCTTTATAATTTTTGAGTCACTAGACGAATCTTCTCCAAACTTGGCAGGCATATTTAAGGAGAAGAAGCGATGTAAATTTTATATTTGAAATTTGTCATTTTCTTCTCAATTAATCAGCAACTAGAGCTGACTAAGTTTGTTGTAGAAAAGCTTTGGAATCTAAAAAAAATATCTAAAATGAATATTAATTCGTAAAACATTTCATTACTTTGCTCATTCTTGAATTTATTTATTTATTTATTTATTTATTTATTTACTTCTTTATTGGAAAGAGCCGAGGATACATCTCAATAGATCTGCGATCTGTAGGCCTATTGTACAGACTTGGCATGATTAAAATTAATTCGGATTAAATTAATTTATTTCGAAGAATGGAATATTTCTGATGTTATTTAGCAGATATTTCATTTTCAACGCAGGTAAACGAAAATTTTGAGTTGTGTCGTCAATTTTTAAATAAAAAAAAAAAAACAAAGAAAATAAAAAAGAAATGTTTAGATATAATAAGTAAGTTTTAAGTTAATTCAGAAAGTTCTTGCTTCTAGAATCATTTCTGTTTTCAATTTCGGAAGGTTTTTTTTTTTTGTTTTTTTTTTTTTATTTTTTAACTTGTTGAAAAGCTATTTTCTGAATGGTACTTTCTAAAAATTATAATAATAACTAAAATTTATTCTCTTGATTTACACTCAGTTAATAACCATTTTACTTTGTAGCTTAATGAAATTTTACACTTGACCAACGTCGTTCCGATCTCTGATATGAAATTCTTTGGCCTTAATTTACTTAATTAACGATTCATCAGGTTTTGGAAACTGAGCTGATTAATAAGGTGGTTCCGTAATTTTACGCTTAGAGAATTATTGAAGGGATAAACACAGAGAACAGTTACAGTCTTTCAGTAAATTAATCAATATTATAATGGCTCTGTAATCTTTAATTCATTACTCATTTAAGTGAACTTTTCAAAACCACTTCAGGGATCAAATATTTTAATAGCCAATTATTCAAACATTAAAACTACTTCAATTTTATATTTCTTTTTTAATTTTACGTTAAAATAGCATGTCTGTTTTACAATAAAGCAGGGGGGTAATGTTAGTTTTTCATGTTAATTTAGAAAACTGTTTTTCGAATTAAATCATTGTATTAATATTATTAAATATTAATTATTTTGTAAAATTAGTTATTATTTTGAATAGAGTAAAATCTGTTACAAAAGCGGTGAGGAAAAAAAAAAAGTTTCTGAAAGAACATAAAGTTTACTTACTTTAATGTTATTCTTTAAAATTTCTTTCTTTATTTGTCTTTTTTTAATTCGAAAAAGAAAAAAAAGAATTTGATGAAAATGACAGAAACGAAAATTCTCCTCGTTAATTTTTAAATTATGATATTCTTTAAAAAATAGTAGAAATTTTGCATTTATAAAACAAAACTCCTGTTTACATAATTAAGGTAAATCCCAACAATGTTAATCATATTAAAGCGCAAATTAATTAATAGTCACAGTAAGATAGTATTGTTTGTTTCTAAATCGTTTCTAATTTCTGGCATCTTCCCTTTCGCTAGTTTCTCGATAAGTACCCACACAGAAAATATTTCAAATATAAATGTTAATTCTTTGTCAATTTTCAAGAAGATCCATCGGAAAGGGGCTAATTAAATTACCACGAAAAATACAAGAGCAGCAATTACTTACGCTTTATTACTTAAACGAAAGTAGACTCCAAATTCTTTTGTGAACTTTTGTTTCTGAAATCTTTGTGTCGTCATTGTCACATTCTCTTTACATAAGTCACTGATATTTGACCCTTAGTTCAAGATCGAATAATACTTACGAAGAATTAAAAAGTTGAAACGGTTTTATTGATTATCTTCGTCCAGTTCAATGAAAAGTAAAACAACGAATTATTAGATAAAGCTCTGATGGAAGCGTCGTGTAACTTTAATCTAATTAGGAGGCAGCTGCTTTTAAGCACTTAAAAAGGAGAAATCTGTTAATTAAAATGAATGGTGGACTAAACATTTAGAATAGCTTTTGTAATGTCAAGTTGGCTCATTTACACAACCTCTAGAGAGAATATTGGATTCTAGCAGATGGACAATTCAGAATTCATAAATTTGCAGTTTATATCTGACTAGAAATAGCTTTAGAAATCAATGGATGAAAAGGACTAAAGTTTGAAGGTAAATTTAACGTTTCAAAGCAATCATGATTATGAATTTGTAGTAGAAAGCTTTACGTACATCAACCAATAATGACCCCATGTTTTTCGCCTACTTTCCAAGAATTATCTGTGTATTTGTCTGTCCACCATGTTTGTCTGTCCTCCCCCAAACCTTCTTGAAACGTGGCTTGATCTTAAGGAAATAGAAACGACCATATTTAATTTGTGAAATCTTTTCCAATTATTTCAATGTATTGAAATCAGTGCGAGAATGCAACAAAATTTCTCACAGAAAATAAATAAGAACTTAAACAATATTTCTCAGGATGTCTTAACAATGGATACTTATTCTTTTAGTCAATCATAAATTTGCTATTGGTTTAATATGAATAAAAATTAATCGATTAATTAATGCGATTTATACAACTTAACTGCAGACTGTAGATTTAATTAATTTTTTCACATAATGAATTTTTTTTTTCAAATTCATTTTTTGCTGTTTATATTTGTAGATATTACAATACGAATTTGGATGTAGGATGTAGGTAGTTCATTTTTGTCGCTTTCATAACTTTAAAAAAAAAAAAGCAGTTTACAACAGTTCAGTTTATTAACAAGTGATGTCGCTAAGGTAACTCAAATGATTAATCTTTAACTAATTGCCAAGCCCAGTTTGTATTATTTTCGCAAACTGAATTACAGTGCTAAATAAAACTTCGAAAATTAACGTAATTTTCTAGTCTTGGATTAAAAGACAATTAAAAAGAGAAAAAGAATTTGATGATTGTTTATATTTTACCTGGATCAACTCAGACAAATTTTTCTACTTACATGTGACTAGTGTTGTTTAATTAAATTTATTTTCTAATTAAACTTCTCAAATCTAGTTTCATTGACTCATTCAGAAAGCCAATACTAACAAGGATAATAAATGGACCGGTACCATTCCTGCTTAAGGCTAAAGACGAGAACATTCTGAAATGTATAGCATTTTCAAGTAATAACTTAGTAATTAATCTCTGAGATTAAAGGAAGGAAGTTCCATAAACGCAATACTTATTCTTTCCGGAATTTACAAAAAAAATGTCCTTATAATTAAAATATTGCTGTACAGGACTTAACGGGAAATAAGTAAAATGATAACTTAATATTTAGTTGGGTGAGACAGTTTGACTAAGCAGGCGAAGTCTTAGTATTTCATTTGAAAATACTTCTCTTTTGTTTACAGTTCATTTATCTGTTATTGTGTTTAGATGTATATCATGCTAAAACGGTTAGGTTGTTCTCTTGAAATTTGCTATTATGCTTATTTATGGTTCAACTTAAAATATTAGAATTATTATTTTGGTCTCGATCTCCCATTCCCCAACGCTACATGCTCAGTTCTCACTATGCGACGGAGAGCTGTTTGTGTAACTCGTTACTGAATATAATATTACAAATTAAGTTATGTGTGTGTGGGTTTTTTTTTAAGAAGATGTTGATTACCATGAAAATCTCAAACTTTTATCTTTGAACCATTCGTTTTTGCTTTAGTCGAATCCCTATTTACCCTTCCAAATCAACCAAATCAATTATTTTTATTATTCCTTTTTGTTTTCTTTTCTTTCTTTTCTTTTTTAGTTTCCGCGGGTACCCAAATATCAGTGTTTTCACTATCTCTTGCTTTCTCATTTCCTTTTCCAGACGTCACGTGATAGTTGATTCCGGTTTCGCTCAGCAGATGGCAGGAGGAGATAAAGGGACTCTATGAATCCATATTCACTAACAACATTACATTCGCTCCCAGACCTTCATGAAATCAAACACTGAAATTTAATTCGAATGCTGCTTATTATATCTTTAAGAACTCTTATCTAAACTAGTTTCTTAAAATTCATGATTTGATGCTATTTTGACAAATAAGAACGAAATTATTATTCTTCAACCATATTATTTTCAAGTTTTCAATTTGTAACTTTTCTATTATTCAAGTGAAAGTTTGCATATCTTTTTCTCAGCTTGTCTCGTTAAAATGGCTGGACTGATTTAAAATTCGGTATGTTGCTTATTTATTATCTAACTGAAACATAGTCACATTTATTTCATTTGATCTGTATCCCTTCCATTCATCAGAAATCCAAAAACTGCTGAATAAGTTAAGCAATCCCATAAACAGGCCAGGCAGGCCCACGGGAGCGCGGGGGGTAAGGCTCCCAGCGTTTCGAGACCAACGGGACTAGATTGAGGTCGGGTGGTCAGCCCGACGCACGCCCGCCTTAACTTCCCGGGAAAGAAACCCGGTACCCATTCTACAGAGGGCTGGGTAGACCCTAGGACCCGTTTGGAGGAGAAAGAAGCGTGGAAAAATTCCCGCCCTCCGCCGAGGCCGGGAACCGAACCCGCCACCTCCAACCCGCAGCCAAGCGAAAAACTGCTGAATGGATTTATGTAATTGTTTTACATAGCATATTTTATGATTGAACTTAGGCCTTTTAGTCTCTGTCTCTTCCATCCTGCAAAACGCTGGACTGATTTGTTTAAAATTTCTACGTAACTCATTTCTAATCCTACTGAAAATTACGCTTATTTTGGTCACCCTTGTCTCCAAGTCCACAAACTTAACCCCCAGCACTGCATACTCAGTCCCCATCACATGGTTAGCTGACCGTGTACCTAGATTTATTCAGGGTGTTGGAAAACTCTCTGTAGAGATTTTAATGGTAGATCGGGAACCCAAAGATAAACTTTTCTTGTTAATGAATGTATGTCCGCTGATGTCATATTTAAGCGCTTGGGGACGTTTACAGAGATGGTGGTAGCCAGGACTCCGTGCTTCACGTTGTCATGCATGCATTGTTGCGCCGGTCGCCACTTTGAACATCTATTGTGACTGATCCCATTGTTACCAGTGATGTAGATTTGTTTCTATGGACATCATTGTTAACAATAGGATCAGTCATAAAAGATGTTCAAAGTGGCGATAGGCAACAGCAAAGCATGCATGACAACGTCGAAACACGGATTGCCGTACAAGCTCAATGATTCCTGGCATTTCCTGAACATTTGAAGCGGCAAAAGCGATTCTTGCGACGATATCTTCTTCAGAGTCAATTGGAGTCTCATAAACGATGTTCTTCTTATATCCCCAGATGAAGAAATCGTGGCTTGTTAAGTCGGGTGATATTGGTGGCCAGACGAGGGGAGCACTTCGGCCTATCCATCGGTCCCCAAACGTGTGCACAGTCAATGTAGGTTAACAGAAGATTTGAACAACTCTCAACGTAAACTTGTGCACATCAGCAATGTCTACTACGTGATTACGAGGGACTTTCTATAACAATCAGGTAATTTAAAAAAAAAATTAACGTGCGGTGTATTTTAATTTTATATTTCTAAAATGCAATAA
>JAFIDM010009631.1:225594168-225605149 GCA_023159025.1 Thereuonema tuberculata
GGACCGCTGCCTAAAGGGTCCGAAAGCTCTCTGCAACTGACAATGTAATGTATACAGCAACTTTTAAATATTTTTAATTACAAATTTTAGATGTATATAGTGTGTTTTTATTATTGCATTTTAGAAATATAATAATTAGGTGAAACTAGAACTAATTATAAGCTACTTACATTTGTGAATTTTGTCTGTTTTCTGCAATGTTTTAATTATAAGATTCGTCACTTGTGTAACTGGCGATGGATTCATTATCGATATTTTGCTTTAAATTATTCAAGAGAATTGCAACTAAGGCAAAATTCTCTGAATATTTCCAAGTTCTTACATTTGCCAAAAATTCACAAGTCATATAAAATTCAATACATAGTTAATTAAAAAGTTGATTTAATTCTACTAATTATAAATAAGTAGGAGCGTTTTAATGAATCTACTGTGCCTTTTATTTTCTTCCGCTGTTCGTTACTTCCACGTCAATTAACTTTCTCGGAATAAATGAACCTCTCACAGCCTGTAAACAGTTTTCCCGCTCTGTCAGTGAATCGTTGTCAGTTCTTTAATTAATCTACATTTCTTTAGAAAGATAAGAGACGATGAATGCCAAGGTGGAACTAAGAAAACACAAAAGATGTTGTCAACAGTCAATTATTGTTTAAAACTAGTAATTAAGTTAATTTCAGAACTTTATTTAAGTTTGAGATAATTTAAATTTAAGTTTTAAAACAAACTCACAAAATAACTGTGGGGCCTAGTAGGTCAGTGATGAATCTATTGTTTTTAGAGTCTTGCTTGAGATCAGGGATTTTACCAGCTTACTTCTTCTTCAAACGAGCCCTTGGGTTCACTTAGCTCTCTGTAAATTGTAAAACGGATTTTTTCCTGGAAATTAAAGATGACGAGCCTTGAACTGGCCATCCAATCTCCACAAAGCGCCGCACAACACGAGCCCTAGAGGTTTTAATGGAAAAATATCCTATCTACCCAATTAGATTGCAATGGACTTAAGTCCAAAAAATTTTCCATGGCCCTCATCTGTAAAACAGATCAAATTCTCATATATGTAGAAATTTTACGTAAGTTATTATCGAGTTACAATTTCTTTTTAATATCCATTGTTAGATATCATTGCTTCAGTTCTAATGGAAATTTTTACACGTTCACTGGCTGACATTTCGACAAGAACCCAAAAAAGAAAAAGATCATCTTTGTCTTTAAAATGTACGCAAAATTTCAAGAAAACTATCTCATCTTTTTATTCTTTAACTATATTTCGTCCAGAGCATTTCTGGACTTCCTCCAGAATATAGTTAAAGAATAAAAAGACGAGATAGTTTACCCTAAATAAATGGAGATAGCTTGAAATGATGACTGAAAATTTCAAGAAGTTCATCCAGCAGGTCACAAGTTATTGGGGAAGGGAATATACACAAACGGATACAGTAATTTGATGACCTCACTTTCCAAGGATAGCAGGCTGAAAATATAGCTTAAAAAAATCACCAATAGTCGAAAGTTGAGGTATGAAGATGAAAATTACTTATCAACTCTGTGGGAGTTTGATTAACTAATGAACGGTAATCACGCCATTTTTCATCATTCGATTTCAAATCAAATCTTAATCATTTGAAAAGTTTACGAGTTACGACTGTCGTAAATACTTCGTATTTCTGAGCATATTGCCTAAAGATAAAAAGAGGCTCTGAAAATTCAGATATTTCAAGTTAATTATCTTCGCTCAGGACTAACTCTATCACACTGTATAATATTAATACTCTAATCTAAAGAAACAATATTACATTATTAACCTACTTTCAATAAGAAATTGAGCCTCCTCAAAGCATTTAGTTATCTCGGCGTTGACTGGGTATTTCCTTCTTCTGTGGATGTTTCTATTCCTTTAAACGACTTGTTCTCAATTTAATATCTTATCCTGGTGCAGTTTAGCCTCCGTCGCTCATTAAAAAATCGCTCATTGAAATATATGTTCAATCAAGAAACAAAGAAATCAGTCAGTCAGGTGTGTCTTTCTACTAATTTTTGAACTGTTGGATGGATCTTCTTAAAACTTGGTATGCATATTTGAGGACTACCTAACTTTTATATTTTAAAAATTATCTCCAGAATAATACAAAGAAATTTCCCTAGAAAAGCATTACAATCTAAATAATGCATTTCTATCCTATTTCTATTGATATCTCATTGTCTTAAACAGAGAATATTAAATTGTTAATCCATTTCGCGTGGTTTGACACAATTTAAGTAAATTATACGGATTCATTATTTTCTTTTTAGAAAACAGAAAATTTATGCTATTTGTATTCAGCAGATGTTATAATTTGAACATAAATGAAGGTTGATTTTTTTTATTCGATTTCACGACTTACAGAAAAGAAATTAGGAAAACACATTTAAGGAACATTTTTCTAACTTCGTGTTTTTTTGCAGGAATGCTAACTAACTTCTGCAGGGCATTGTAGTGTGGTCTAACAATTGTAGCACCCTTTAATGTGAACCTTGGAAAGATAAGAAAAAAAAGCGAGTGTGCATCCGTCTGTCTGTCAATTGTTAGTTCTTGATTGAATTATCATCCGATAACTCAAAAAAAGTACACATCCTAGCTGAAATTTCAAAGATAGATGTAGGTTTTTGCAAGAAACATCCTATGTAGTAGTGATTCAACATGCACAGAAAGAGGGCGTCAATTTTAATGATAGGCAAAAGAGAGTGCAGATCAAAATTAATCTTGCTGATTTTTTTTAATTTTGGACCATAAATAAGCATTGTACTAAATTTTAAAGAGATGCAACCGTTTTAGCTAGAAGGATATTGAGAGGTGGAGACCATAAAAAAGGATCCTTTGTTTTAAGTTAAAGCGAAGTTTTATGAAAAGCCATCCAGCCGCTTTAACTCCTACAAACACATAAACAGACAATTAAAGAAGAAAAATGCTCAAGTGGAATAGTAAGAATTCGAATGCTTGTCAGCTATAAAGAGTTTTTTTTTTTTGGTTTTATCTATGAAAAAGTAATTTGCAGTAGTTGTCGGAAACAGATAAGATTGGTGGTGCCATCTTGTGAGCCTCAAAACATTTAATTTACCATTTTTATATTCTTAGGAAAATTAATGACTTTTTAGTTTCTGATAGAGTTTAAAGTTCCTCTGGAAGTTTTTTGAGAATACATTTCAATATTCTCAGATATAATTATGATAGAAGAAACAAATCAGTTAGATTAGATTAATTAGATTAGATTAATTGAAAGTGGGTGGCATGACTGCCGAGCACGTCGACCTGAAAGATCTTTTGTACTATCCCACGGAAAGAATGACAGACGGAGAGAAAGACTGAGAAAGGATGTTGTGAGAAATGCAGGTGAAATGGGAGAACCCCGGGAAAACCTGCCCAGCGCGGATCGCCACCATCAACGAAACCCACATGAGAACTGAACCCGGGACTCAGAGGTGAGAGGCCAGTGTCTGAGCGACATCGCCAACCGCGCGGCCTAACAAATCAGTTACTTAAGACTATTAAACTTAATTTTAAAATTTACTGTTTAAGGACTTCTTCATTAGTGGGAAAAAAAATTAGATTTTTGTACAATTTTTTTTGATATCCCAAACTAATAAAACAAAAAACAAAAAATAATATAACAAAATAACAAAATGTATTCGAATAAACATAAATCTATTTCAAAAACTCATACATTTATGAAATGGATTTTACATTAAAAGAAACAGAAAACCCTTAAATCTTATTATTTATCTATAATAATACATAAGCTGGTCATTACGAATTTTATTGTCTTTCTGCAATTTAGACAACTGAAATTAAACCATGTCAAATCATAAGAAAATATCATATATTCTTCCAGAACCGGAAAGTTGCCTTGGTTTGAGTCACTTGTCTCTAGCTTAAGATTCCTTCCATTTGTTATTCCTTCAGGTAAGAATAATAAAATTGTAATGAAAAGAAATGGGTAACTTTTAAGTGTTTTTGCGATAAATTGAAGTTTTGTCTGAGAAAGAAAAGGAATCTCGCACCAAACTAACGTGATTATTATTTTTCACCATTTTCACTCTTCTGCAGGATAAAGATTCTAAAGTTTTTTCCAGCACCCTCTGTTAAAAGCTGTCTTCTAAATACGTTTTTCAAAATACGCCATGACAGTATTGCAATATAAGGGTGCTGAAACTTGTGTTCATTCGTTTCTCCATTTTCATTAATCAAGCATCAGTGATTGGACAGAAAAAGGACAAGCTTTATGACATATGTCATTACTATGTCTTTAGGAAATACAAAAAAAGCATTTTAAGTTCCAATCAAAGAAAGATATGAATCACGTTAAAAATAATCAATAGCACACATGATTAAGACTTTTTCTGATTTGACACAATTTATATTTTTCTGCATATAATTCAATAAGGCAAGCAGAATTTAACTAGAAACACGAAAATTACATGTAACTAGCTGTACCCGGCATGCGTTGCAATGCCACTCAAAGACAGAAAGGGCTCGTGAGAAGGGGCCGTAAATATAAGGTCCCAGTGTCGATCTGGGGTGGGACACTTACGCCCATATGTCGCCGTCCCCCCACCCAAGTGGGGTGTCCCTGCCCCCCATAGGAGAGCGAATTTTTCCTTATTTGCAATTGACTTGGGGGCCCGAGAAGGGGCCCTAAATATAAGGTCCCGGTGTCGGTCGGGGTGGGACACTTCAGCCTTTGTGTTGGCTTCCTCCCACCCAAGTGTGGTGTCCCTGCCCCCCAAAGGAAAGCGAATTTTTCACTTTACACAATATTTGTGTAGTTTTTATTTTCACCACCAGGTGGATATTGGGTTTTTCAGGGCTTTTACCCCTTTTCAACCCCTTTTGAGGGGTGGGTCCGGGTTCTAAGGTAGCCTATCTTTTGCGCAGGGTCCTAAAGAGTAATTCTGCAAAGTTTGGTCCAGATAGGTCAAAGGGCCTAAGAGTGTATAAAGGACAGACAAAGAAAGAAAGAAAGAAAGATACATTCATTTTTATATATATAGATTGAATGTGCAGTGGACAGGAATTTAGTAATAATTTAGTAATAAATAAATTTAGTAATAAAATTGTACTGTATAAGCTCCAGATCAAGAAGGTTAACTGTCAGCACGGAAGGATTTTTTTTAAAAACAGAATATTAAGCAGAAACAAAATAAAGGAATTTGGAATGTGTGAAGAGAGTTTCCTGTGTAATACGTAAATTTGGACGTTACAAGTTTATTGCATCTTTCCACACAATGCCAAAATCAGAAAATAGAAGTTTTCAATCAACAACAGCAGTTGTTTATTAATTAAAACAATTTTTGGGATTGAGTAAGAATTGAGTGAAAACTATAAAATGTATTCACGAAGTTAGTAAATAAACAAAATTGAAGTAAGTTTTATAAAACACGAATATACTTATTAAAAAAATGTTTGTTGAAATGTTGGTGTTTCCGCTGCCATTGTTCAACGAATCTTTTAGGCTGTCCGGGTGTCTTAGGGCTCTGGCGCACTGTCAATTTTCAGTTGCAAAAGAAGGGGAAACTTCAGGCCTCGAGCAGGATAATAATGGGACGATTAATGCTCTATTGTTGTGCGGTATCGCCCCGGGTTCTTACTCAGTCCCAGAGAATAGGTCCGTCTTCCATTTGGGAGTTGATTTTATGCCTGCGACATAAAAAGGGTTCTACCCTTTTATTGTCTCTGCGGTTTTGCAACTGAGAATTGACAGTGCGCAGAGCCATTATAGGAAAGCTTCCTTTCTGACTGTTCGTCTTTAGCTGTCATAGGCATCTTCAGAACTTGCGATCTACTACTCAATTGGTTTCCTTTCTTCTCGGGCAAAGATTTGATTTTGTCTTTCTATTAGAATTCAAAAGGAATGTGAAAAATTTCGAGGTGTATTCTTACAACAAGATATAGTTGGCGTACCAACTTCCAAATGCCCTCATGAAAGAAGTACATGAGAAGTTATTAAACAAAACAAAATTTATTAAAATAAAGCTGTTCATTCACAATGCGTAGAAGTTTAGTGGTCCAACACTTTATCTATTAATCCAATTGTTCACTAAAAACATTAGGGATCTTTCTTATAAGCATCTGAACCATATGAAATTTTTAGCTCTGTAGTTTTGAAGTAGCTTGATTACAGACCGGCAGTAACGAATTATCGGTTGTAAACCTGTACCTTCTTACACATTGTCAGATGTGTAAGATTTTAAAGTTCCAGAATCAAAAAGGATCTTCCTTATGAAATCAGATATGTATCTGTAAAATTTCAACTTAGTTCGATGTATAGTTTCTAGCTGCGATTATTGAGTTTTATCGACGAAGTATTTTAACAGTTTTGTTTTGTTTTTGTTTTTTTTGTTTTGTTTTTTTGTCCTAATTCCTTGTTGGATATGTATTAAAGCAACATACTGGTACCTTCGTGTAAAGACGTAATACGTGCCTTTTAGAATTTATTACAAATTTCCTTTTTTATCTTGATTGTTGAACTGTGTATTGAAATATTCCTACACCATCACGGGGTCAATCACAATAGTGTTCGTTCTATTGTTGGAGATGCAAAACTTAAATACAAAACTTAAAAATGTGAGTTCGTGTCAATATTAGGGCTCGTTTATTGCGACTCTAGAGTATACGCTATTCTTTGATATCACCGACATTGTTCATTCCGTGATACTTCAGTAACAGTTCTGCTCGATTATATCGGTTTGTTTTTTTTGTTTTTTTCTTTTCTTGTTTGTTTTTGTTTTTGTTTTGCATATTTCGAGTGAGGAATTTCAAAACTTTTGACGAAAAATAAAAAGAACAACTTGAATTTTTTTATTTTCATGATCAACTCAGTACTCCAAATAATCCAAATTTATTACATTAAGAAATACATTTCATTTCTTTTATTACTAAATTATTAATATTAATATGTTATTGATTATATTTACAAGATGACCCACTCCTTGTGAATATTGAAATGTTCTGCAAAAATACCAGAGACAACACAAAGGAAAGCCTATAAACAAAAATAAATAAGTAAATAAATAAATAAATATATAAATAAAGCCAAATTATAGAAGCGGTGTAGAAAATTGTTTCAGTTTCGCTTCTTTCGAAAAGTTTAAACGCTGAATCTAATGATGATTTCCTTAAAAATATTATTCTTTAAATTGTTTTTCAATTTGTATCTTTTTGATATTTAAAATTCTATATTAAATAAATAGTTTCTTACGATATTAATGTATGAAAAATGAAAACTGTTCATGGCTTTAAAAATCAGCATTTATATTCAGTAATTATTATATGTTTTCGCTTTGTTTTTATGTTTTTGTTTTTGTTTTGTTTTTTAATTTGTGAATTTAATAGTGAATTGAACTTTACGATTGTTTATCTTTTTAATATCTGAAATTAATCTAACTATTAATTCTATTTATTATTTCTAATATGATGTTTTAATTCTATTTACGATGTTTGTACGTCTTAATATAGATTTCTCAACGTTACTTTATTAGAAATCTCTTAGACAAAGCGTTTTATTCTTTAAGTCTCGGTTTTTGTTTCTTTCATTAAAAACGCCAGAATGAAAAACAATTTTTTTTTTCATGGTCAGAACAAAGAACCTATATAAAATATGTAAGTATAAATGTATAAATGTATATGTATTATATATAATACTTATGTATGTAGGTTTTTGGTAAGTATTTTCAAATTTACTTTAAAACAATAGTTGCAATTTTAGAAATTTAAATTTAAATCTTCAACATACATTCAAAATTTTGTTTTATTAAATAATAGAGATAGAAACACAAACTGCATAATAATAACATATGTATTTTAAATTGTTTTAAAATTAACAATATCCCATTTGTATATGCATTTTTGCACTACATTCTTTTTCAATTAAAATAATATTAATTTTTCTTTCAAAAAGAGTCAATTTTTTAGAATGACGTTTATTTACTTCTTTTGGTTTCGAAAATTCTTATTAAAAAAAAAAATTCTGTTAACTTTTAAGATTCAAATTTTAAAATTGTTGTAGACCGAGCTTCAATTTAAAAAAATCACACAAACTTTGGTTTAGTAAGAAATATATTTAAAATATAACTTGAAAATGGCAATTGGAACTAATTGCCGAAACGCTGTGTTATATTTTAAATATATTTCAAATAAATATTTTAAATATATTTCTTACAAAACCAAAGTTTGTGTGATATTTTATTATCTGACTGGATATTCCCTATATTGTTCCTATAGTTGAACACATTTAAGCCACGCTCCTTAAAAATATTTTGTTTTGAATAAAAATTAAATAAACATAGTTGTCAATTTTTTTTTTCATTGCTTTACAGAAATTAAAATAAAAAAAAACGAACTTGCATGAACAACACTCGTAATTTTAAATGGAATATTCGAAATCATTACTTTAAGCGCTGTTAACGCTATTTCGGTTTCGTTTCAGTATCAAATCATTTCAACTATTAAGTTTCATTTGTTAATCACTTTAAGATTGCAGAAAAAAAACAGTTGGTTGAATATTTAAACAACATATAACTATTATTGTTATAATTTGAGATATTACATACAAGATAAATTTAAATTTACAAGTTTTCCTTATCGTTTTATCTGTTCTGATAATAATTGAAATTTTAGAAATTAAGCAAAAATATTAACTTTCACTATATTTTTTTCTCTGGATTCCTATTTTTACTATAAAAAAAAAAAAAAAAATTAAAGAATGCTTTGAACATTAGTGAGCTAAGAATTCAAATCTCTTAATTCACCTTCTAGTCTTCAGATGGCGCCACTGTCCAGGCAAGGCAGCAGAAAGCTCTTTCTTTTATTATTCATATTTGTTATTCATATTCATTTTAGACAAGAAGAAAGTCTTTCAATTCACAACAACATATAAATAAATAGTGTCTTATCTTTAAGTTACCATCTTCAGATTATGAAAGAAGATGTGAGCGGAAGGAGAGTAGGGTGTAAGAAAAAGTGAGACGGGAAATCATAATCCTTTTTTCTTATTATTATTTTCTGAAGCTTATTCCGAAAACATAAATTTATCTTGATAACATAAACAGCTACTACGGCCGCATCATAGCTCGCTATTTATCACTTTGAATTGGTTTATGCATCTTCAATAAGTTAATACAACAATGAAAAAGTTTCTCTTCACATTTTTGCGGCGTAATGACAATAACATATTCATATTTTAACTTGTTGTTTAGTCACAAGCCTATGGAAAACAATATTGAACAATATCGTTAATTTATCTGAATACGAAAATGTCAGTTGTTCGGAAACTGTTTACGATATGTTACTTATCACAATTATAGTCAATTTTTGAATTTGATATAAAAAATATTTCGCTTTTTTGAAGATAGATGTAAAGATTTCTGTGCAACATAATATCTTGTATACTCTGTCTTGTATACTCGGAATATAGAAGAAATAAATATATATATATATATATATATATATATATAAAATGCTCGTGAAATATAGTTAAGGGAACATCACTGAAACAATGTTTATTTCGATTTATGATAAGGTTCTTTTGTAGTCAAGAATATAGTTGATGTGTTTAATTTTCGAATATTCAGATGATAAGATTAATGATTAGAACTTCCCTGACGATTTGTTTCTATCAAAATTAAAATCAATTTTACATTCGATAACATTTTTTAACCATTAAACTTTCAATTTTTTATGATACATTATCAAAAAAACTGAAAACTTATTCAAAGTTCTAATTAATCATCTTTGTACCTCAAACGGAATCAGAACAAACTCACTATTCCATTTGAACAGTTGCCCTCTTGTTTGTTCATTTCAAACATTAATTTTCGGTTTGTCTGTTTGTATGTACATCACTTTAAAATGGCTAGACGGATATTCAACTAATTTAGTTCGCAGCTTATTTATGATCCAATTTAGCATAAGTCAATTTGTTTTGATTTCAACCCTTGAATCCCTCAAAATTGATCCCGAAATCTCTTGCCTAAAAGGATTTCTTTAAGTTTTGAAACAAATGCTTGTTTATGGTCCAACTTAAAATATGAGTACTATTATTCCACCTCCCCCCAGCCTTCGATTTGGGTCCCCCAATGTATGCTCAGTTGCTACACAAGCTAAGCGAATACTCAGTTTAAATAGAACTTATATTAATTTCGTTTTTTCTTCTTCCTATTTTCTTATTTATTTTGGTGTAGATCTCTATTGAAATCAAAACTTCGTATTAATACTCAACCTCTGAAATAGACGGATGGACGGATATCAAAACATCGACTTAAATTTGCATTTTAAAAATTCTTTTATTTAACTTCTCCACACGTTACAAAAATCTTACCATTCAGTGGTTTCAAAGCTTATTATTCTAAATAATAATAATAATAATACCTAGATGTACGCTTAGCTATTATCGCGTAGTGGCAGCTTTCGGACGGTGGGGAGACAGGAGGGGAGATGAAAAGAGTAGTTCTTGTATTTTAAGCTCGATAATAAATAATTACTTTATCTAATGTTAAAGAAATCCATGAAGCCGATCTAGCGAGGGATTTCCAATGTCATTTTTGAATAATAGGAGAGAGAAGACTTAAAACATAGGCTTTGACTGACATTAAACAATGCTTGAAATTGGATTATAAATACATTACATACCAAATTTGATGGAAATCCGTCTGACCGTTTTAAAGTGATGCGTATACAGATGCAAAAACACACAAATGAAAAAACAAAAATGTTCAAGTGGAATAATAAGACTTCCCATGTTCAGTCAATTTTATTTATTTATTTATTTATTTATTAACATGTAACTGGACTGCTCAGTGCAGTCCCATTAGGACAATGGCTTTATCAACGGTTTCTGAAAATTGAAATTATGTTTTTGACCTAATATTAAATAATTCACATAACTTACAAGTCTGCAAATGCGGTTACATAAAAAAAAAAAAAAAAAAAAAAAAAAAAAAAATAAAAAAAAAA
>JAFIDM010009631.1:225605249-225629615 GCA_023159025.1 Thereuonema tuberculata
ATTAGGACAATGGGTTTATAAAAGGTTTTATAAAATTTAAAATAATTTTTTTTCCTAAAAAAAAAAAAATACCAAAAACAAAAAAAAAGAAAAAAAGGGTAAAAAAAAAAAAAAAAAAAAAAAAAAAAAAAAAATGCACAAAATATATGATAACCAATTTAGTTCAGTTAGGCATTCTAGAAAACAATTTAAATTAACCTGATTAAATAATTTATATACAAAAAAAATTATTTAATCGGGTTAATGAAATTGTTTTCTAGAATGCCTAAATTGAAATAAATTGGTTCAGTATGGATTGGTTCGTTATAGTAAAATACAGTATATAATTTATATTTCCGTTTTTTGTTCTAATTTTCCTCTCCTGTATCTCTTTTTTTTTTTCTTTTTCTTTCTCCCTCCTTGCAGTTTCTTACAATGTATCCCCCTATGCTGATAATGGACTCTCCTTTGATGACACAATTACGATTGGTCCTGCCTTGCTCGTCGCCTATTGGCCTCTTCTAGCACGTGCTTCCTGAGACTCTTGAAATTCATTTTCTTTTTAGTTCTTTATTTTGTTCTTAGCCGCCCGATGAATAGGAGTAATTTGAACTCCTCGAAACTGGTTGTAAAATTTGCTTATAAATAGTTTTGATATTTTATGTATAATTATGTGTGGTGTCTTATTTAAACTACTAAAATTATTTTTTGTTTTTCATTAATGTGATCACTGAACGTATCTAATAATTTAGTGGTGATTTTTGAAGGTTGATAGGCATACTGGTTACGGTTTATTATATTAATATTTTTCTTTAATTTTGTATTTTATTTGTGATGTAATCTTCCTATTATTTGACTATATTGCTATGGGATGAAAATTTTCTCGTGTTGAGTAACTGTTATTTTTGTATGTAGATATAATTTTGGAGATTTTTAAGTGAGCTGGATAATTAAATTTATTAAATAAGTAATAATTGTAGAAAACTTTCATTTTACTTTATATCTTATTTTATTATTATCAAATCCTGTTGATTTTTTGTTGTTCATTTTTTTTTTTCTTAATTATTGCGGTCATTTCTGCTTCCGATAGATAGCATATTGCAATTGAATTTGCTGTGGTATTATAATTACTATTTTTAATAATATTGTTGATACAAGAATTATTATAAGTTTTCTCTATAAAAGCAAAATACGTGCAGAATTTATCTGCAAGAGTTATTTTTTATTTTTTTTTTTTTTTGCTTCTTTAAAATTTTCAAATTCTTGGTTGTTATTACTTTGTTGTTTGGTTGATTTTTCTGATTGATTTCATTCCAACATTGTTTTAGATTTTTTATGATATCTATTAAATTTATTTTAATTATCAGTAAAAAAAATTAATATTATTTTTTAATTTAATATCATACGTTCTGAAAGTTTAGTAGTTTTTATTTCATTATTTATGTATTTCGTTAAAGAACTTATAAATCTTTCCATGAGATTGTCCGTGATCCATCTGTTATCTTTCAATTTTGTAAAATTTCTGAAATTCTCTACAGTCTTAGTATGTTTTAAACCTTTTCAATTATCCTTTATTTTTATTTTGGAATTATTATTTTCTGATAATATCTTGTTATATAGCGATCTACATCTTTTATTTTCTTGTTTTGAATTTAGTTCAAGAATTTCTGCAGATTTTTTTCCAATTATCTTTGATAACAATATTATAACTGTTGGGTTTTTTTTACTTTAAAGATTTAAGTAAAATCTAGTATCAGTACATTTATCACTATTATTATTTATTTTCTTATTTATTTGAAAGAGTTGAAGGAGAATTCAGTAATGAACAGAGATTATTAATAACAATAATACTGTATAACCGGAGAAAATGGTTCGTTATTGGATTATGAATTCATAATATTCCACTATTGAGATTATAGACTTTTCTTCCTGAAATATACAGGGAACTTATGCTTACAATGTTTTGATATAATAATAATCGAAAACATTAAACATAAATTTATATATTTTGTAAAGTTATATATTTTTATATACAAATGTTATGATTGAATTATGTTTTACAGGTCTGATTTAAGTAAAGAATAAAAAATAGGATTAATATTACAAAAAAAATAGACATACATGTTTCGACGTTCAGATCTCATCATTGTAAATAAAAGGAATAAGACATTAGAAAAATTTACCTTATAAACTGCTATTTTAAAAACGCTAATAATATTTATGATTTTGAATATTTCTTTATTTGTACTGTTAATAGTCTACTGCATCGAAACATTTATTTCTTTTTTTGTAATTTTAGTATTTTAAATTTTAACACATCAACAATAATGTTAATAATTTTAAAGAAAGAAGGGATTCCTCCTTAAGAAAATGTTGAAATTAAGTTCTGCCTACTTTTATTAAAATCTTCCAATTTAAATTTTCTGTCTCAATCCCCAATCTTGTAACAAATAAATTCATTCAGAAATTTAATAAGACTACGGATGCAATCCTTGAAACTGCGACTATTTGCAGCAACAGTTTGGACTGGTTTACAGTGGAGGACACTATTTTCACTGTTAAAGAAGATATTGTTGGCGCATTACACTGTCTTCTTGTCACCATAGTAAGATTACACAAAGCATTTAAAAAAATAAGCAAGCTGTTCTATAGACCTTATTATTACCAAAGTTAATACGGTCCTTTTCTACAGTACTTATACCATCTATGAAAATTTCAGTTCTTTGGGATGAAAATTTTTTTTATTTATCTAAATTACATTTGGATGCACGAGGAATGAAGTTTTAGATCTTTTATCTGTAGGTCGAATATATACCAAAACCAATACAGATTTATCTCTTGAAACCTAAACCTACCACTAGGATGTATAATTTTAAGCTACAGTGATCACAAATAAGCGAACGGCTTGCTTAGTAACTTAAATTAAGTTATAATTCGAATTTTTTTTTTGTTTTTTTTGTTCTCAGTCTATTTTTTTTTCTCTGACCTTGTAAAAAATTGTTAGAAACGTTTGGTCTTAATATCTACAATATTCTGTTGGTATAATAATAATTTCAATTATGATAATTGAAAGAACAATAAAAGAACGTCTATTTTGATAATAAATAATCAAACAATAATTCACTAACCCTAACCCATCTCATCCCATGTCGATAAAATACATGAAAGAATTCTGAAAAAGTGAGATCTCAACAAATCGCAAAGACAAAAACAATGAAACAAACAAATTTCTCTTCGTCAATTCTATACCAAGACAAAAGAAAATATGAAAGAACTAAAATGCAAAATAGAAAATGTGAAAAGGTATTCCAGAAGCAATAATACCAAGATATCAAGAATTGAATACTGTAATGAGGAAAAATCCCTTGTGACTGTTATTAAATTCAAAATAAAGCTTATTTAAGTTTTAACTCGAACTAAAATGTTACTTAAGTTATCCAAAGATTTTCAAAGTAAAACAAGAATTCATCGAACTTTATCAAAATCAACTTTAAAAAGAGAGAGGAAGGAAAATAATAAAAAAAAATATATAATATTTAAGCTATATTAAAAAAAGACTTATTCGTTCACGAATCCTTTCCATTGTACTATCATTTTTGCCACTGCCTCAAGTTATTACCATTCTTTACAATTCTTAAACATAGAACATTATTGACTTTTTATAAACATCAATATACATCAAACACCTTCATTCATTCAATTCTTGTATTTCATAATCGTTTGGAAGAATTAGACGATATTCTACAGCTGATTGTGCTTATTCATGGCTTTTCTGTGCTAATTTCATTAATTTGCTTCTAAGGTAATTTTCACGTTAGAAGTTAAATCTCACTTCTGCATCTCTTTGGCCAATAGATTCGACAATTGTCCGGTGTAAACTTTTCTTACAAGCCTATTTTTACTTATAAAATAGTTAAAGGTTCGTAATGCACTGTTCATGTTTTATTCGTAATAATCAAAAAAGTAAAATAAAATTTAATTTTTGATTTCTTACCTCCATTTCTTTAGTTCATTGACAAATTGAAATCCCTTCTAAGAAAATGTGTAGTCCCGTAAATATATTGGAAGAGCCAATGGGATTTTTAATTCTGAAATGCCTGATTATAATTAAAAATCCGATAACTAGTAACTTATCATTTTCTTATGTGTAAACTCTATAAAAAATAAAACAAATAAGTAAAAAATTGAGTAAAAAAATAACTGAGTTACATTATGTACCTCTTATAAAGCTGTATATACCCACTTTATAGGTCCGTCTTCAAACTGGAAATAATACATTTATATTTTCATTGGTTTAGTTTTTATAATGTCATTTGAAGTAACTAGAGAAACCCATTGTTCTAATTAATCCAAAAATAATTCAAAGATGGCTTATAAACATATGTAATTTAATATAATTCAGATACATGTTTCGGATGTTATTTACATTCATTTTATAATGCCATTACTACTTTTAACAGATAATTATAAACTAAATATGCTTATAATGTCGTTTGTTTATAATAAGAGAATAAACGTAGATTTTAATAAATGCCAGAAAATGACAGAAATATTCATAACATGGGCGAAGGCTTCGCCATTTCTATAGTTGGCGCTGAAATGTGAAATCTGATTTTAAGAGAATCAATTTGAAGAAAAGTGCAGTTTTTTTTCCAATTGAAAAAGGTTTCGTTTGGAATCGGGATAATAGTGGCGTAGATATCAGCTGAGATATATATTTTCTGAAGCAGAACATATATATTTATATATTTATTTATTTGTTTATTTAAATATTTTTTTATTTCTGTAAAAACAAAAGGTTAAAAAAAATGTCTATTCCTATAGCCAAAAATTTAAGATATTGAATTTCCTATATTAGGATAGTACGTATCGCTTCGTTTCAATAATTACTATAATTAGAATAAAAAGGGAGAAAGGAAAATTAGCTAATGTTTTTAAGTTCCAAGTGACCTCGATCTCCTCGAAGCCGTGAAGGAGTTGTTACAGAAGCTCGTGAAAGTTCTGCCTCGAAGCGCCAACACGTCAAAGCGGCCACTCGCTTAACTACAATCGCACCTAATAACTGGACATGACAAATTAGGAGCGGGACGGGCGCGCAGAAAGGGAGTTGTTGTACCTGTTGGAATTTAGGTCAAACATGGCGGTCTAACAAGTCGGCGTCTGTGCTTCGGGGCATTTTTACCTCCTCCCACCTTCTCACAGCCTTGAACTTCTGAAGGTCGACAGGCGTGGCGCTGCATGATCCCATTTCTTTTTTCCGCCTCGCTTAGCTTTCTCTTTTTCTTTCAGCTTTCTCTTTCTTTGTTTGTTCTTTTCTTGTCTTTTTTTTTTTTTCCAATAGTCTTATAAGTAAATGAAGACTTCTTTATTCTATGTATATTTATTACAATAATTAAAGCTTAAAAAATATATCTATTTATTAATTGATAGAAATTTTATTAACAGATATTATATAAAAATATAATTATGTATAAACAATTAATATATAAAAAATATCTAAAATTTCCAATTTTCAAAGGTATATTAGAAGATTAATAATATATGCTACTTATATTATTAAAATATGTAATTATTTCATATAATTATTTTTATAGAAAATGTAAGTTCCTAAAAGAACATGAAGCCTACTTTTCTTAAAATAATGGTTCTTTATTTTATTTTACTTTTTTAAATGAATTATATACTAAATACAAGCAGCATTTTCTAGTTCCTGAAATTTTCGAAATCTAATTAATATTAACATATAAAAGGAGGTGCAAATGACAGTGATTTATTAAATAGATTAATTATTATAAAAATTCATTGTTTCTCTTCTTATGCGAAATTTAGAGGAATTTTATCACCTTCATGCGCAAATTTTTGACAAATATTTACAAGGAAAACAGATTGTCTAAAGTCCATAAATATTCATGTCAAGTTTCATGACAATTCATTAACTCTTTTCAATTGTTGGTGAGGAGCATACATATATATACATTCTGAGTTGAAAACCTCACTTTTCAAAGAAACTATAATAAAACAGTACGTGAACAATAAGTTAAAAAAGAAGTGATAAAATTACATATTAAATACTAAATACAGAAATCATAACATTACAGTCCACATGTAATGTTAATAGACACTTTGTTTGTGGTACGAATAGTACTAATACATCCTAAAGAAAAAACTCTTTGGAATTAAAAATTTGAATACACATTTAAGTCCATCATGATCAACGTAACTCAAAACTTCTTTATCCTTGCAAGCTGAAACTTTGTCAGAGAGTTTGAAATATATTTTTAAATGGCTCAAATTCTGGTATATTTTAGATCTACAGATAGCAGTTCAGAACGAAACAGGCAATCTTCATTTTACGTCGAAGTTCTTCCATATAACGTTAACGGTAAACGATATAACGTAAAACGGGGAAGTAACATGTTAGGTTGATATATTCTTTCAGTATTTTTTTAAATATTCCCAATATAAATTAAAAAATTATCGTTTTCGCTATAAGCCTTCGATAAATGTAATAACCAAACTTCTGAATCACTATTAAATGAGAAAGTACAGAAATATGGATTAAAAATTGACAGTATCGGTAATTTTATAAGTTAAAAATATAAAATTTGATTCACTTCTTATACTATATCTAACAGTTATTCTGAAAAGTTTTTAAATAATCAAAAAAATCGTAAACTCATGATTTTTTTATATTTTTTGGTGGCCTTAATGTTGTATCTTGTGTTCAGATTTCAATAAAAGCTATTAAGGACTTCAATTCATAAACATATAAGGAAGCAAGGCCCAGTCCCCCCTCTTCTGAAATCTAAAAATTATAAAGTTGCCCTTAATATTTTTTTTTCCTAGTTAGATAGCTGCCCACCTCCCCCGAAATTTTGAAGATGACCTATTTCTCGTTTGTCAAGGTCGGTTTCCTAACTTGGACTTTCCCGAAATTAAATTCTGTATACGCCCCTGCTTAAGTTGAACAATCAGTTACAATACAGTTTCGTTTTTTAATACAGATAGCTTTGAAATATTTTGATGATTACGCACCTTGTCTGTTTTTTTCCCTAGCTGCTTTTCTAAAGGGCCTATAGTATCAAAATCATATAGTATCTATGATATCTTTCTTTGAGTAATCTAACTTTATCAGTGAAATTTCAGCTGTCAGTGATACATAGCTACATGAGAATAGACGAATGTATTGCGAATTCTTTAATTAAATTGCAAACACACACTTTCAAATACGAAAGTTAGATTATCTCTTGTCCACAAACATGAATGAATAATTTTTAATAAAATCCTGTCGGCCGTTCAACAGTTCTTAGGAAAGAAACTCGATACATTTGTTACACTCCAATAATGAAATTGGTCATTTTATGAATTGGGCAAATGTCTGCCCATTCCGTAAACTGGTTTCTTAAAAATTAACTACATATTCAAGTAGTTGAAATTTTCTAACTGCAAATGACAGTGGATTACTAAATAGATTCATGTACATTATTAGACATCAAATATTCATTGTTTCGCTTCTTATGAGAAATTTTATCAACTTCACGAGCAAAGTTTTCGTCATAGATTTACAAAGAAAAATTATAAAAAGTTATATCGTCTACAGCCCATAAATATAAATGTCAAGTTTCGAGACGATCCATTGACTGTTACCAGTTATTGGTGAGGGACATAATTAGAAGCATCACTTTTCTAAGATAATATAATAAAAAAAGAACAATCCTCAAACATCTACATTTTGAAGAAGAAAATAATTGCCATACTGTATAAACTAATAAAGTTGTAACTTATTATTATAACTTATTTATTAGAATAATTATAAGTTAGTCCTCAGTTGCATTTTCGTTACTATTATCCTTTTATAAGCTCTAACATAAAGATCCTGCATACAATTTATCTTATGTATATTTCATTGTGATTATTTCTTGATTATTGAGATTGATAGTTATTTAAAAACATAACTGCATAATGTTTTGAAAGACTTAATGTTAATTTTAACACTAATTATAAAACGATGACTCACAATTTTCAATAAGTATTTAGTTCTGAAAATGGTTAAGAGAAGAGGCCAGGTCATGGAATGGATAAACATTTGCCAATTCTTAAAATGGCCAATTCTACGGATTTTATAAGTCTAACTTTCTTTAGAAAATAACGCTAACAAAAGATAGAAGAATATAGAAGTTTACGTGTACTGCGTAGCATTGAATTTAAAAATAAAGCCATACACCTGACTAAGTGTAAAAAGATAGAAGAAATTTGAAGGTCTTGACATACTTTTTTTCAATATTATAAAAAAAATAATTATTATTGCATAAATAGGAAATCCATGAAGTTACTGCTCATTTAATTGAAATAATCTATGTTAATGAGCTGCCTGGTTTCATTATTTGTCTTTAAACATGGAGTTCACTTGAGCTATTTTACACTTCTTTGCTTTTTCCTTTTTTTTTTTGTTCTTAAAATGTAATATTAATTACTATGAAAATGAAAGTATTAAGATGTTTTTCTGCATGGCTTGTAAAATTTTCACATTTGAAAGCATTTGTTATTTCATCATCGTACTCCCATTTTTTTTTTTTTTCCTTATATTCTTGCTTGAATTTTACAGACTTGCATATTGAAGTCTTTTTTTGTTTTGATTTTCTTTTCCATTGCTATTCTATTCCATTCCATTCACCTTAAGAGCACCCTTATAGTTTTCTTACAAAGCCATGTTTTTCTTATATTTATTAGAACATCAATAAATTTTATATTTATTTCGATTCAAGTATGCAAGCATTTCCTTCGGATAAATATAGTATTTTAGTTATATTAAAAATATAAAATATTTATAAATTTTAATAAATACATTTTTATGAATTAATTTATTTTCATTTTGTTATTTATTTAAAACTTTATTCTACTAATCGTATTAAGTAGTAAAATTCTTACATGATGTAAGTAAAATTGATGTAAGTATAAAATTATAAACAAGATTAATAATTCAAGAAAAATTTTAAATTGATCAGTTTTTCTAATATACGGTAGCTATACTAATAATGAAAACACTAAATATAAACACTTTCTTATATATATATATAATCAAAATTTAAAACAAATATAGAATAAAAAATCTAAATTAATATAATGTGATAATAAAATAAAATCATTGACATAATAAATAAATAAATAAATAAATAAATAAATAAATAAATAAATAAATAAAAATGATCTATATGGCTATTATTTTATTATAAAGCGTACAATATCTTTAAATATACAATTTATTATTACTATAAATTATATATTTACACCTTTGATTGAATTGTTATTTAATATATATGTTAAATAGCATTTCAATTAAAGGTGTAAATATTTAAATTAAAGTAATAATGAATTGTAGATAGATATTATAAAAAATAAATAAAATAATTACTCAAGCTTAAAATAATCTCAAATATATATATACGTATATGCCTTTATATATTTTTGATATTTTATGTTATTTATTAATAACAGTGGATTATTAAAAAAAAAAAAGCAATAGAAACAAATATTGTATTGTTTTATATATAATATATATATATACACATACTTATTTCGTTTTATCTTTATGTTTAATAATTGGTCATTTTTTTTAGTTTTGATCATAAGTTTAAATAATTAGTTTTACACTGGAGTTCGTCTGCGATCTCGATGTAAAGCTGTCCTAAAAAGTCTGAATCACATCTGCAGGGAAAGGAAAATTATTACACTAGATAACTGCCTTTTTTTTTCTGTACTCAAGAAAGCAAATTATTGTTGTCAGAAAACCAATATTTTTTCTGTTCGTTATTTTATTACAAATTCATATAAACAAGACGAAGGTGAAGGGCGTGGAGAACTGCTGGGCCGTGTCATTTCGAGACCTTCGAAATCCCCAAAGTTAGAAAAGAAAGAAAAATTGGTAATTGTTAAGGCAGCAAAAAAGGCTTGTCGAGAATTGCAATTGCTAAAACTTAACCCTGAAGAACCTTAAGTTATTCTACAAAAATTTGGGCTTTTTTTTTTCATGAAGTCTTTAACAAAACTATCTTCTTGTTATAGAAATCCAGACTAACTGTAGAAAGTAATACAATTTTTTTTTAAATCTTGATGCATTTTGTAATATCAAATGTTTCGAAGCTTATTTCATAATTGTAGTCTAAATTTTTGTTAGCTTTTCAGATATTCTATGACAGAAAATACAAGTAAATAAGTTTGAAAGTAGAAAAAAAAAACTTAAAAATAAAGAAGAAAGTAGGAAACCAGTATATACTGTATATAAAAAAATACTCTTAGATAAATAAAAAAATTATTTAAAATGAAAACTACTAAATTATTAAGATAAAATAAGCACAAATTGTAAGACTTAAAGAATTTGAGAATTGGTATCTGCAGGTTAAGTCATTTGATTACTGTTTACAACGAAATAGAACCTTGAAGAAAAAAACTTGTGAAATCCTAGAGGACTGTTGACGAGAGGATAACAGAACACGATTTGTATTTTTATAAAAAGCACGATGTCTTTTATAAATTGAGTAGACAGGCTATTGCCTAGTCACTGAAGATCTGATTACAATTATGTGAAGACTACACTAAAATACTGTAGATAAAAAACAAAGCGTATTATAAAGAGAACTATAGAAGTAAAATACTATACTAAAAGTAACGGAAAGCTCCAAAAAAAATCTATAATCAATAGTTTAAATTAATCTTATTAATTTCGGATTATAAGTTCTGATTTCACTAATTATATATTAATAATTTTACAAATAACTAAAATAGCTAAAATTTCGTTTACTTTTGTTATAAACTTGACGTTTTTCACGACTTTCAAAACCAAAGAAAAATTATATTATTGATAACATTTTAAAGAAAGTAGGCTCCAAGTTCTTTCAAGAACTTCTTATTTTTATTTTTATGTTAGGATTTTCGTAAGATTTTCAAAAGATATTATTTCTTATTGATGCCATATATGTAATTATAAATTGTAGTGTGTGTAGTGTGTTGTTATTATTATTATTATTATTATTATTAAAAATAAAATAAAAAATGATTATTATTATTATTATTATTTACGTAACATAACATAAATAATATAGATCTTGATCATTTAAAAAATTTAAACTACTTACGTTATTTTTTTCAAGATAAAGCTTAAAATAATTTACATAAAAGAAATTATAATTTAATAAAGTATAAAATTTTCTTTCTAGAGCAAAAATTTATTTGTAACATAATTATACAAAACTATTACAAAGTATTGGAAATAAAAAAAATAGGGGAGACTGGGGTAATTGTAACATTTTTCACTAATATTTTTTTTTTCAAAAGTAATCAGACATATACAGAAATGAAAAGTATGTAAGGTTTCTTCAACATTAGGTGGACTTACACAAAAATTGACAACTCGTCAAACCGATATAAAAGTGACAAAAAATATGTTTAAATGGATACACTACAAGTGATACATTTGGCCCCGCAATTGTAACAGTAGTAGGGGGCAATTGTAACAGATAGCAGAAAGAAATGTAATTGAGATAATACAGTATACCAAGGTTACTTTTTGTTTACAATGTTCTGTATTTCAATCATCATCATCATCAGAATCACAATTTTGGCAGTAATATACTGCTTCACCAGGAGTGCAATCTTCATGTGCCCATTCGGAGCAAGACAGGCACTGAACATATTTCTCATTGGGTTTGCTGTTTCTGTAATCTTCACAGCACACTAAGCAAAATATTTCCTCTTCTTCATCTGAGGAATGTATTGCAACCTTATTACTAGTCTTAATCTTCTTGCAGAGTTATTTTGATGAGTCTTTTTTATTTGACCGTCGCGTCGCGTCGCTTTGCCTTTCCGTTTTGGCATGTAGATATCCCTACTTGCAGTGCTCTTGATATTGTTGCTTTTGCATATTATAATTATAATGACTTCAATAGGCTTTTAAATAAATATGAGTTGGGCTCATGTAAATAAAATGAGTAGGATAATATTTAATATTTTTTAATTAATCGTGTATTTATATCTTTATTTATTCATCAGGCTTTGCAACGTTTGATTTCCTATTATTTTTCCACTTTAAACTGTAATTTAATGTTTATTTAATTTAATTATAAAATTTAATTTTTAAAATATAGGCCTATCTACACAGAATATTGGCCTAAAAACAAAAATATAAAGAATGGGCTCAATTGTAACGCTGTTACAATTGTCCCCATCAGCAATGTTACAATCGTCCCCAACAGGTCAATTCACATGTGGTGTTCAATTATTTAGTGCAGGATATAGCCATAGCGTATTTTATGACACAGAAATGTAGCATTTCTATCTGCCTTCTTTATATATATTTGTCACATTTTTATCTCTAATATATTTGATTGCAGTTGATAATTAGTACGACTAAGGAAACTTACTTTTAGCAGCAAAAACCATGTTTTTGTAATTATCTTCAGAACAAATTGAATGGCCGATGTCTTTTTTCGGTGAATCATTCTTGTATATAAGACGAATCCCTATGCTCAGGCTACAGAGCACTTGTTATAATTGACCCCTATTACAATTGACCCCAGTCTCCCCTAATATTAATCAAAATTATCATCTTAGAAAAAAAAAAAAAATTACCTTTATCCTTCAATTATAATAGTTATGTGCAAATAAAAAATATTAATTTCACTGTGGAAAGAATTATAAGTAACATGAATAAATTTTTTTGGAAAATCAAAAAAATTTCAATATCAAAACAAATTATAAAAAAATGCGTTATTGAAGAAACCTAAAAAAAGTCTTAATAATTTTATGCTGTTACTGATGTAAATGAAGGGGGAAAAAAAAGAGATTATTTTCTTAACCTGTTTCCGAGGCTTATCTTTATATATAAGTTATGTAAAAAATTTATTTAATCAGATTATTTTTTTAGAATAACTTACTCCACTAAATGAATTATCATCTATTTAATATATTTTATTTATTTTTACTCCATTTTCTTTTCATTTCTTTTTTTTTTTCTTTGGATATAACCGTACTTGTAAATTATGTTTATTATTTATTTATTTATTTTTTTTTTTAACTTTAGGTAAAACATCATAAATTTAATTTTCATCTATCCCTTTGATAGGGATATTTCTGTAATTATAAGCTGTAATTATAAGCTAATGAAAAACAAAAAGCAAATTTAAACAATTCTGCAATTAAACATACAAAAAGTTATTTTACAAGTTAATTTTTATTATTAATGAAATTGCTACATTGCTATTTTACGATGGCAGAATTGAATGCAATTATTCTTACATTCTTCCTGTATGTAATATTTGGGTATACTTCAAAACTTTTATTATATTTGTTTTCCAGTTAAAGATCTAACAGTATCTAAACTTAAATGACAACACCCCTTTTGGCCTTCAAATGCGTAATTTTTTTTTTTTTTTTTTTTCAAAATGAGTGTTTATTATTCTATGTTTGTGACTATCTTTGTTGACCATGAATATTGGGGAGGATCCACAAAGAAGGGCATTTATTATCTTAGCAGAAAATTATGAACTGGAACTGAATTAAGCGTAAGTTGTAATTAAGAATGATAATACTGTTTTGAATAATACTGAGATATTGAATTGTTAGTTGTTAGGTATTCTCTTGTCCACACGGAAAGCCCCCAAGCTACATGAATTTCAAGGTACATTAAAACTCCCACTACTACCTAAATGGCCTAGATAAGAGTATTCATAGCACAGGCACCTGAATGAAATTTACAAAGACTTCATAAAGCAAATGAATAAATATGAGATTATAGGAAAGCCCAAAACTTAACCAAAAGTAACTGTGTTCGAACAATATTTTCATAATACCCTATCAAATTTCACCATACCCGATAGCTTTAGAAAATCGATATTAGCTTTTGACACCTGGATATTGATAGTCCAAATATCGGTTGTGGGGGTTTCCTATAGATACTGCTGTAGACAGATAATGGTCATAGAAATTAAGGATTAACTGAAAGTTCTTTCTGTTTTTTTTTATGTTTTTTTTTTTTTTTTTGTTTTTTTTTTTTCCGTTTTTTTTTTTTCCTCATCAAAGATGAACAGGGAAAGTTGTAATTGGAATTCTTAATCAACTGGAAATATTGAAGAGATTGAAGAACCCAAAGTGGCTTTTGAAGGGATCATCAGGTACGTATGTCAAAAGAACTTGTTAAATAATAAAGCAATTAACAACAAGTTTAACGTGCGAACAAATTGACAAGACAATAAAATAAAAAGCATACTCGCACATAAATAATGAAAAAGGAATCACTGATCTGTTTTTGATATTATTGATACCGGGAATCCAGAACAGCTGTTTCAGAGTTCCTACTCTTCATCAGCTGGATTCGCCCAGTATCTGACAGTCGGTAATTCCAAGAAACATATAAATAAAACAAAGATAAAAAAGAAAATATCAATAAACAATTAATTTTAAAAATAATTCGAAGCTTGCAGATGCTTCTTATCTCTGTTTGCAGAGGCTAAGAAGAAGATTCATTAAGTGTACCACTCGAAAAGAATATGACACTAAAATAAAAGCTAAATATGTTTTAAGAAATAAAGTAAAGCATATAAAAGAACTTTGAAGATTTCCGGTTTTAGTTCTTGCGCTGTCCACCAGGGGAGACAATTTGTTTCTTTCTTGCCGATTCATTTTGACAAAAAAAAAATACTTAAGATAAAAGTCAAAAAGTAAAATTTAATTATAATATTGAATAGGTTATTCAAGTAGATACAGACATATTTCCAGATATTCGTTTTTTAAAGTGCATTTATGTATACAATTTTAAACATAGTCCAAATCCTCAAATAATTTCGAAACTGAAAATAAAGGATAGTGAAACATATTTATTAACAGAAGTGTAGTACTGTATTAATAGTCTCTAATATTTTCAAAAAATTTATAAGTCAATAAATTTCCCTACTGATTTTAATAGTTACATCTGTTTTCATATTAGAAAAAAAAATCCTGCTTCATTTCTGACAGCTTTTTGTTAAGCAGCTTTTTTCTGAATATTTTATGAAAAATAGAATAGAACAGGAAGTAGAAAAAATTAATAATATTTTCGCCCTTTTCTTTTGAAAATAGACTTTCCCCTGGAAGCTTGGTAGTAACTGTGTGTTTCCGAAGGACGTTTGGCTTTTGTATATGTAGATTTTTTTTTCTGATACATAAGTATGTAACTTATTCCAATATTGTTTTCCTTATATTTTATTCTTGTTCCTTTTTCTATTTTTTCTCATTACTTGAATGAACGATTTTACCTTCACAGCCGGAAATTGTTCTGATTTAATGTCCGGCGCTGTTTTATCGGCTGTAAATGTTTCGCTTTGGTAAATCATAAGGCAAGAAGGGAGGAGTCGTTTAAGTAGCCGGGGAAGACGAGGAGGTTGGCGGAACAAAAAAAAGATCCGCAGCCACTTCAAGGACAGCCTCTACTGCAAACCTTTCTGGTAATGGGAACGTGAACGGATTGGCGTGGTAGGGGGAGAACGCCTTTGTGAGTTCCGCATTAGAACATGATCAGAATTCCAATACGGTCTATTTAATGCAGAGCAATCAGAAGCCGATTCATCATAGTCTGCTGATTTAAAAAAAAAAATCGTTGAATCCTTCTCTTCCAGATGCTTATCGGATCAAAAAAAGAAAAGATTAACTTGACGTAGTGCTGCAATTAAATATATCCTTGGAATGATGATGCACGATGGCACCATCAAGATAGGGGCAATGTTTAATGAGCATGAGTTTTCCGCATAATTTGTATTGTGACGGAAAAGGACCCTACATCATATCTAATAGGATCTTTATTAATTTTTTGTGAAGTCTGATTATTTTTCTTTTATATATTCTTCTGGACTTAGTAATGTTGCTTATCTACTTGTTAGAGAAACCGAGTATGCTCTCTATTGAGGAATGGCTTGGTTTTTTTTTTTTTTTCTATTTTCTACGGCTCAACAGTTTGTAGGATGGCACCTAGTTATAGACGGATGAGCGTCGGATGAATGCCCTGATCTCCAATTCGTTCAGATCCACTGCTCCTCTAATCAGATTTTTGAAATTTTTGAGCGAAAATTTATGAGATGATTACTAAGAGATGGAAAAAAGAAAAATAATTTTTGATCAATCATATTTAGCATTTAACAGATCACGAACTTTACATTCACTGTTTCAGTTCTTTAACTAATTACAACTGTAAAAATAAATTTTGTCCGCAGTTAATTGAACAAAAATAAACAAGGTAGGGATAGCGATTAGTAAACCAATCACAACGTCTTCTAATATTGATAATTGATATTGCTTTAATTTCCTTATTAAATTGCTTTAATGATATTAAAAGATCATTAGCAACAATTGTTGCGAATGCAAAAGGCGCAATTGTTGTGATTATTGTGATTGTTGCCTGATAATCTTTGCCGAGAAATAGAACAATTGAACCGGTTCTTAGAAAATATCTTACCTGAAATCAATGAATGGACAATTCTAACTCCGAAAAACGAGAGTGTCGATTATATCAATCGAATGATAAGTCAAAGAATACAAGAAGAGACTAGAGAGTATTTAAGTGAGGATAAAATTGACACTTCTGATAATCCACAACACGAACATCTCTATCCGCCAAAGTATCTGAACTCATTGAATCTCAGCGGTATTCCTCAACATCGTTTGTCATTGAAGATTGGATCTCCAATAATGTTGTTGTGAAACATCAATCCCAAGTTTAGACACTACAACGGAACTCACAAAGGAGACTGTTTTCATTCATAGGATGTCTATGCAACCAAGCGATAATCTACTTCCATTCACTTTCACAAGAAGGCAATTTCCGATCAGATCTTCTTACGCGATGTTTATCAATAAAGCTAAAGGACAGACTCTAAATAAAGTTGCCATCTATTTGGAGAACGTTGTCTTCACTCACGGACAACTGTATGTCTAGAGTCACAAGTCATCAGAATTTGGTTATCTTCACTCGAAAGAATAGTCACAATAAATTCGTCGCCAAGAATATCGTATACAAGCTATGATCTTCATTTATCATCTATATAAACCAAAATTCATTCAACTTATCTCTTCTTCAAATATCTACATCGATCAATCTGTACACGGGGAATGTCCTAGTTAGAAAAATAAAAAAAATCAAGTAAGAATCAGTAATGAAGAATTTTTTTCACAACATTACAGAGAATATATAAATTCATTCAGTAAATAAACATTTTGAAAATTCAAACAAATACTTGAAAGACTATTATTTTTTTTTTAGAATTGTGGATTTAGAGGTTAAAAAAAAAGTATTTATAGTTTGTTTGTTTGTTTGTTTGTTTGTTTTCATTTGATTGCAAAAAATTTTTTTAAGATTAAATGATAGACAAACTTTCAGAATATTAAAAATTTCTTAAAACGTTCGATTGATGCTTCCTAATAAAATAAGAAAAGTCGTGTTTTCGAAATTGTTTTTTAGAAGAGTCAGGAAAACCATGTAGTCCGAAAACTGCCTATGGACTAACTTGTCTATTCTATATAAACAATCCCATGTTGTACGTTTTGTTTTGTCTTTTTTCTCACTTTCCTTCAGAGAGGCCCTAGGGTTCACCGACCCTTCTGTCAAGTTTGTTTCAGGTGTAGGAATTCGATGAGAGTCACATTGGCCTTCTGATCACAAGAACTTATAAAGACTTATAAGAATCCAAATACTGTCTTGAGTATTTGAATTCAAAAATTCAGAATTCTAATTAACTTCTGGATGTCTCGGGAAAATTCTACGAAGCAGGATTGAAGGAGAATAAAAAGAATTACCAATAGTTGCTAAGTGTGTTAATTAAATCAAATTCACAGAACTTTCTAGTCAAACTAACGGCTTATTGTCTTGCCTTGTCTTTTAATTAGCACATTTGTCAGTTCCATGCCAGGAACTCATTAGTTTTCTAGAGCTAATAAATTACGTCCAGGATATGAAATCGAGGTTATTATTGGGCAAACAACGAATGGTTCGATTACAGACTTCAGAACGCAACTGATTCGACGTAAAATGGTAAATTACTGCCTTTAGACCTTCACCAATCAATTCGACATGCTTTCCCTGTAATTATCGAACAAAAACATCAACACCTACTTTGAGTTATATGTCCCTTTAAAGGGATGATCGGAAAATCCAGTAGTCACCAATTCCCATGGTTTAACTTTCTTTTCCAGTTCAGCCGGGAAGAAATTAGAGTAGTTAATGTCAAATAATGCCCTTCTAATATCAAGTCATCTTGTCAGGCGCGTAAATCTTGTTGATGTCCTAAGATTGTTAAATTGGCTCAAAGTAGACACTGCGTGACGATGTGATTAGTGATAAGAAAAGTGAAGTCATGATTAGATCAAAAAAATAGTTGAGAAACCTTTTATTAAAGATGATCTGATGCGAATTTGAAGATCCGGGAACCATATAAGAATCCGAGGTTCAGAATTATAGATTATTCACATTATATTAATTTTTACATGGCGAGCAGCTTTTATACACCTACATCCTTACATTTTAGAAATGACAATTAAAGTAAATGGAAGAGTGTAATACAAGTAAAGATAAACAAATTATTATGTATAAACAAGAAAAAAGAAAGAATAAGTTAGTGTGCCAACTTTCGAATATCATTATGGTTTGTGGCTATTAACTGCTTTTCTATTGGTTGAATATGTGTACCAAAACAACAGGGAATCTTCTCGTTAGAAACCCTAACCTAAAATTTCAACTTTCTAGAATATATAGTTTTCTGTAAGCTTTGTGGGAATGAAATATTTCTACTTAAACTTGAATTGAATTTTTTTTTTTTTTGGTTCTTTTATCACCAAATTATTTTGAAAGGAATTACAAATATTAGATCAAATCAGTAATATCATCAGCGATCGCTATGATATACAGGATGATTCGTAAGGAAACGTTATAACTTCAACATAGTTATAGTGTTTATTACAAATCGGAAAATCACTAGTTATCCGTATTGTCAGCTATGTCCTAATCGCTGAATTTATGAGATTTTGTTCTGAATCACCATTACATATGTAAAATTGAGAGCTTAAGTATCCCTAAGAATACATTTCTTATTCATGTAGCTTGACATTATTTCCGTTAAGATTTTGACTGCTCTGAAGTTTTCATGCCAACTATAATTTTCGTGCTTTTCAATGTTTTTTTTTTTTTTCTTAAGAATTTTTCATTTTTGATTAAAGATTAGTTCATACTACTAAATATGTGATATGCAACTGAAAACTCCATCAGGAATATAACATCAACTCAGTTTAATCTTTTAGTTTATTTCGAACTATTAATAAGCTATTAATAAGTTGTAAATTTAAGATTCATTTCTCCTAAATATGGTAAAAATTTTCCAATTGAATGTCATTTTTTTCAAATTACAGTGAGTTTTTTTATCAGTTTAATTAGATTTTTAAATCTAGACCGCCGGTGTGAAACATCGAATTGGTATTTGACATGATAAATCTTATGCATGTTAACTTCAGTTCTCACGAATTTTCTATTCTTGCTGAGAAAAGCTGACTGTTGTTCAAACAGTTAACTCCCAATGTCACGCTAAATCCAAACAACATAACTTTATTTCTTTGTGTATTTTTTAACTGCCCTTCAAGGTAACGAGTTTCATTAAGATGTATCGACAAATAATAAGCTGATTTGTAAAGAGAGGATTTTAGATTCTATGAAAATTAAATCATTGGTTATCAATATTTTTATCATGTTTATTATAAAAATATCTTCATCGATAACTATACAGGCTATGTCAGAATAGGAGAAAGTAAATTCTGAACACTAAAGTAAATTTTGAAGATTAAAAAGTAAAGTTTAAACACTAGAAAGGAAATTTTGAACCATAGAGTAATTTTTGTGGACGAATATATTTGAATATTTACACTTCTACAGGCGTTCCTACAGAAGGAGTGATCTGTGAACTGAAGAAACCAATTCAATTCCTGGAGAATGTTGTGGAAATTTTGACAGATTATTGCTCTTCCGGAAAGATCTTAAGATTCGTCCAACCCTATAAAACACAGATACAATCTGTAAAATACAAATTCGGTTTCTTTCTCGAGGTTAAAATCGGAATGAGGTCAAACATTCAACAGATCTCAACTTCATTCCGATGGTTGTGAATCGTTGTAAGCCTAACCCTTCAACACTCTGACGTGCCTTCTTGGTGTGATGTGTCCTGTAATATTTAAATATATACATTTTGATCCTATAAAAATTAGATTTTAATTATTTAATGAAATTCTAAGATTTAATTATAAATTTATATTGAAAATTATAGGGTATGATGAAGTTGTATAAGACAGACGTTGTCATTTATTCCATCTAAAAATTACGTTAAGCCATTCATTAACGCCTAATCCAACCTTACTTTCCAGAGACAGCGCTTTCTTAAAAGTAACAGTGCTTTCTTAAGTAATTCCCTTTAGGATATCTCATTCATGAATTAGCGATAACCCAATGACTTTAAGGCATAAATACAGGTTACGAGGCTTCAAGTTTTAGCGATTTGTTATTCTAATTGTGACAAGCATCAAAGTCAAATGTAAGACAAGAGATAAAAAGCACAACTTCTTATCTAGTGTTAAAACAAGACAACCAGCTTAAACCTAGACTAGGAACTGTGCCATTACCTATTGTCTTGAGTTTCAATCTATGAATGAAAGCGGCTGAAGGTTTCGTGATTGTAACGTTTGTAGGCCATCTTCACCAAGTTTGCTCAGGTTTAATAGGAGAGTATTTCGACCTTCCTTTAAAGATAAATAGTATTAAATCCAAAACAAAAATTGTTCTAAGTTAACTTTGGCTTTATTATAATTTTAAAACACTCTGAATTATTTCATCATAGTTTAATAATGTTTCAAATTGAAGATTTTTTTATTCCGTTATTTGCTACTTTCTATTAATTTTGACAGAAAGGGATGGTACAAAGACAAAAGGGTCTTCTTTTTCTTTTAAAGTGGAATTGGGGTGGGGGGATAACAAATCAATCTCCTACTGGGCACACAGTGAAGTATCTTCTACCTCAAACTTATTTTATTTCTTGAGCCATTATGTAGGCCAAAAGTAGACAAGGAGAATTTGGCGAACTACATAGGCTAGTATCTGAAATTATTAGATAACAACATTTAAAATATTATAAAAAGTAGCTATTTTTAAGTAATAATAAAATCATTTGAAACAAAAATTTAGTTTATCAGATCATTATCTAAAATACTTTAAAAAATTAGCAACAGAAATTTTTTTCTGGTAGCTACATTTTCCATTTCTATTAATTTAAAACATTTTCTGAACTGAATAGTGAACGAGAACAGGGAGCTTTTTTGAAGTAGAACTAATAAATGTTTTATTTTAAGTTTTAATCGACTGATCTAACACGTCGTAATATCAATTAGTATAGCAAATAGAATTTAAAAATGTTTAAATATATTTGTTTTAAGACCAAATAAGATTTCGTGAAAATTTTTGATGTTTACAACTAGAAGTTACTTATTCTAGGAATATGAAATTCAAGTTCTATGTAAGAGGGATCTTTTGTAATATTACATTAATTTTTGAATACCATAAATAAGAAGTCTAATTAAATAAAAATATTTATTACATTCAACCATTCAAGCATATGATCACGTTAGCCTAAAATTTACCCTGGAAAGCTGAAACTTTAATAGTAGACTTAGGTCCGCTGTGTATTTTTTATTTGTAGGCCTATATGTTTCGTAATATCTATAGTGGTATATATATTTGGATGTATGGACCGCCGTGGGTCGTAGATAAGGAACCATAATTTTTTTTTTAAAAAAAATCACATTATTTATAAATTTGTACTCCAACGATAATAATTATTTTAATCATCATTAATTTTTTTATATTAATAATGAAAGTAAACTGCTTTAACACAATACAGTTTAATTGAAACAATAAATGTTAACATATGATATTTTTATTGCTTTTATGTCCTAATTTTTTTTGTTAAATGGTTGATCTGATTTTCACACATTACACTATAAATCAATGTCCTGATTTTACATTATCCGATAAATAAGTCTTACCACTTTACAAACCGGTTGAAATCATTAACTGGATCATAAATGAATCATGCTATAATGAAGTTCCCAACTAAAAAACGTAAATAAATAAATAATGAATTATTTAATGAGAAAAGAAAAGTGGAACAGGATTAAAAAGTAAAGGCTGAAAAAAAAATCGAAATTAATTTTCTTGTTGTTTTTATAATTTAAATGTTAAGAATTAGGTCTGCAATGTTTAGTAATTATAATTAATAGGTAATGTTTTATAAAATTAAGTTATAAAATACTGTTTAATATTTTTTTTTCTGATAAAAGTATTCAGCTTTAGAAAAAAAAAAGCCAAACCAAAAAAAAAGAAACCAAAAAATTATCAACAAATATTTTTTAAGCAGGATAATTTTCTGGGTTTGTCCGTCCATCGAAGTACATTAGCCTACAAAGTCGGTAGGATAGTTAGCAACGATTTTAATTAGACTTCTTAGGGTTCGAATAGATCAAAATGCCTCCTTAAGAAAAATTTCTTTTATTTTAATCAAAAAAAAAAAAAAAAGACCAGCAAGTGTGAAATCCCATTTTGTTTCATTTTACTGAAGCCAAGTCTTACTGTATTTGCATCCCCTACAACTACATTACTATTAATTAGGAGTCTACATTACGAAATAAACAACTTGGTGGTAATTTTCTTGATTTATAATCCCAACTTTTGAATCTATATTGTTGAAGCAGGCTTAACGATGGAAAAAAAAATATGTAGTTGATCTTCGTTGATCTGTTTCATTCATATTTACAAAAAGAAACAATAAAATCAATAGCTTTACATTGATGAATAATTTCACAGAATTTTATAGAAATTATTCATCAATTAATGAAAAGTAATTCCGTCATTTTTACGAATATTAGTAAATTTAATAATATTTTTATTTGTTTATCTACAATTATATCGATTATTAGACAAATATCATCCGAATAGATGGAATAACGCAATAGTCAGTATAAATTCACAATCTGGCTGATAATGAACAAAATTAAAATGAACACATGGGAATAAGGAAATAACTTTATTGAAAAATTAAAAACGAAGCGTTCGACTCTGTTTAAAAAGAAATTCAGTATAAATGTTACGCCTTTCAACCAAAATATACTCCAATAACAAATTTCCAGTGTAGCCATAAATAATGTATATTAACATTCTCTAATATTATAAGACGAAAACCACATTAATATAGTAATTATTTTTCTTATTGATAAAGTATTACCAAACTTCTACTGTAAAAATTGAATCAACCGTCTCCTCTACACACAATATTAAAACCTGACACTAATTTTGCTGAATCAAAATGTATCCGATATTATTTTCAGCCAACCTAGTAATTAATGGCGTTATTCTTAAAAGAAAATAAATAATAAAAATCATGGGTTATTCTGAGTATCCGTATAATCTGTCAAATTAAATCTCTCAATGAAATCACAACACGTAGTAAATTTAAAGCTATTCTTACTCTCAGGTGAAATAAATTGACTTGCCGTTGGAATTTTTATTTATAGTAAGGAGATCAATGTACCTTATAACACTTATATGTAAACTTATTATGCTTGAATCCTGAAATTTGGTAGGGATTTGGTTTAGATAGTAATGTTTTGAATGAACTAAATTAGCAGCAGTGGAAAAAATTTTTTCACCCCTTCCGATGTGAAACTGAAAAGGTGAGTTTGAATGTTAAATTTTGTTTTACAAAATCGTTTTCGAATTTTTTTCATAAAAAATTAGTTTTAATCGAGAGTGCTGATTACGAATAAGATAATTAAAAAAAAAATAATTTCAATTCCTAAGCTATGTGATCACCCCAATGAAAAACGACGATAATTTGTTTTAAACTTTTTCGAGGATGTAAATAAGAATATGACATTTAATAATTTCTCCTTAAATTTTTAAGAAAAATATAATTCTTTATTTTTTTTTACAGTATGAAACTAATTTTTATACATATTTTATCATAAAAAAAATTCCTTTATATAAATTTTACTCCAAAATTTGAAAAAAAAAAAAAAATGAACAACATTCATTTGCGAAAAACTTCAATTACCACGTATTTTAACAAGGCAGAGATTGAGAAAAAAAGAAAAAAAGTAGCATGATATCTGATGGCGAGACAATTCAATAACAAATCGATAACAAGATAATTAATGCTTTTAGACAGTGTCAAAATCAAAGCCGCCCCATAATATGCACAATTTTGTAAACAAAATTTTATCGGACGCGACCACTTTTAACCCCCTAACTTCCGGTAAGGGAGTGGTCGTAGAGGACTGATTTTT
>JAFIDM010009631.1:225629625-225645192 GCA_023159025.1 Thereuonema tuberculata
AACACAATGGTGAAGGTTTCATTCTAATATCTGTAACCGTTTGGCCAATACAGAGTATGACATCCAGCAATCATAAAAGCAAGAGCGGTCTCCTATGTTTTACAGGCAAGCTGTAACCTAGGGGCCGCTAAAAAGCGCCACCTTTTTTACAGGTGAGTGATTTAAACTAAGGATAGTTATGCCTGATTTAAGGGTTGATTTAGTACTTATTAATTATCACATTCGAAAATCCCAAAAACCAAATTTTTGTGAAAAACCAAATTTAGCATAGAAACTTCAGAACGGCAGACCCATTTTTTTTCAGTTTCACAACCCGGAAAGAATGAAACAAAAATTTCATTTCTTTAATTTATTCACTAAAATTGTTCGTACCTTCCCTAAATTTCCACCAAATTTCAGGTTTCTGCAATACGAACTTCCTATCCTAATTAGACTTTATATTAATTATACAATTTATAGATCAACAAATATATAAAAAATATATATATTTGAGCAAAATTAACAATATACTGTAGATAAAACATATGTAGTTAACAGAATATCACTATTACAATGTTAATATCAAACTGCAGTATATTATTTATATTTACCGTATTTACTCTCGTATTTTACGCCCTCGCGTAATTTATGCATCCCAAATTTTAAGGGCAAATTTTGGATTTTTTTTTTTTTCTCGCATAATTTTCTCAGTGTCAAATAGTAGACTGGTCAGTTATAATGGTAAGGGCCTCACCACGCTCGTCTTAAAAATGCCTTCCACCCGATCATAAAACGTTTGCTTTCTTGAAGGCTGCCTCTCGCTTAGAGGCCCCTTCCCCGACTGAGGTTTGCTACAGCTGTGGGTAGTGATAAAACTCGCAATCGGTGTACTTGTTTGCTATTTGTGACGAAAATGAGTGAAAAGCAGAAGCTTACCTGGAAATATAGTAGTTACATGGTCAGTTTTAAAGTTCGTGTAATTCTATTTTTGCGGAGAAACATGGGAACCGAGTTGCTGGGAGAAAATTTGCTGTTTCGGAAGGCTTTATTTTTATTTCTCGCGTAATTAACGCACCCCTATTTCAAAACGATTTTTTTCCTCCAAAAAAAGTGCGTAAAATACGCGAGTAAATACGGTATTTTTCATTGTGTTATCAATTACGTTGTATTATAATTCATATCTTTATTTTCATATAGGTAATCTATGAATTTTTGTTTATCCTACATTTTGTAATGGAATCTAACTTGCAAACAGAATACGATAATAAAAAAAAATCTATAATGCAAAATAAATGAAATCCCATAGAGTTCCTGGCTTTGAAGGTTGGCTGACATTTGGCATTGAATATTGATAACAGATCGTAAAAGAGAAATTTTTTTGTCTGGCTGACTAGTTTTGCAGAGCTTTAATTTGTAAAATGAATTTGATAAATGTTCACGCATGTTCAAAATAAGATAACCGGAAGGAAAAGAAAAGTATTTGTATATTTTTTTTTTTCAATTGGAGACAGCTTGTGTTCTTAATTCAAGAATTAAAATATTGTCAAATGTAAATGAAAAATTCAAGTCCTCATATAAAAAAAAATGTAGATGAGGAATTAAAAAAATAATAAAACATTCATTTAAAAATTGATAATTTTTTTGGGAAGGGGAAAAAAATGTTTTAACGTAAAATTGAAATGATGTGTAAAGATCACTCCTGATTTAAAAGCTGAAAGACATATAAAATTAATTTTAGAAATTTTTAGTTTCTCTTATAACAAAGGCCTAATTCTTAATAAAACGTTTACATTATCAGCGGATGATAAGTAAAGCAGGAGGTCCGTCATTAGTCAACTCTAATCCCTGTGAGAGAAATTTGCGTATGGGAAATAACTGGGGAAAACCGAGGATCAAATAAATGGCAGCACTTAAATTTTTATATTCTTAAAATACTCCATCTTTTTTATTTTTTCTTCGCCATTTCTTCAAGTTGCTACAAACATAACTGCAAAAAATATTCAAATTTATATTTCTATAAAAAGTCCAATAAAACATTCAAAAAAATATTCTCGATTTTTCTGTTGTGGGTTTCTTTCATTTCACATTAATTAGATACAACAAGTAGCATTAATTAACATAAAACAATAGCATAAACAATAACAATAAGTTGAGATGGAGAAACAACGAGTCAAGTTCTGGAACTGAACTGGATTAATTTATTACATAAGAAACATTAGTTTTTATAACTTAGATTTTACATTGAAGAATTTGATTGGAAGATTAATTAAAAATATACAGAATGATTGGACAAAAACATAACGAATTTAATTTAATTAACTGATTCAACGGCTGCAACGGAAAATAATTTAAATAATTATTTGAAAAAAATATTTTTTTAATATACCACGTTTTTAAGACGGACTATAAAGTATAAAATAATTTTTACTAGCCCCCTACAGATTCCTAACTCCATACAGATAGTCCTGAAACTTTGTAATTGTAAATTTTTAATAGCTATGAAAAAACTTGTAAGATTTAAAACGAAAAACGTGGGGCACAAGATAATATACACTCCATCCATACCATCTCAATTAGTTGTGTGTGTATGAAATTTTTCAAAATTTAAACATTTTAATGTGATTATAACAGAGACATATGGTAATTTTCAGGTTTATTTCAGTTTCTCTTCTCTTGTCGTTTTTGCTTCACCTTCTGTAGGCGTCGCTTGCGTTGGGTGGCAGTGCCATGCGGCCATTTGCAAAAACACTGACAGAGCGCGTCGGCAAGACATCACCGTACCGCCCTTTCATCCGAAGAATTAGGGTTCCCTAACGAACAGACAATGTTAATGTTAAGAACAGACAATGTTCCCTAATGAATTAAAGCAATGTTAATGTTAAATTGCATTGTCATCCAGTTCTGAGCTATGTTTAAAGTTTCAAGTCTCTAGCTCATCGGGAATTTAGTTTAAAATCAATTGCAAAATTTGTACCGAACAAACAGACAGACAAGAAAGCGAGCTAATAAAAACGTGTTAATAATAAAATAAACAGAACATCAATAATTAGGAAATAGAATGTTTTAAAATAAATAACGATTAAAATTAAAATGAATAAAATACATATAAATACAGATGAATAATTTCTACAAATATACAAATAAATGATTTATATTTATATAAATCATATATTATTTATATTATTTATATTTACATATAAACTGTTATAATATGATACAAATCCATTTCTTAGTTTCTATCGATATTTTTTTTGCTCTGATTTCTCGAGAATGTCCCACTTGAAATGAATTCTTTTGTAAATGTTAAATATTCATATGAAGTTTCAAGGAGACCCATCTATTGGTTCAAAATTTATTAGGGTATACACACACACACACACACAGGCTGCACTTTTGACGAGCTGTACTTTTTCAGGAAAGTAGGCTAAAAATTAGCAATTTATAAACTTTTCTATGTTTATCTAGAATTTTTTCCATAATATTAAAATGATCATGCTTAAAATTCCGATGTTTTGAAAAACATCAAGCTGAGTTAGATTTTTCATCATCTTATAATTTTATAATTTTAAATTGCGTTCATTTCTGGCACAGGGACTGCGATTCTAAAAATAAAGATGCTTTACTTTTCAGGACTTATTCCAATAAAACATAGGCAGAAAATCAGTTGGCAATGACAGTTAAGATATTTAAATGTCATTTTTTTTTATTACTGATCACTAAAGATATCCAACCGGTATTAAATAGCAGAAAATTGTTTTGGCCTAAATTTGTATATGGAAGAATCAAAGCACAGCATATAATTATTCTTTCTTCTGTTTTCGTCTTATTCGCAGATGAAAACGGTAATTTTATTCAGATTTCAAAGTAGCATTTCTCTCATATTGTCTTCCTTCGATAAGATTACCCTACAGGAGTTCAATTTTATCTTTAGAACCAGACCAGGGACAGTACCAGCTTATTGATAGCAATGCCCTAAGGCCGAACAATAGGAATCAATGGTAGATGTCCTTCATGGAAGGGTTGTTCTACACTAGTAGGTTGTAGGGTCTCCAACAACCATTTTCACTATCGCACAAAAGAGTGACCGACTAGCAAAAAAAAAAAAAAAATAACGTAGCATTGAACACCATTCTGGACTCTACGGCCTCGATTTTATTGACTCGGCGAATAAGAGCGTGCCTCGATTAGACAACTACTACAACCAAAAAAGAAAACAAAAAACGAGATTTATACTGTCGACTAACGGTAAGGGTTGTAGGTGGTGTTAAATTGGATATTGTATTGAAGGTCGCCAGCACACTTACCTTGGTTTTATTATTTGTTTTTGATAAGAATTCTCATTCAGAAACTGTTAGCACAGCGTATTCTAGTAGAGTGGGGGCGGTTTTATCTTACCACCTCCGAATAGACCTCGAACGTACAATCACTTCAGCATATTTTTGCCCTATTTTAGGATAGTTAAATGGTAAAGTTTTTGTTCGTGAGAAGAGAAAATAAATAAATAAATATATATAAAATTTAAATATATATAAAATTATTTTTTTCTGTTAAGCTTATTAGTTTTGTTTAAACAATTTAGAATTCAATCTACTTGTTATACATATATCTCTTTTACTATTACAGATAATGTAGATTTTAATTATCTTTATAGTTATTAAAGATAAATGAAAAACATATAAAGTTATGTCTATTTTTATAAATGGTTATTTTAAGTTTCAGTAACTATGTCGCTTCTTTTACTTAAATTACTTTAATTAACTATTTATTAAACTATTAAATAAAATACATTTGGCTCAAAATAAATTATCATAGAACATTTATTATCAGCCAAATATATTATAAATTCATAATAATGTATCCTAACTAGCACTTTTTAAAGAAAAAAAAATAATATAGAAGAATATTCACATTCACATACATTGAATTTTAACACTTCTTATGAATTATTTTTTTTTTTTTTTTTAAAATCAGGAGTTTTTGTAAGAGATATATGTATAACAAGTAGATTGAATTCTAAATTGTTTAACAAAACTAATAAATTTAACAGAAAAATTCTTTCACTTTTATAGCTATAGAATGTTGTATAACCGTAGCTGTTGATAAGTTCTGAACTTGTGGCCTTGTGTCTTTTAAAAACTGGAGTGACAAGAGCTCCCATCAAGGAATTGCAACCCATCCTCTATAGATCTTAAGAAAGGAAAACAGGAAATGACAGGATTTCTTTTTTATTGGTTGGCGGCGACTTATCTTTTTTTTTTATTATTTCCTGGTAAAATCTTTGAGTCTAAAATATCCCAATTGTGCTTAATAACTTCAAGCATTCAACTGCTCATTGTGTTCGTATCTGCCTTTGATTTATTCATAAAAGTTAGTGTTTTAATAATCTACGCTAAGATCGTTAATGTAGATAAAATAAAGATACCTTTTTATTGATTTCCTTCCTATGAATAAGCTTCATTTACTTAATTTGTTAGAACGAATTCTTTGTATTAAGTTTTTCAAGGTTCTTCACTCTTACTGTTAGTCACATTTAAATTCTGCGATACGGTGGTTCCCTCTTGTGGTAGATTCAGCAATTAAACAGCTTACCTTGTTGTTCATGAATCTAGGAATGCAATTGCTGTTAAAAAGTGATTCCAAGTTCATTTTCAGTAGCTTTTGAAATAACATTAAGTGAGTCAGCTTTCCATGAATACTAAATTCAAATTAACTTAAATCAGATACAGAAAATAAACCATAATGTAGGATTAATAACATAATTGTAGCATTGGATAAAATTCTTACAATTCCACTGACTGAGTATACGAAATCATTCGATAACAATAACACCAATCTCTTAACGCCAGAGATAATGAGGCGGTTAATTCGTGAGCCCGAAGTAAAAAAAAAATATATATCTTTACATACCAGATATCTGAAGGATATTTTGGCAATTAAAACAACTGTTGGGATCTTTGAAATGGATATCCTCAATTAATTCGATCAAGTCAAAACTAGAAACAGGTCACATTACTGACTAATCATTCGAAATCTTATTATAGAATTTGTATATTTTACTGCTATGCTTATCTGTTTGTACGTACGCCCATCACTGGACTGACTAAGTTGATGTAATGCTTCGTTATCATCCAACTTAAAATATGAACACGTTTATTTTCATCTCTACACCCACTTCAGAATTGATCCCTCGTTGCTTCATGATCAGTACATGCTTGGATGAAATGTCTGAAACTGGATTCGAATTTCAGGATTGGATTTGGTTTTCCTTTCTTTCCTGTGTTTGTCTCTTTCTTTTTCTCTTCCTGTCCTTCCAGCTTCAGCTTTTCAGTTACTAGGGTTCAACAATAGGCCGCAATACTAGTAGGATGTCCCTTTCCAATCAAAAAATATTTTTAACAAATAAAAATAAGTAAAAAGCCACTTTGCACTGGATAGCTGAGAGTACTCTTAGTTTAGTTAAATAAAACCAAAGTTTTCATGTTTTAAGTTGGACCATAAATAAGCATCGTATCAAACTTTAATATAATCCGTCCAGATAAAAGTGGGACCGATAAACAAATGGTAAGGATCTTGATTGAGGATTAGGGAGCTGGGTTCAATCCCCGTCGGAGGTTAGGGATTTTTCCGCTCTGATTTCTTCTGTAGACGAACTCTTAGGAATGGATATCGGGTTTCGTTCCCGAAGATTAAAGGCAGGCGGGCGTCGGACTAACTTCAACTTAGTCTCCTTGATCCCTTTACTCCTGAGTCTCCGGCAACACTAAGAGTCATGTAGGTCTGAATTGGGTAGTTAAACTCCAGATAAAGAGAAAAACGGCAAACAAAGAAGAAAAATATTCCAATTGAATAGCAGGATTACGATGCTCAATAAATCAAAGAGTATTCACACTTTTCTAAACGTGTGTCATTCATCTCATATAGAGATATTTGAAAGATAAATCGTATTATCACTTCTCAAAGTGAAGAGGATGCATCATACATCTTTTAACATTTTCTTAAATTAAATATTATGTTAGGTTTAAGCTCAGCTATCCATTGCGTAGTAAGGCGGAACATACAGCGTTTAGGATTCAGTTTGAATGACTGGGTTGCGGGATGGAGATCAAAATAATTGTCCTCCATACTTTAAATTGGATCCTTGTTAGGATCGTACCAAGTTTTAAAGAAGTCAGTTCAGTCGTTAGTGAGAAATTTCGGGGTTAGTTTTTAGACGGATGGAAGAGTGGAAGCCAAAATAAATGTGCTTATGTCTTCAGTTAGATCCTAAATAAGCTACGTACTAAATTCTGTGAAAATTCATCCAGCTGTTTTAGTGTGCTGTGCTTACTAACAGACAAACGGACAGAAACAGACAAACAGAGAAAAAAGATATTCAAGAGGGAATAATAAGACTTCCGCAAGCAGTAATATCTAGGAATACGCTGAGGCTTCCATCGCTTAGTGGACCTTAGTTAAATGGCTTACAATGATGTTAACTTTCATTGTTTGCTGTCTTTCTATTAGGTCACCGTAACAATGAATTAGCACTTTTATTATTACGACAATTTAATAGAGGAAGCGTACATGATTATGAGCCACCTAACGATGCTCAACAGAATCTGACGCCTATTTTTCACAATTCAAATTTAATGAAGATACATGTTTATTAGTTGCAATGCAACTTAAGTATTTATCTTATTACGTTTTTTAAGTATTTTTTTTTTCATTAAATGGAATGTTTTACTTTTTGGTTATCATTTTTAACAATTCGCCAAATCCCGAGTTTATATCGGTCTGTCGAAGGTAACAGACAGAATCGAATTGCAAACAAAATTTGCAGCATTGATGGATTCACAACAATAAATTTTCACATTGTTTTTACTAAATCAACATAGTCATTTATTTAGGGCTATTCTTTCCATTGCGTACTGGGGACTGACCTTGCTGTCCTGGGGTAGGAGCAATTTCGAAAACTGAGGAGAAATACTTAAAATAATCGTGCTCGTATTGGATCATAATAGCGGATCAGATTTTAAATAAAGATGTCTAGCCATTTAAGCGAGGGATTACAGGAGTTAGTTTAGAGAATGAGAGAAGTAGAAATAAAAATAAATTTCTCTATTTTAATAAACTTGAAACATAAATGTACTTCGTACCACAGGTTGAGGGCGGGAATTTTTCCACGCTCCATTCTCCTCCAAACGGGTCCTAGGGTCTACCCATCCCTCTGTAGAATGGGTACCGGGTTTCTTTCCCGGGAGTTAAAGGCGGGCGGGCGTCGGGCTGACCTCCCGACCTCAATCTTGTCCCGTTGGTCACGAAACGCTGGGAGCCTAACCTCCCGCGCTCCCGTGGGCCTGCACGGCCTGTTTATGGGATTGCTTTAACTTTTTTTTTTTTTTTTTTTTTTTTAACGTACTAAAGGTTAAGGAAATCCGTTCAGCTATTTTCCATAAGTTATGCTCGTACAAACAGACAGACAGACAAATAAAGAAGCAAACAAGAATGTTCAAGTGGAATAGTGAAATAGAATGCTCAGTAAACGCTAGACTTAAACGGTTAAGACGGTTACTTAAACCGCTAGATGGATTTCTTTAAAATTTGGCACGATACTTTTTAAGTTCTTACTTCAAATATAATCACGATTATTATAGTCTCCTCCCCTACTCAGTCATCGAAATGTTTAATCTCTACCACGCGATGAAAAGCTGAGCACAGTTTATCTAATTGTCTTAGTTTTAATCAAAGAAAAAAAAAAAATAAAGAAAGGGAAAAACGAAGCCATTAATAACTGAATTACAACTTCAGAAAAACAGCTTAAATGAAATAATAAAAAAATGACATAATTTTAAATTTCATGAAACTTGGCGTTTGGTCCATAAATTAGTACAGATCGAATTGTTTGAGCGAATCGGAAATGTATGATACAGTATGTTAGATACAGTTACTAGTTTTAAAACTGAATGAATTTCCGGCCTGAAATTCCGCCGGAATTCTATTTTTACAGCAATACAGATAGAAGTATGGTAGAGAAGTTTGAAGGGGTCGCTTTTTTTAAAAAAAATTGGAGCATGCACGGAAGACTTCAGTATTTTTTAGGTCGGGTTTTCATTATATTAGCAGGTATCGATACATTATTTGTGATTGCAGCAGAAGCAGGGTAAGGTTTGTAATAAAAGTAGAAGATCAGTAAATTGTAATGATCAACTCCAAATTTCCTTGAAATTTTGATGAAAATTAGGTTTTAGAGCTTCATTTCCAACAAAATTTCAATGAAATTTGGAGTTGATTATTATAATTCACTGATTTTCCTACTTACAAAGATTAATACTCCTATAGTCAGTGGGAATTGAATGGTCAAATAGATAATCTAGCAGCATTAAACGATTTTTTTTTTCTAAACATAGTTTAAATCTAACAATGCTTTTTCCTCCAAATCAGAAAAACAAAATATATTTCGACACATCAACACAGATCTTATACTTGTAATAAAGGATTCAAATAATTTTTAACGCTATTTTCCGGAGGAAAGTAAGCATTAAATAAAATCTGTAAATAACCAAATCACTCGATCATAGTAAATGGAGAGAAAATCGCCAACCGGACAATAAATATGCCTTCGCACATTGAGCCAACATCAACGGGAATTCTGTACAATTGTTTCATCCTTATTATGGAATCATCAGCAGAATATATTGGATCTTTCAGGATCATTTTTATTTTATTGTTTTTTATTTCGGCGGCCCATTCCCGGGATCGCGAATGCTTTTGGGTAAAGCTTTCGCGCAGCGAGCCAAACATCAAGGGTATATTCTGCTGATGATTCCATAATAAGGATGAAACAATTGTACAGAATTCCCGTTGATGTTGGCTCAATGTGCGAAGGCATATTTATTGTTCGGTTGGCGATTTTCTCTCCATTTATAAATGATTACGGACGTTAAACTTGCTTTCACTCGATCATAGTTTTCACCATTGTTTTGATACTGAAATAGTCGTCGTTTTTGATATCTTCGTTTCTAGATTTACTACACTCATGTCCATAAATTAAGGGTCATGGCAATTCAGACACATACAGCTTTCGTAGTCACTTGTGAATAATTTGGTCTCATCCATTGTTGTTTTTTAACATTTCAAATGCGCAGTTTAAAGTCTTTATGCTTTAAAAAAAAAATCATTGAGGCCGCTCTCGCTGGCACTTGGATTTTTTTCACTGGTTTTTTTCATTGGTGAGTTTTTCATTCAGTATTTTTTCCTTTGAGGCACCACTGCGCTTCCGATGTAATAAATTTACTGTAAGGGATAATAAGGGATAAAAACCAAATTTCCATATTTGGTTTTTTTGTTCATGCTTCTTCTCATTTTACTTCAATAAACGGATATTTCGATAAACGGATTTCACAATCATGTTCAGAGGCCCAAACACCGTAGGAATTTCAGGGAACAACGCACCCCCATGTTCGAGATATTTGGCATTGTTGTATTGTTCCCCCCTTAACAACTCCCGAACAGAAGGTCGGATCGAAAAATGGACTTCACCATTCTTTTCAGAGGCCCAAACATACAGGAATTACAGAGTATTTTCAGGGGCCAACGCTCCCCCATGTTGGAGATATTTGACATTGTTTTCATTGGATTTCTGCTATTAGCTTAAATGTCAGAAATACAACCATATTTTATTTCAATTGTTAGCTATAGCTTCATTGGTAAGTTCTCGGAATCGTATGCTGAAGGTTGAAGGTTGTCGAATCCGTATATGTACAGTTGTTGTTTTTTTTCACTTAATCTTTTTTTTTCTCAATGTCTGCGTGATTTTTTTTTCTTATTTTCCTAACTTTTTTTTTCCTTATGTTAATGTAGTTCCTTTTATTATTATTATTTTTTTTATTATAATGGATCGCCCTTAAATTTATGCGTAAGCACAAAATTGCAGTTACTTGTTCAGTTACTCTTAAGCTGTATTTCATAAATCATATCTTTAAGTATACATTAAGTGAATATGAGAATTTCGTTTTCTATTGTTGTTTTATCTTCAGGTTTTAGATTTCACCCTTTAGTTTTGACATCACAGGAGAGAAGACTATGTACAAGTTTGTGTCGTACTCTAGATTGCCAGAAAGTAGACTGTTAAAGAAGCTATGGATCCCAGACTACCGACACACGATACTGAAATAGAGACATACAAAATACTAATCGATAGAATGTCAGTACCTATTTCTGAAAAGTTTATTGAAAACCTATCTTGTAATAGATGGTTCTAAGGCACTTCTAATTTTTTATAAATGGTTCGATTACTCCGGCCAAACATATTCCATCCGGTTTCCACTCAAGGATACAATGACAGATTATCCTTTTACACTGAAAGAATCACTTTCCGTTCGCCTTGAACCACTACAGAAGCTAATTGGACACCCACAAAACCACCCGCAATCCTATTATCTACTTTTACTTGCCATAAATATTTTATTTATCGTAAACCTGTCTTATTCTTTGCCTCGAAAGTACATCTAATTTGAACTTTGCGTAATTTGGGTAGAGACTCCCACACAATCTTTTTCATTGTTTTGAAAGCGGTAACAATAAAGTTAAACTGGCTATAACTCAGTAAGACAGTTGTCATTGATGGCTACCTTCGAATCTGCGAGTCACGTGATTGGAAGATTCCATTGTTTTAATGAGGAATTATTTACACTTGATGGCCTCCACTTATAACGAGAAATCTTGACCAAACTTCACTTTTGACAAAACCCTTAGGAATTACAGCATCTTTCAATAAAATGACTAATAAATAGTCTGATCTATTTAAAATATATTTTAATATTCAGATACTTTCTTTTTAATTGAGTTTGGGAAGTTAGCCAGAAATATTTTTCAGAGATCGACAACAAATAAATAAATTAAATTCTTGTATCTTTCAATTTTAGAATGAAGTTTTGTTTTCTTATTAACTTTTATAATCTTCGTTAATGTTAATTGTATATTTCTTTTTTATGTTAAGCTTCGAAAGTTAATAATCTTTTTTAATCGAATTTTTTGCTTTTTTTTTTCTAAATAAAGAATGTTGTAAATCCTAAATCGCACAGCTTTGCAGACATGAGGTTAAATCACTACAAGTAAAACCTGATACTGTTCGTTTTGAAATGCGAGACCCACGACAACACAGACGATTCTACTCCGCAAAGGGATGATACGCTGAGATGGACACTTTCCTAAGACCTATTTTTCTTTTAGTACCTGTAAAACGATATTTTATTTCTGCAATAGTATTTATTCTTTCCATAATTCTTTCCGGAATGCGTAAATAGAACCCAGCTACTAGTAAACTAACACTATAAAAAGTAAACATCCCATCTTCCTCACCCCTATTTAGAAGAAATCGCAGGAGACCTGACGCATGCGCAAAAGCGCTGAAGGCTCTCGTAAACGAAAACGGACTGTACATTCTGGAAGTAAACAATGTATAGTTAGTAATACCTACATAGTAAAATTACACGAACAGCTCATGAAAAAAAAAATTTTAAAAAATGAGTGACCGATTAATCGAAATTTACATGTTACAAAAGCTTAATGCACTATTAACATGTCTTTCTCCTATTAATGTACTGCAGCTATATACAATAATAATGTTTGCAGAACCTTTTGCTTTATTCTCACTGAAATATACAGACTACATGAAATGAATTTCCTAGAAGATATTTAGCATTTTATATCTTAATCTTTATATTCAGTCATTTGGGGAATAAGTTTCTTCAGTTTACTGTTCCCTTTTGAATTTCTCGTAGAAATTTCTCGCAACTTCGTTTTTTATTATTTTCAATCTACTTTCCTATGAAAGTGAAAGAGTATGTGTTTATGTCTATATCTCCTCTAAAAAAATTTTTCAGCGAAACAATGGATCTTCTTGAAGCTCGGCTGCAAATTTACAAACAACAGACAATCTAACTTGAATTTTAAATTTTTCCTTATGGATCCTTGCTGAAAATTGCCACATGAAGGTGATAACAATCACAGAAAAACTTACAATCGAAGCAGTGGAATTCTATTGCAATATTATTAATGCACATTAATCTTTTAACAAAGTTACTTAATTTGCAAGCTGCTTTGATACGATTACAATTAATTGGATTCAGAACTTAAGTAAGTAGACCTATTAAAGATTTAATTCATTTTTTCATAATTTAAAAAAAACAAAAACGACTGTATTATGTTTAAGAGTTTTCTAATGTTTTTGTAATTTGTTTTAAAAATAAACATGTGGTTTTGTTTTGTTTTGTTCTTATTGTTTTTATTATGTTTATTAATTTCACAACTTTTTAAAAGAAATAAATAAAAATATAAATTAAGGAGACTTAAAAATCTTTTAAGAACGATGGTAACAATTGCTTTCATTAATGTATTGCCACTGAACGAGTACTACTAGAACGAGTGAAATCAAGGGAATAAACATCAACGAAACAACCCAAGTTGACATGTTCCAATCAAATTAATAATAGAATAATAGATATTCTAATGAAAAGCTAAGAAACAGGAAGAAATTCGAAAGAACTTAAAGCCTAATTGTCTTAAAATGTTATTTCTTAAAATATCTTTGCTTTTGAAAGTTGTGATAAGGACAAAAAAAAACGATATTTATATTAAAATTATAATAGAAATGTGACTTTTTTTGTTTTTCCCTTAGTTTTCAAAAAAATTAATATAATCTATATTTACAATAAACATTTTACTTACAATATCAATTTATTACGACTATAAAACTCCATAAATCTCCAAAAAACTCCAACTTTTTAAACTTTTGGAAATATTTTAGATATTTTAAGAAATAATATTTTAAGAGAAATAGAGTTTAAGTTCTTTCGAACTTCTTCCTGTTTCTTAGCTTTTCATTAGAATATAACTTTTGGAGTTTTTTGGAGATTTATGGAGTTTTATAGCCGTAATAAATTGATTGTAAGTAAAATGTTTATAGTAATAATTTATAAAGTTATAAAGCTATGGTGAAGAATTATTAAATCAAATCCAGAAGAATTTGAATAGCATTAGAATTTGAAATGCACTACAAGAAATTTACAACGGAAAGAAATTAATCAATGGAAAGAAATGAACAGTATGATTTGATGAAAAAGAAGATATCAACAAAGAAAATTATTTCTTCAAAGATAATTATTTCTTTAAATAAGGAAAATTAGGACTTTTTAACTAAGAAAATTAGGACTTTCAAGTAATAATAGTTCGTGTTTCATGAGTTATTGTATCACGAGACGTGCCATGTATTGTTATTATTATTTTCAAATTCGAGGATGTTCGTTTAATTTTAGTTTTAATTTGGTAAGAGAAAAGGTATTTTCTTTCCCGATGATGTGATGTAAAACGCTCGAAAAAGGATTGGCCGATTAGGCATTCCGAAAATTCGCATTTTTTTGGAGTTTTTTGGAGATTTATGGAGTTTTATAGTCGTAATAATCTATATTATTTATTCAAATTCTATAAATAGTATTAATTTTACTCAGAACAATCCACAACGCGGAATGGGATAGCTAAGATTTAATATTCATTATTTAAAAGCAATATTTCTGTTAATATTTCTTTAACAGAAATAGGATAGAAATCCATTGTTTAGTTTCCAATGTGTTTCTATGGGAACTGTTGTTGACTTCTCGAATATTCATTACAAGTTTCAAGAAGATCCAGTCAGCGGCTCAAAAGCTATTAGGGATATACAATCACACCCATACAAATATACACACGTGCAGACTCACTCATTTGATAAGCCTCACTTTTCTATTGGTAAGTAGGCTGGAAAGGGACTGTTAAAAGAAACTGTTAAAAGATTTTTTTTTTAATGGTCTTCGTTCTTATTAAAAATTTTAAAAATTACTAAGAGAATATATAAAATTAAAACAAACAAAAAATAGTATTTTGTGAAATTTGAATATTGTTACTTGAAATCAATTTTCATAACTTAAATCATGGATACAAAATCATGGTGAAATTCAATCAATAATGAAAATTTAAGAATTAATTAAGAAATACTCAATTGATGTACACTATTTTTATTAAATTATCATAATTGTCGATATAGATTAATTTATATAAATTCAAATATAAATATCAGATATAAATTCAATAAATTTATGTAATTTGATCAAATTTTGTGGAATAAACTTGCTCACATTTAGAAAATAACTTTAGCAGAGCGTTTAAATAAAATAGCAGATGAAGTTAAACGAATAGGTGTAGGTGGATGTAAAATTGTTTTATTTCAAATCCTATCCTAGTAAGAAATACTGTCAATTAAAGGTAATGGTTCAATGAGCATAAACAAGTAAACTAGAATTAAGTGCTTTTAATTCTTTGATTAAATGCTATATTTAGTTACATATATTATTTCTTCTTCCTAGAAATGGTATATTACTCTTTTACAATTAACATAGTTGCTTCAGCTTAAAGTCTCTCTTAAATCGATAAGTCTTTCACTGTATGTGAATCAATCGTTAAATGTTCTTTGTAAAACTTGGTAAATCTGCATCCACGAAGGTAAACGTCTTTACTTCACTTTAATAGTTGAATTATCTACTTGTGTCATCTTGATACCTTTAACTATGGTTACGC
>JAFIDM010009631.1:225646810-225666463 GCA_023159025.1 Thereuonema tuberculata
GGATTGCACTGTGGTTTGGTAGTAACCCTTTCTTGATTTTAACCACAATACTCCCTTTCAATCTTCGACTTGAAAATCGGAATTAACTTTTCTTCTTGGAGTGTAAGCATGAGCGTGTATATACTATAAGCTGGCTCGGTTGACTTGCATGACCTTTAAGTGCTTGATCAAATCTTGAAGTCTAGTCTTATTCACAACCTTTGTCAATAAATCAGCGGGATTATCCTGGCTGCTTACATACTTTAGTAGAATTTCACCCTGTTCTACGTAGTCCTTGATGATGTAGAACTTTAAATCAATATGCTTGCTTCTGGTGGTTTCAAACTTATTTTCGATCATCCGGATCGTTGGTTGATTGTCGCAATAGAGAATACTTGTTCGACTTGAAAGATCTTCGAACTTCAATTCGGACAGTGTTTTCTTGCAACTTACAATGTCTCGAGCGCATTCGTAACAGGAAATAAGCTCGCTTTCTTGACTGGAGTGGGCAATCAAACTTTGCTTTTTACTTCTCCATGATATAAGGTTGTTGCCTAGAAATATGGTGTTCCCTGATGTTGACTTTCCGTCTGATCGGTCGTTGAAGCTAGCGTCAGAATATGCATAAAGCAAATTCTCCCCCTTGGTGAATATCATCTGCATGTCTTCAGTGGCATGTAGGTAACGTAGCATTCGTTTGACATTTCTCATGTCAAATTCAGTTGGGGAATTTAACTTCTCCGAACAACGGTTGACTGAATAAGTAATATCCGGTCTACTGTTGGAACTTATGTAGATAAGACTTCCTACGATGCTTCTATACAGCAAATGCTCTTGTTTTCCTAGTTTTTCACTTTCATCCATTTCGTGACTTCCTTTGTTAGATATTTCTACTAACGGTGTGCTCATTGGCTTCGAGTTTTCCATGTTATGTTTTACTAATAAATCATGGATAAATCGCTTCTGGGAAATGAACAACTTTCCTTGATCCTTGTCATATCTGATGTTCATACCTAGGTAATCCTTTATTCGGCCTAAATCTTTTATTCCGAATAATTTATCTAGCATGTGTTTGATATTGTTAATCATTTCTTCATTTTTGTCTATGATCAAAATATCATCGACATAGAATAACAATATATATGTATTTCTATCACTCGCTTTGTATGTGAAGATACATGGCTCTGTCTTGATAGTTTTGAATTCATGTTTCAACAACTTATCTCGCAGGGTTTCATACCATCTACGTCCTGCTTGCTTTAATCCGTAAATTGACTTTTGCAATTTTAGTCCGTTGCATGCTTTGTCCTTGAGTTCGACTCCTTGAGGAACTTCAATGTAGACGTCATGGTCAATCAGACCATTTAAGTAAGCTCCTTTTACGTCACATTGATGAATTTCATGGTCCTCTTGCACGGCTAACGATAAAAGCATTCTGATGGTAGTTAAGCTGGGGGTTGGAGAATAGGTTTTATTATAATTTTCTCCCTTTCGTTGTAAATACCCGTTTATTACAAGACGTGCTTTATACTTGGTAATTTCACCCTTTGCATCTCTTTTGGTCCTAAAAATCCATTGTGTGGACAGAGGTCTCGCATAACTTGGGATTTCCGTTTCTAGCCATGAGTTATGATCCTTGAGATTCCTTAACTCTTCCCTAATGGATTCTTTCCACTTAGAACTGTCACTGCACGTGATTGCCTCGTTGTAGTTCACTGGAATGGTTTCACATGTTCGCTTGTTGATTCTAACTTTAGGGTTCAACTTAACTTGACGACTTCTAAGTTTGAAGTAATTTTCTTCTACTTCAGGCTCTTCATCCGAGGTTTCCGATTCAGACTGTTCAGACGCCTCTCTTGAATTGTCTGATGGGTCCTCATTGGATAGTTCTCCTTCTCTAATGGTTTCATCGTGCACACTTTCGTCTTCGGAAGAACTGGTGTCAGCTATTTGGCTCTTTCGAGTAATGAGTCTGAGGTCATACTTGTGGTCAATTGTGTTTCGGTTCACTTCGAGAAACTCACTCCCACGCTTGTTCTCATTTACGTATACATTTCTTGTTTCAACTATTTTCCTGTCATCTGTATCGTAGATTATGTATCCTCTGGTTGCATTGGAGTAACCTAGGAAGATACCCTTATGAACCTTCGACTCGAACTTGTTCCTAACTTGAACTTTTGGTAATTTCAGGTAAGCTGCACTACCAAATCTTCTTAAGTGTTTAACGCTTGGGGGTGCTTGGTTGTTGTACCACCGAGTTAAAGGGATGTCAAAATCTATGCTCTGATGCGGCAGGCGATTCAAAATGTAATTCGCGCACTTTACAGCATAAGTCCAATATGTCACGGGAAGCTTGGCGTCCGTGAGAATAGTCCTTGCCATCTCGACTAAAGATCTATTGAATCTTTCGGCAATACCGTTTTGTTGTGGCTGGTACGCCGACGAATGCTGGAACTTAATTCCTTTATCCTCTAACAAATTCATAACGTCTTTGTTGATGTATTCTTTACCCTGGTCAGATAGTATGTGTTTGATCTTATTTTCACTAGACCGTTCTGCATAGGCTATAAAAGTCTTGATATGGTCCACTACAACATCTTTACTTTCAATTATATCAATGAAGCTCCGCCTGGTGTAGTCGTCGATAAATGTCAATATGTATGCTTTCTTCCCGTTGTGTGACTGCATCGGCCCGCATAAGTCAGTATAAACGAATTCCAATGGTTTAGATGATCTTACTTTATTCAATCTCTTGTGGCTGATGTTAGGCATCTTACCGTGTTGACAACCTTTACAGAATGAGTCTTTCTTGTCTACGGGGATCTTGATTCCTTCTACTCCTTTGAGTAAGTTCTTGGATTGAATCATCTTCATCCTTACAGAAGAAATGTGGCCGAGTCTAGCATGCCATAGGTGATATTTATCGTGTCTCTGTTCATTGAAGTAACTCTTCACCGGTTCTTTTACAGGTGTACAATCCACTTTGTACAAGTTATTCACCTTTTTACCTACTAAAATGGTTCTGTTGCTTGGATCCTTGACAACGTATCTGTTCTTGTTGATGTACTGTTTGCATCCGTGTCTATCAAGTTCTCCAGCGGATATTAAATTAACAGCTATTTTGGGTACAAAGTACGTGTTTGTCAGCCTCACTACTAGGTGTTTGTTTTGTGACGTCTTTACTCTCAATGGAACTATGCCGGCTCCTAAAGCTTGGATGGGTTCCTCAGAAGCTCCGTATACTTTCGTAACATTGCGGAATTCCTGGTAACTGCTAAAAGAGTCTTTGTCATTACATATGTTATGACTACTAGCGCTATCGATGTACCACGATGTCCTTTTCTTTGTTTCGACTTCACCTCCGTACATGGTGACGATACCAGAGAAGTTCTTCTTTTTGTCGTCCTTAACTACGTCATCTTCTGTCTTCTTACTTTTGCGTTTTGGCTTCTTGCGACAGAATCTGGCGATGTGGCCTATCTTACCACAATTATAACAGCGTCGAGAATCCTCGTCTCGATTAGGGGTTTTCTTAGACTTAGTATCAGCTACAGCTTTATAACTTTGACTATTGCACACAGCGTCATCTGACCTTTTGTGGCTTCTGCTATCTTCAGTAGTATCATCTGATTTTATGTTGCTGTGTCTGCGTTTGTACTCTTGCATCACGCAATCAATTACCATCTCCGAGTTGTAATTACTGTGTTTCTGCATTGTCATAATATTTTGTGCACAAGCGTCATAATTATTCGGCAAACCAGACAAGATAAGTCAACTAACTTCATGGTCAGGCATCACACCTCCCTTTGTTGTGATTTCCCCTGCTAGGAGTTTTATTTTGAGTATTGTATCTGGCAAATTTGTGTCGTCTTTCATTTTACTCATAGTAAATAAATCTCGTTTGAGGTCTGTCACTTTGAGATAATCGATGATATTAAACTTTGCATCGATCTCATTTAGTAGCTGGTGTGGATCACTCACTTCTTGCAATAACATGCGATACTTCTCTTCAAGAGATTCGTGAATTAAACCAACTGCCTTCTGGGCTTTATTTAAGAGTTTGTATTTAATGGGCTTATCTTCCATTTCTTTTAATTCTTTCAGCGGAGTGTTTGCCACATCCCAAAGACCGTCTTTTTGCAACTGGGTGCGGATATGCATTTTCCAACTTGCATAATTTACGCCACTGAATTTTAGAATGTAACTTGCCATGATAACTGCAATAATCTAGCAATTGAACTATTGTACCTTTTATTGGTTCAGTTGAATGCAAAACTGGATCTTTATCCAAACATAGTTTGCACAACTTGAATCTTTGCCAAGAGTTCGTAACTGTCTTTGTGGCACGTGTATTTCAAAACATCTAGTACGACGCTGTAATTCTATTCGTAGCTTACAACTTGTTGCTTTATTTGTAACTTGCGGCTCGCTATTTTACTCGTGACTCGCACAGTCCGAAACGTTCCTAGGGTCTATAACCATAGATGTGCCTAACTTGCGCGGTCCGAAGCGTTCCTAGGGTTTATGACCATAGATGTGTCTAACTTGCGCGGTTGGAAGCGTTCCTGGGCCCCATAACCATAAATGTGGAATAAACTTGCTCACATTTAGAAAATAACTTTAGCAGAGCGTTTAAATAAAATAGCAGATGAAGTTAAACGAATAGGTGTAGGTGGATGTAAAATTGTTTTATTTCAAATCCTATCCTAGTAAGAAATACTGTCAATTAAAGGTAATGGTTCAATGAGCATAAACAAGTAAACTAGAATTAAGTGCTTTTAATTCTTTGATTAAATGCTATATTTAGTTACATATATTATTTCTTCTTCCTAGAAATGGTATATTACTCTTTTACAATTAACATAGTTGCTTCAGCTTAAAGTCTCTCTTAAATCGATAAGTCTTTCACTGTATGTGAATCAATCGTTAAATGTTCTTTGTAAAACTTGGTAAATCTGCATCCACGAAGGTAAACGTCTTTACTTCACTTTAATAGTTGAATTATCTACTTGTGTCATCTTGATACCTTTAACTATGGTTACGCTGTTCGTGAATTAATGCAAATGTGTTCTGTGTATCAACAAGAAAAATATGACTTACTTGCAGACTTCAATGCGATGTTTAATTATATCCTTACTTCGTATAAATAAACATTGGCCCTCGGTATTGGAAATAAACTTTGGAATATTTCGTATCACTTTCAAAATGGCATCGTTCCAGTTGCTGCACATCGAATGAGATTACGTCACTACTTATACGCTGAAACAGAGCATACAATATGATTAATAAATTATATCACTAAATCCTTCTCATTAATCATAGTTTAAATCGACACTTAATGTTTCACACATTCGATATAAAACCTGTCTCCAAAATACTTGTTTAGAGAATTGCATTTCGCTTAAATATCGCCATCTTTATATTCCAATGACTTCTGCATTTTTCCTTGCTGCTTCTCCTTGGTTCTCTCGCAGAATCCAACAGTCCAATCACGTGTCAACTATATAATGCACGGAGCAATTGTTTCCGATGACTTCTGGTGATTGTTTCTTTACAATAGCAGTGCTTCAATTGTTTCCATTGTAAGTCAAAAATCTGTTTGAAGAAAATGTTCTATAATTTCATTTCATGACGGGGATTGCACTGTGGTTTGGTAGTAACCCTTTCTTGATTTTAACCACAAATTTACAGACACATAATACATACATTCGAGATATAATTGGTGTTCCAAATTTCAAATACGGCTTGAAAAAAAAAAAAAAAAAATGAAAAGAAAAATGGCACAATCTCCAAACATCAATAGGGATTTCTCACTGTGGAAGTGTAACCTTTATAGGACAAATATGTTAGTTTCTCTTAATAACAGATGGAAGTAACACGAAATTATTATATCCTAAAATAGCTAGTTACCATTTGGATATAAAAAGAGATAAAATATTTTTTTAAGTAAAAATTAAATGGAATTCAATACTGTGTGTGTACATTTTGAATGTTATAGAACTGTCTTTGTAAATCATTCTTTTTATTATGCTTAAATGTAGACAAAGTTACTCATTGTCCAATTATTATTCCAATTGTGCACTTTTTAATTTTTCAGTAAAAAATTTATTTTCATTTATAAAAGAATTATACTTCTATTTTAATTTGTAATTGTATTTCATTTGTAACTTGTTTTAGCCTACTTTCCTAGGAGCGTGAAGCTCCAAAGTGTAGAAGTTTGTATCACCATTAATAAGTTTTTGCGTGAATCTTCTTGAAATTGGATATTCATATTTAAGGACGATCTGGTTGGCGATGTCTCACAAAGTATTTTAATCCTTTTCGTAATTCACTAATTTGCGCTTGTTTATATGTATTTAAAACTAACCTTATTTAAACAACTAAGGAATAAAGACGAATTTAATATATATTATTCATGCAATGAAAAGTTTCATATTACATAGATATTAAAATTTAAAAGTAATCGTAGAATTTTTGTTTCTGTGGTTTCACAATTTTAAGAAAACAAACACAAATAAAAACAAATTAAAAAAGAAATTTTAAAAGACAGCATTTTTAAGAAAATAGGCTTTAAGTTTATTCAAGAATTTCTTATTTATACTTTATTTGTTGTGAGTTATAAAACATATTTTCAGAACACTTCCATGACTTTTTACTCAATCAACTAACCACAAATTGGAAACTAAATCTGATAACTGGCTGTCGAAATATTCTGATAACTTGCTTTGATTTTGATCGTGTAAACAGTAGCAATTAACTGTGATCCGAATTTGACGTAAGTGAAAGCAAGGCCAGGTCAATTAATGCAGAAATACACCACAAAGTCATAAATTCTTACCCGCAAGAATATGATTTGACCTCTGATTCAAGGATTTTTCCTGATTTCGGTCCAGTATAAAAGCAGCCAGAAAGAGTTGAATCGATATCATTTGCTTAAGTTCCTGCAGTGAACCCCAGCAAAACTAATCAACATGCAAGTAAGTAAATACTTCAACTATTTAAATACTTTGAATAGTTTAATTCAAATCTCCCTACGCTCATTACCTTTTTCATAACTCTTAAATAGCAAAACATTTGTAATTAATTTTTAAAATTAATATATACTTTCACTTTCTGTAATAATAACGTTTATAATAATTTAAATATATTATACAAACTGCATAAACATAAGTTATTTACTCATGATTGTCAAAAACTTATATGAGTTCTACTATAATTATTCATGTCTTCAAAATAATTAAAATTTAAGATGATTTTAAAAGTTTCCTTATACATAAATGAAGTATAAGTAAATGGATAAGGAAATTTATTCAGACCATTTCTTAACTTTTATTATAAATTAAATGTCGGTAAATTCAAATTCAAGAATTTCATAAAAACTCATTATTAAATTTTAGAATAGCTATTTCTCCTCAATTAATAATGACGTATGAATACAAATTTTTGTCACGATATTTGAATACCACTATTCAAATTGAATATTAAAATGTATATTAATTTCACTTCTCTTATCGTATTAAATAAAAAAAATTGAAAATATATCTCATGCATTTATTACATTCCAAATAAGCAGAATGTTGATAGTTATATAAACTTATAAATGGATTGTTATATTTCTTTGTCATCACTATTTTCTGTCTTTATTTCAGTTGGTCCCTAGAATTTAATATAAGCCTACCAATTTGTTTATTTCTTTGTTTTCAGTTCTACACCCTCGTCCTCCTTTTCGCCTTGTTGGCTGTTGCTCTTAGCATCCCTCTGACCACTTATGGAGGTCTCTATGGCGCTGGTCTCTATGGCAGAGGCCTCTATGGAGCTCATCCCTACGCCGGAGCTTATGGCTATGGTTATGGATTAGGCTATGGTTATGGTGGACTGGGTTATCGATACTACTAATTCCCCAATCACATCACAGAAAAGAATTAAACAAAGCAATAGGTCAGTAAGGGAAATATATAAAATTTAATTTATACCGGTAATTAAAATTTTTATAAAATATAATAATATCAATTTAGTAAAAAGTCTCGAAACTAATATTGTTAAAAAAAGCTTTTTAAAGAGATTTTCGACAAGTTTTACTTACTGTCTATTATGTAGTTTCTAGTTTAATTCACTTTAAGATCATTTTGAAAATTTTATAAGCTATAGAATATAAATTTTAAAATTTTTAGAAAGATTCTCAGGAATATTTTACGTTCTTTTTAAACTGTAATTATTTTTCATTTTTCTTATATTTGTTTTCATTTTTTATTTACAGATTAAACAGATGGTCAATTAAATCTAATTGGAAACAACACATAAATTATTTCGGCCTCACAAGAAGAAAAATGTTAAAAAAAAAAACTAGTCAGATATTCAATGTACTAATCTTTGAAAATAAATTATGTTGAACTTTTAAATCTATGTTTGTTGTTTAGTTTTTCAAAGAAGAGAGATTAAACATTCACAACTTATTACTATTGATTTCAACCATTAAAAATGGTTTATTTATCACGCATTTGTTATTTGCAATAAAGCAATATAAAAAAGAATTTAGATACATCGAATAACGTATCAAAAGATTAGTTTTATGAAAGCTGGGAAGCTACATAAAAATGTGGAATCAAAGATTTAATCCCGGAAGTATTTGTAAATTATTCATATCTCAAACAATGCAAGATTGGACCAAATTCAAAAATGGGAATGTGGTCAGTCTATAATGATATTATAAAAACGTAAATTCTTAGTTATTTATAGTTATCGATTCCATATGTAACTAATGGTTAGAAACTTGTCGAATGGGAAACACGTTTGTCAAGAAAGATGAAATGAAAAATTGTTAATAAAAGACTAAGAGAAAGTCCGAAATATAGATTAAACAAAAGAAGAAATAAGACGAAAAGGATTTAGAAAAAAAAACAAAATAAAGCTTAGTATAAAGCTCGAGGAATTGGGATAGCTCTTTTTTATATGTAAAAAATAAAAAAATAAATGATTAAATTATTATTATTTATTAATGTCCATCTTCATTTATCTTTATAACTTTTTGTTATCTTAATAAATAGAACTGTGTTATTATCAAATATTATTATTTCGTTTTCCGTTCTTATTTTATGTTCAGATTTAGATTTCCCCATTCAATTTGACGTCAAAGCAACATCAGCAGAAAGGGCCTGCATGTAAAAGGCTCTATTAAATGCTTAAAAAATCATTTCAATATGCCATTGGACATATAAATACTAAAAATGTCACATCTAATTTTTTTAAAAAAAAATTAATGTTTTTCAATGCAAATATAAACGAATAAACTTTCTACGTATTTTGTTGATTTAAATGTAGCAGTTCCAAAATTTTAGAAGCATTTTCAGTAGTCAATTTCTTACACTCTGTTAGAGATCAAAGCCTTGATAGAGATATTACTTGAGATTTTGATTTGTTTTAAAATAAAAATACTTCAAATTAAAATGAGTCTGCTTTTCTGAAATATTTTAATAATTTTCGAACTTCTGAATAACAACTACAACGAGTAATGACTTATTAATACAGAAGCTAATTCCATTTTAATTGGACTTATTTAAATTGATTTTTATATTCATAATTACCTTATTATTTTATTTAATCTTAATTCATTATAAAAATTAAATCTCTGTTGCTGATTTCAAAAATAATTTTATTTATTAAGTATTAAAATGTATTAATTTTATTATTTATTGTGTTTTTAAATTATTCCGATAATTTTATAAAAATTCAGAAAAATGAATAAAATTTAAATAAAGTAAGACTACTTTTCATAATCTTCAGATTCGTCCCATCGGCATAATGGATTTATAAAAGGGTTTTATTCATCAACTAAAATAGGGTATCCCAGGAGGAAAGGTCAGTATTTGGGGAGATCACAGTAGACTATTGGTGATTCTAAGAAAAAAGGTTATATGAATATGTGTCTTCCTCCGAATGTTTTCTGAGAAAGAGCTATTTGAATGTACAATTACAAAATTATTGATAAAAAGATTGACAAATTTATTACAGTTTTATAGTACATTTTCAAATTCCACCGTCAACTGCAATTCACATTGCAATTCATATGAGAACATGGCACGTTGCACCCCGAGCGTATGTCTTATTTATATTTTTTTATAAAATACTTATTAATTTATGTATTTCTTAGTTGTTATTAAACAACGTGCATTCAAATATCTCTACCTCGGAAACCGTTCGGAATGGGACACATATACTTATAAACATTTTTTTCTTCATAGAATGATTGATGCTATGATCTCTCAAAATAGTGACTCTTCCTCCTGGGATACCTTGTATTTTTTTTAAAGCAGTTTTCCTTAAATTATATTTTTGTTTGTATTGTTGGGGTTTTATTTTTTTTTACACTAATTACTGATGACTTTTTTTTTAATGATATGCCAATTTTTTTTAAGTTTTTTTTTTTTTGATTACCCTTGATTGAGCTCAGTTTATTAACAATTAATTAGCTTTTACTTCTATTAGTTTAATAAAAGATAGAAAGAAAGGATATTTTTTAAGCTCCTGTAATTCTGAAGTATATTTTAACGACCTATAGAAATAACAATAAAATAATATACACTTCAAACATTTTCCGTAACTTGTTAAAAATAAAGAAATTTTACGGAATTGATTTCAATGCTTTACTTTGCGAAGCTAACATGATTTTGAGTTTAATATTATGTTTCCATAAATTTACAAAGTTGAATATTTCTTTGTATTATCACCTTTTAACGTGTTGTCTTATTCACAAAAAATTGACACATTTTATTTGTAATATTTAAGACGATGATTTACTTATAATATTTAATATTTAGTTACTTTTAAACTTAAATTGTCACTTTTAAATATTAAAAGAATAGAAACTTTATATTTTATAAATCCAACAAATACATTTTTATGTAAATTAAACTATTTATATCTTGGCATTCTCTATATCAGTGGTTCCCAAATGCAATTCGGATCCTTAAGAAAGTTTTTCAGCATGAAAAATTGATAAAAAAATATAACGACTATGAGTTTTCATGAATCCAGATTTATTGATATGCATTTCATTAATGTTTTGTAGTTTATCTTTCAAAGTTTTGGCAGCTATAGAATATTATTTTGAAGATATACGGTGTGTGAAATATAAAGTCTCGAAAATGCAACCAATACCTTTAAGCAATTCACCATAAAAAAAAATCTCCTTTAACAATAAATTTACTAGCAAAGTAACTTCAATTTTTCTTCTAATATTCTAATTACTGTTTTCTTCATTAAATAATTATTTCACTTTTATTTCCTCTCATTGTATCCTAGGAAGACTTTTCGCCTTCGTTTTCTAAATTTAGATCAAAATGATGTTCTTTTATTTAAGTTTTTCATTGCTAGTAATGGAATTCCTGTTCAAATCTCTACTGTATGACTACAGTTAGAAAGTATTATCGTTGTTAATTTATTTAAAAAAAAAAGCTGTAGTCAGTCTCAGATTGCAGTGGAGAGTTATTATTAGATGACTAACAATGACATTGATGAATTTTTTCTTTCTATTAGATCATTGTAACAATGGATTTTAATTATTACTATTCATTCTATCAGCTACCTACTAAAAATAAAGCAAATGTTGAGATGATGGTTATTAGCCTCCAAAAATGATCCAGAGAAAACTCTTTAATTTTCCTTGTCTATCCTGATTTTAACTGTCTAAAATATAACAATTTTAATTTTAAATAAATTTTTTTTTAAGAGATCTTGTTATTTAAATTTTTTAATACTTGTTTAAAGATATTTAATTGTAAATTTGTACATTGCTTTACCAGTAATTTTAGCTGGCTGCTAATTTAATTGTTATTTTAATTTCAATATATTTGTAATAAGCAGATTAGTTTCTTCATTCAAATGTTGTATGTCCAAGAGGTGCTTTATTTCAATCCTAATTTTCATTGTTATTAGTATTTCGTAGCTTTTTGTATATTGGAAATGCGCCTTTGTCCAGCATCGGTTAAAAGGATTAAGCTCTGCAATTGGGCTGTTCCCCCGCTGTTCCTGATCCCCGCCGCTAGAGGTCAACGAAGATCTCCATGCTGTCACCAGATGTCATGCCAGATACCCAGAAGCCATCACTCAACTCAAACTTATAATATCCTCCCTCACTGTTGTACTCAATACTTGAGAATACCACCTCTCGGTGGAGAAACTAGTTGTAACCATTTTTTGTATAAATGTTTCGTTGCTTAATCAGGTGTATGGCTTTGTTTTTGCATGTAAAACTCTTTAACTTTAGTATTTATAAATCAACTTATATAATTGGCCAAATTTGTCTGTCTGTCTGTCTGTTTGTCCGTCCGTCTGTCTGTCTGTAACTCGATATAATTAGGCTATTAAGATAGATCCAAGGTTCCCTATGGTACCATTGAATCAAGGGTACTCAAATTGGATAAAATATTAGTTCATTTTGTCATTCCATGTTGTTTCCATGAAATTTTACCTGAAATTTTAACAAAACATACGTTCAAAACAAAATAATTTTGTTACCACTGCACCGATTTTAATGAAATTTGGCATACTTACTCAGTTGTTTACGCTGATTTTGAAACTCAAAACCATTTTTGCCGTAGAAGCTTCGTTCACAAGTTAGCGCAGTATTTAGATTATACAAAGGTGAGTTTTAAATGCCTTTCGGCGTTATGAGTCAAAAATAATAATTATTCTTTAGATAAATTAAACTTTAGATTTGGTTGGTATTTCGTTTTTCTTTTTGGGTGGAAAATGATCCTTTAGAACCTATATTATAGGTGTATAGGTAAGAAGTACACCTAAATAGGTCTGATAAACATTAAAAAAAAAAAATCAAATCCATTCATCAATCGAATCAAATATGTATAAATTGGCTAAGTTCGTCTGTCTGTAACTCGATATAATTAAGCTATTAAGATAGATCCAACGGTTCTCAATGGTGCCATTGAATTAAAAGTACTCAAATTTGATGAAAATATTAGTTCATTGTGTCATTCCATGTTGTTTCCATGAAAATTTATTCTTGGGAACTGACCTAGACAACTGAAATTCTAACAAAACATACGTTCAAAACCAAATAATTTTGTTACCACTGCATCCATTTTAATGAAATTTGGCATACTTACTCAGTTGTTTACGCTGATTTCAAAACTCAAAACCTTTTTTGCCGTAGAAGCTTCGTTCACAACTTAGCACAGTATTTAGATTACATTTACTTTATATTGATAATAAAATGATTTTTCATATTTTTTTATGCCTGTCAGCCGACAGGCTTTGCTGCTAGTCTAGCAATATTGCTGTAAGTACTTCCATTGTACTTGGATGCTGCAATAAAAAAATCATAATAGCGCTCCAGTCAAATCATTTCTGTTTATTTCAACATGCTTTTTTTTTAATCCATTTAGAAAAGTGGGCGTATCATCCCTGTGTGTGTTTATGCGTGTTCCCTTTCCCTATCATAATAACTATTGAAACGCTGATGAGTCAATCCATATGAAATCAACCAATAAAAAAATAATTTGTTGCTGACATATTTTATTTTATTTTTGATAGTATATTTTCTGTTTACATATACATTTGGGAGTACAAAACGATTTTTTTAAAAAATTTATTATTATTACTTTGGCTTTTATCGGCCATTTTGTACATGAGGGTCAACCGTTTTTGGCGTTTTTAGAGGTTAGCGATAAGTTAAATAACTTTTTTGTTTATTAAGATATCAACTTGGAATAAAAACCATTTTATTCTAAATAAAACCATCTACAAATCATATTATGACCAAAAATGTGTTAAGTTGTAAGGAAATAACCTAAAATTTAATTAGAAAAATGTGTTTTCGATTAGAATAAATTGAAGATTTAGGGAATTTTTTTTCCAAGAAGGGATTAAAAACACAACTTTAATGTTTTTTCCCCTTAAAAGTATAATAGAGAAGAAGACTTAAAAAAATTTGATAATTTTTAAATGCCGCCTTTAGGTTTTACAGGCCTTCAAATATCGCAATTTGTCCAAAATTCCGATTTTCAAACAGGCATATCTCCAATAGGGACTGAATCAAAAAATCTGAAATTTTCAAAAAGTACTCTTCTAGTATCTGGTAATAACCACATGAAATTTCATCATTGTGTTTTAATCAGAAGTATTTTTTTTAATTAAAGAAAAAAGCAAAAATACACAGTACGACGCACATTGACGCAGACTCCTAAAGTGTTAAAACCCTTAAAAAAAAACACATTTAATAAACTAAATAAATAATAAAATAAACATTTTTTTTTGCTAAAGGAGCATTTTTTTTAATATATCTTCAGTCAAATGTTTTTGAAAGCAGTGCACAGTCGCGGTCCTATGTTTCAAATAGTCACTTGTAACAGAAAGGCTTCTATGGCTCATTTCACCATCATGCAGCTCATACAAGGGTGCAAGATAACTTGAGGGTTACTCCAATAATAGTAGCTCTGGATTTCAATTACAGTTTACACATTTTGTACATATAGGCCTAGAATAGATTAGTTTATTATGTGTGTTTTTTTAAGTGTTTAAGCAAACACAAGAACTGTGCTATTATTAAATAAACTTTCAGAACTTCATTTTAAATTATATGACAGCAAAATACTCCTTTGACATCTATTTATTCATTATATTTCGTTAACTCTAAGCGAGATGACTTCTTCAGATGAGAAAGATAGAGATAACTTATTCCTCTTCTTTAAATTCAGAAAAAGAATTTCATTAACAAATTAAAATATTAACAATCTGTATTATAGATAATAAGTTTGTGACGTATTACAATAAGATCGTGGAACCAATAAATTATACATTAACAATCTGTATTTAGAAAATAAAGTATAACAATAAGATCGTGGAATCAATAAATTTAAGTGAATAAACTTTAAAAGCCATATGAATACATATGAAAGAAAAATATAAATAATATTTACAAGAAACATTGTTTATTTTTAATACATTTTTTAACTTTATTTATTTTGCTGATATTAGCCTACTTTCCTAGGAAAGCGATGCTCCTTAAATTAATCAGTCTGTATGTGTGTTCCCTTCGAATTTTCTGTTTTTTTCTATTTTAAATGTATGGTAGTTTAAAGTAAGAGTGGGCTCTTCGTTTGGAATCGACTTTTTTCACGACTTTAAAAAAAAGTGAAGAAAAATTAAGAAAGAAAAAAAATTAGATAAAGGAAAATAAGTTCTTTTAAAGAATTCTTATTTGCAAAAAGAAATGAAACAGATTAACATACTGAAATTGATAACTCGAAATTCTGCTGAAGTTTATGAAAATTCGTTTATTACTCAAAAAGATCCGATAATTCCATTGTTCGGATAAGATATGATATTTATTATTTGTAGAACTTAATTTTTTGTTATAGAACTTATTAATTGGAACTTTCTTCTGAAAATAATTATGTTCACATCAATAAATTTCATTTATTTTTCTAATATATTAGAAGTTATTATTTTTCAAAATAATAAATTTATTTTTCTGATTAAAAATCTTTAAATTAAGAAACAAAGCATAAGGAAAAATATTCTAGCTTTTGTAGAGAATCTTTAAAAAAATTTAATAAAAATTTCAGTCAATCTTTTTAATGATAACGGAATTTTTTTTTTTAACTGATGTCTAAAATTATGTAAATGAAATTATAACATGTTAAAATTACAATTACAAAATTATAAAATTAAATTATGTCGTTTAATTACTTATAACTATAATTAGTTATTATTTTTAGAATAATTATTTATTGTTTTTAGTATTTTTTCATAACTCGTGAATACTTACTCATTAAACAACAAATAAATACTACTAATTATTGTTTAAGCAACCGTGGAGGACTGCTTTTGCGCCAATAAAAACCCAACCAACAACAACAACCGTGGAGGTACCAAGTTCTGCTTCTCCACCCCTTCCTCTTCGAAATGTTGTCTAAATTTCCAGGAGTGAGGGGGGGAGGGCCACCTTGGTATCTCCACGGTTGCTTAAATAATTAGTAGTACTTTTGCCTCTCCCCCCCCCCCCTAACCAGGCCCATCCCGAAATAAAATCATGAATACTTGACATGAGAATGTTTTATATCTACTTTAATAATTATTTTTCTTTATAAGTTTTCATGGTATATTTGGAAGAAATATCAACAAAAGAAAGCCTTTAAAGAGTTTCAATAAAAATATTTCCAAATGCAGAAATAAATATTTAAGTAAAATAAAAATTATTCAACTTTTCCCCTAAAAATAAAAAAATTTACATTGAATAAGATTAAAAGTTTTAGTAAGCTACTGCAGTTTGATTGAAGGTCATCTAAACAGTTACAAAATAATTTAACCTAGAAATTTAAACCAATAATTAAAAGCTATATATTTCAATAAATCACCACTTAGCGTTGTACTTGACCTAATCGAAAAAGGACCTTGTCAGTTAACACTGCATTACAGAGAAACCGACAATACCTCCAGCAAGTTTTTTTTTGTCCTTAATCTCAAGGTTTTTCCTGGGTGTGGGTCTGGGTATAAAAGGAGTCGCAGCAAATGTCAAATATTACTTGCCTAAGTTCCTGCAGAGAACTCAAGCATCAATCTTCACCATGCAGGTAAATATGTTTACATATTTGAACTATTAGAACTTCAATATTAGTCTGCTTATTTTCTGTTTTTTTTTTTCTTTTTTTTTAAAAAAAAGGTTATTTTAAACTATTTTTTTAAAACTTTCGTGTGTGCACTTAATATATTTATAAATTTCATGTATACACAATAAAATGAGAAAATGAAATAATGTAATTATAGTAAAAAAGTATAAAAAGAGTAGTCCATCGTACCTATCTATAAAACTTTCAGTTATAAAACTGAGATTATCCAAAAGAGTTCAAATATAGATGATAGACACTAGTGTCTTTCTGAGAATTGTATCACATATTACTTACAACACTTTTATATTTAGCTACACACAAAAAAAAAAGCTTATTTTAACGTCGACTTTGGATTTGTTCAAAGCGTTATCCTATTTTTCTGTTTAGTGCCAAATAAATAGTAAATTAATATTTGTAATTGTAAAAAAAATTGCCTTTATTTGACAAAAAGAATCCTTTTCTTTACAGTTCTACACCCTCGTCCTCCTTTTCGCCTTGTTGGCTGTTGCTCTTAGCATCCCTCTGACCACTTATGGAGGTCTCTATGGCGCTGGTCTCTATGGCAGAGGCCTCTATGGAGCTTATCCCTACGCCGGAGCTTATGGCTATGGTTATGGATTAGGCTATGGTTATGGTGGACTGGGTTATCGATACTACTAATTCCCCAATCACATCACAGAAAAGAATTAAACAAAGCAATAGGTAAGTAACAATATATTATGTAACGTATTCATACATAACAAACTGTTTAAAATGGAAAAATGCTTGTTTGATAAAAATTTAAAAAATTATTGAAGCTGTGATAAGTAAAATTCTATTAAATGTTAAATTAAAGTTAAAATCAGAAATACTTTATTACTATAAAATCTGTTATTTCTTAATTTTTCCTTTAAATGTTATAAAAAAATATAAATTAAATAGCAAAATTTGTAGATAAATTTTCAGTTTCATTTCTTTTTAGGTCTAAATAATTTGAAAATCTTATTTTTTTGTCTAATGTTTATTTTTATTTTTATTTGCAGATTAAACAGATGGTCAATTAAATCCAATTGGAAAAATCATATAAATTATTTTGGCATTACAAGAAGAAAAACACTTGAAATTGAAATGTAAATTTTAACTTCAGAAAATAAATTATATTTAAACTTATAAAAATGTTGAATGATTTATTCATTTCGGCAAAGAAAGGGCAAATTTATTTCAATAAAATATAGAGAAAAAATATTATTTACAGTAAAGTGATTATAAATAAAGCAATAAATTAATACAGTTAAATGAAATTAAAAATTGGAAAATAAATGTGTTATGGTCCACGAAATACTGGACATCATAGGTTAACTAAGAATAACAAATGCTTTGGGAAAATGATTAGTTATCAACAATCAAAAACCACAATAATTATCGGGAGATATATAACAAAATATTAAGCAAAATGTATTTCAGTGATTAGTAACGAAATATCATAAAGATTCTAGAGAACATTACATATCGGAAAGCCGAAATCAACATACTACCAAATCTTCAAAGGAAGGAGAAAAAATATTTTAAAGAAAGCAAACAATATTAAAAATATACATTGAAAGACCTTTGTAACAGTAAATGCACAAGAAAATGCAGAATGTTGTTTTTTTGTAAGGCCATTTTTAATTCCTATTGAATCGGTAAAATATTGATTCTTGACCGAAAGTCTGGAAATATTTCAAAATTTTTTCAAAATTTAAAACTTAAATGAGATACAGTTTCTCAGATGTGTGAGAACATTCACTAACGCTGAAACACTTACATTTGAACTCCTGTTATCTTAATGTTCTTCGTTTTCTTAGGTTTTTACTGAATTAAGGTCTTTTATTTTGTGCTTTATTTGTACAGAGCCAATAACTAACCAATAAGTAGAAATAATGTTCATAAAGCATTATTCAAATAATGTCGCATCGATATAAGTGTCTATTAGCACTGAATAATACATTGATTTTTATTAAGTTAATTAAAACAAGATTAATTTCTAGAAATATCTGATTTTAAAATGTTTTAGCCACATTCTGTGACAAAAAGCGAAATTTTTATATTTTCTTAGTCCATCTATTTGTTAATTGGTATTATTCTTAAAATTACTAGTGTAAATAAATCAAAATAAAATTTTATTCACATTAACTAAGTTTTATTTTTTTAAATTCAGCTTTCTCTATGTATTAATATAAAAATGTAACTTCAATATTATTATTATTTTCCATGACTATTTTTTTTAATAAGGACTATGTCCCGTTATGTTTTTAAACTTAAAAAAAAAAAAAAAAAACTTGAAAGCTAATGAACATTATTGCGTATGATTTACATGAACAAGAATACAGTGCAATGTGACACGACACAAATATGTAGGCTACAAGAAGTTCCTGAAAAAATTTAATGCCTTTTTCTTTAAAAATGTTATTCCTTCTTTTAAAAAAAATCCGAAAATTACAATGATTAAAAATCTTAATTAATTTTCAAATTATAATTTCTCGGAATACAATGTCTCAAAAATTATTAGCTGGAGGACACACTCATAGACTGATCTGATGAACCCCACTATCCTACGAAAGTAGGTTAAAAACAGAAAAAGATGCAGTGAATAACATCTAGCTACAGTGTACGTAGACAAATATAATAGACATAATTATAGTGTATATAGCAAACAACTGTCTATAGTTTACAGTTTACGCTAAAGCGTAAACATATATTTAAACAGAAACAATATTTCAAAATTGTTGAATTCATATATTACGCATTGAGTTTACATATTTGGAATTCATATATTAAACATATTACAATGAAGAGTAATACAATAATAAAGAAGATATTCAGATAGTCTATCTGAGTGGTGGCAAATATTTCTGAAAATGAAATAAGGCTTATAAAATAGAAAATTGGAAATTGAGAGAAAAAATGAGGTGGAGGAATAATGGTTTATATTAAAAATAGTATTGATTCGATGATATACAGGGTGTTTCAAAAATACACGGCATAATTTCAGGTATGTATTTCCCACATGTAGACAATCAAAATAGTTCAT
>JAFIDM010009631.1:225670641-225681568 GCA_023159025.1 Thereuonema tuberculata
CGACATTTGAATATCACTTGATCCTCGCCTATTTCTATATAAAGACTGAGTTTTGTAATTATTTTTATCTTGTAACTTCACCTGAAGATGTCAGCCCGAGCGCTGACGAAATCAATTGTGTGAGCTCTTTTATTTTGTAATTTTGTAATTTTGTATTTTAGTCTTGTGCGTTGGCTTAATTCTATCATGTTAAATATAGATCATATTTTCATAAATAAACATGATATCAAAACACCAGGAATAATATGTAAAGAACGAATCGGATAAGAGTTGAAAATGAGAAAATAACAGATCCAAATGTAATCTTATAAAGAACTAATCAATGATGTTAACAAAACAAAATTCATGAAAATCTACATATATAAAAAGAAAAGTCCTAACTCACTCACTGACTGACTCATCAACGCCCACCCCAAACCCTTGGACCTAGAAAGCTGAAATTTTGTACAGAGGTTTAATTTATGATGTATACAAGGAATAAAGCCGGATTTTTCGAAATTTTTACGGGATACGGAATAATCTGGCAAACTGACGATGAAGTGTATGGCGGCAACCCCAGGTGTGTGGCGCCAACCTGCAATACACCTGAGTTAAGTGGAGAAGGCCACAACGGGCTGGGAAGTCTAATATTCTCCGATCTCAATATTAATTTGATAAATAAATAAAGTTGTTTTTTTAATGCTATAGATGCAAGGGTTCCGGAGCGAAGCGATGGTACCCGGCTAGTTCTTTATTAATGTTCTTTCTTAGCCTATTTTCTTAAGCAAGTAAGGCTCATCAAATCACTTACTCTGTCCGTGTATTTGTGTATGTCCTTCTAAAAACTTTTGAACAGCTTGATGGATCTTCTGGAAACTTAGCATGCACATTTAAGGTCAAGAGACGATCTTACATTTATATTTTTTTTGCTTTCCATTTTGGTACTTATCGAGCAATTACTTAGAGAAGGTGCCAAAAATGTCTTTAGAAATAGCATTGGAATGTATAGATTTTTATTTTTATTTCTAACAGCGCTAATTTTCTTAAAAGTAATGAATATTAATCCTTTTAGCTACTCCATGAAATTGCGAGTGGTTTGTTACGATTAAAGATAATCGATTTACATATGTAAGTAATGCGAATTTAATTCTTCAAATTCTTTCATAAACATTAAAAAAAAAAAAAAAAAAAAACCTGCTGTTAATATTCAACAGATAATAGAAATAAAAAAAAAAGATTTTTTAACTTATCATTTTTTCACGACTTCATAAAAAATAAAATACGATACAAGATTTAAGGAAAGTAGATTTCAACTTCCTTCAGAAATTTCTTACTTTTTATATAATTTTTATTCATTATTTTTTTTTTTTGTTATTTCATTAATATTTTGCCTTCGCCAAGCTTTTTTGCTTTTTTTGCTTTTTGAAGCAATTCCTTTTTAGGTAATTCAGTAGATCTATCAAAGCAGGCAGGGTGCTCTATTTCTGTCTATCTGATAAAAAATACGCCTTTTCGCCTCGTGGACCTAATCAAAGTTTTTACGGTAAATCATCAACTCCATTTATTTATGGATATCACGGCAGAATAAAGTATATTTTTTATGGCTTGAAATTAGGGTATCTAGAGAAGGAAAAGGCTTTTTAGGACTAAGTATTATTTTCATCACAATATCACATACTGTTAAAGATTCTTTTTTTACTGAATGATTGACTGAGCATGCGTAGCATTACTATTTCACTTTCATTTTTCTTTGTTTGTCTCATTGATCTGTTTGTATGAGCATCACGATAAAACTGTTGGACGAATTTCCATGAAATTAGCTTCGTAGCTTATTTATGATGTGACTTAAATGATAGACACATTTACTTTCCTGGGTTATATATAAATTAAATTATATATAATTTATATATAATTATATTAAAGTATATATAAATTAAAAATAGATTAATTATTATTTGTAATACATAATAATAAATATTGTTTTTCAATCATGTTTAGAGATTACTATCTACTTTAAATATGCATATGTCCAAACATTGTCCTGAGGGCAGCAAATTTAAAATAATATATGAACATTTATAATTAATTAAAAATTATTTAAAATTAATTATTTATTAATGTTAATAGTATGGTTAATACAATAATAATACTTTAATTCAATTAATTTTGCCGATTCATAAAAGAAATTGTCTTTTTATCTTTTATCTTTTTATAACTTTTTCCGCCGAGCCCCCGAGCCCCCCCCCCCCCCCAGTTTCAAAAAAGAGAAAAATCGACAGTTGTAATTTTCGTGAAAGGGAATAAAAGAAAGGAGAGGGATGGGGCTAAGCTTATTTTCTATAAAACGCCGCCATTAAAAATTGAAATATTTTATCATTTTTTAACAAAAACAAAATTCATGTTTTCATTTTCGTTAGTTTTTTTATACCATTATATGAAAAATTTCGTTACCATTTTTCGTTACCTTAATCAAAAAAAAATCATTCAATTATTTCGTTACGTTACGAGTAACGTTATCCGTACTGAATGGTATAATAAAAAACCAACAATAGTAAATAGAAAGCGAGAATTATTCATGTAATAGGAAAAAAAATACAGTATTAAATGGCCTATTATTTGTTTGTGTTTAAAATAGAATAAGTAAATAAATGGACGTATAGTTACCGAAAATGTAGAACGGAAACTGTTATTTAACCACTAATTAAAAAGCTATTTACTAGTGATTACATTGAATTATTTCTTTTTTATTTAAGAACTACAAGCTCTGGAATGTCGCTGTTAAAATGAGATAATTAACTCCTTATATTTTTTTTGTGCCAAGTTCATTAAAACTGTATTACAGAGGCTAAGGAAATTATCACTTCTTGGTAACGTGGTTCTATTAGGCCTAATTTATATTCAAGGAACATTTTTAATTACTGTTCTGTCAGTTTTAACTGTTAGTGGTTTAAAATTATTTATTTCAATAAGACTTCATTTAAAAAACTTGCTCTCTCTCTGCGCACTAAGTTTTTGCTTACTATCGTAAATTTGTTTTTTTAGTAGTTTTCAAATTCTCAATTACTGGGACAGTAATTAGACGTTAATCGTATTCTTATTCTTGAGAAAGGTAAAGCTGATCAAGATGGTAAAGATGACTAAATACTGGGTTTCGTAGAAAAAAAAAAAAATATACCAGTATATTATTTAACATTCTAATTTTTGCTATGCAATTAAACTATGGAAAAACTATGCAATTAAAACTTTTTACTTGAATTATAATTTTGTATATAAGAATTTTATATTCTAATGAACATAACACTGTAGTACCAACATGATGGATAGAATAAAACTTCATTTACTTCATTTACTTTGTTTATTTATTTAGTATAATATAAATATAAATAGTTTGGCGGTTTTGCAACTGAAGATGATCATGTAGTTTTCCGCAGATCAAAACGTCCTAGCTTTTGGTAATATATTTTGTATTTTATTTTTTAAATGTGTGCGATATTTTTATTTTTTGTTCGATTTTTAAAGTAAATAAAATCAAAACAAAAGTAAGTTTTGAGGGATGGGAAGGGTAAAGACCAAAACAAATGGGCTTTGTTCTTTTAAGTTGGACGATAAATAAACTACAGCCCAAACTTGATGGAAATCCGCCTAGCCGTTTTACAGTGATGCGAATATAAAGAGAGAAACCACACAAATGGACAAACAGAGGACAAACAGGTTCAAGTGAGATTTTGCATGCTGACATCCTTTATTATTTATTATAATAATACCATATCATAAAATAGTTTGATAATTTTCCAAATACTTGACAATATATAATTGTAAACGTAAACCACTAATAAGACATATGCCTCCCTGGTTAATTCATTCAATCATTTTATTTCCAGTAGATAACTACATCAATACTTCATCTGAAGTTGATCTGAATATGAATTCTGCCATGTAACTTACTGACATAATAGGTTTTTGTGGAATTAGTACCACGCTCTGCTTTTTTCTCTATATATCTCCGGTTTTTAGGTTCATTCGAATTCTGCTGAAGAATTGTGATCTAACAGGTCGAAACTGTCCTTTTTTAACTTTTTGTCACTTTTAAATGAAAAAAACTTTAAATATTTGTGAATATATGAAAATGTAATTCATAATTGACATTTTAACCTATCAGATTTCACACGTTAAATTTAATTTTAATCCAGTTAGCTATAATAACATTATTTACTGATCTTTATTCGACATATTCATAATGGCAAAAATCGACGTCTGCATTCGAAACGATGATCGCTCATGAAGCTCGGTAATCCTATGATTTACAAACATTTCACTACTGATAAGGAAAGTTCTTATGTTTATAAATGAGACTTGATGGTAAGATATTGCTTAATCATACTTGTTGCATGAAATATAAACGATTCGGCCAATCCATGATAATACGGAGCATCTTCTTTTTTTATACATTGGCAATTGTCCGTAACAGAGGTCACCAATCTTCACAACATCAGTATATTTTCTGAGCGTCACATCCATACTCCACTCTACATCCATGCTGCAAATGGTTTTGTTGTTTGCACATAAACCTCTTTTCACATAAATAAATTGATTTTAAATATATTTAATGCCTATCTATTTTTAAATATTTACGACAGTTTTTTTGTCATAGAGTGTACCTGGATTAACTGTCACTTTATTTCAGTTTTCTTGATCAACGTAAATCCCAATTTCAAGAGAGACAAATTTAACGAGTTTCAGTTTAAGAACTTGTTGGCCAGTGTTAATGTATGCATCGAAACTTGGACACTAGGAAACCTGAGAATCTGTTGGAATCTTTCGAAAGAAAATTTATACAGAATTCTAGACCCTGACTTTAAGACTGGATAATGGAGAAACCCTTGTAATAAGACTACGTGGGATTTTTAGAGATCCGACAGTAACAAGATGTGCTAAATTTACCAGGTTAAGGTGGACCGAACACGTTGCTAGAATGGATGAGAATAAACTCATTAATAAACAATTAAAATAAACTTAATTAAAATAAACAATATAAAATTACAGTCTATTTTAATGGTAATTTTATGTGTCCTTATTTTAATTAAGCGTGTAGGCATCTTTTCTCTTCTTTTAATCCCATTATCCACACATGTACAAATTTTAAATTAAAAAAAAAAATTGTTTGGCAATCATGGAGGAAGGAGAGAAAATGGACAAACATCTAAAATCGAGACAGAGGAAGTACAAGGCCCACACTAAGCTGCAAAACTAAGTAGTACAGAATAAATCGTCAAAGTGAGGATTAGAAAAATACCAGTTCTTTCCCTTTTGTACGATTAATTGTAAACATTTTCTTTTTTTTTGCAAAGGCATAGAGTTTGGCTGTCTACAATTTGGCTGTACAGGTGACACATTGGATCTCATATTTAACTTTTAAAGCCAGAGACGTCCTATATCTATGTTGTGATCATCTACATTAAAAGTTCAGATCCAGTGTTTACAAGTAATATCCCAAAACAGCTGTTTGACGGTGAATTGCCGATCATCAGTTGAGAGTAGTCATTGTAAACAACCAGGTCTTCCTACCTCATATCATCTACATTCTTTTTACCATGTAAGTTTAAAAAATAATTTCTGAAATCTACTTCCATAATTTATCTGAGTGAATAAAACTTCCAAGTTCTTAAATTCCTTTTCTTCGAAATATATCTGCTGCTCAACAATTAAAAAGTGGTTAATAAATAGTGATACTTTGAATAATATCTTTTTTTTATTAATGTAAATTGATGAAGACTTGTTATTTTATTTTTTTTCTAGTTCTACAAAAAATATATTCACAGCAAAAGTAATTCGGTCGAATTAAAGAAAATTAAAAACCTGATATAGTTGGCATATCAACTTTTGTATATTCATATGGAAATGGATAAGAAAAATATGAGAGATCATTCAAAATTAGGGTCTTCACTCAGGATCGTAAGGAACTCGAATAAAATCTGCTGTTATTATTATTATTATTATTATTTATTTAAAAAGTCGTAAATCATTTATAACTTTTCTTTCGAAAATAATTCTTCTTCAATCTGTAGACGTTTGGTATAGATTTAAAGCAATCGTCGCTTCGCTTTCATTTATTAGTTACAACATGGCTTTTCTAGTTTTTACTTTTGAATGTAAACAAATGTAAACGTGCTTTAATTATATTTTATCAGTAATTTATTCAGTGCTCTTCAATAACTTCCTTTCAGAGCCGTACCCAGGAATCTGAATGGTAGGGATTATGATGGTCTTAGCCATTTAATTAAAAAACTCAATAATATTAAGTAATTTTCCTGGATGTTGAGGGGGAGTTACAAACAAAGCATTGCAATCTAGGTCCAAATACTAGATTTTTTAATCTTCAGGGCGGAGAGTTTACAACCTCCCATCAACTACCCCTCAGTATGCTAATGCTTCCTTTGTAAACTCTTTTAATATCTGAAGGTTTGACCAACTGCCGATTTGTTTTGTAAAAAATTTAAGAAATATAATTTCATGACCCTCCTTCATGACCTTATTTTAATTTAATAAATTTGTATCTTTCATTTAATTGACTTTATATCAAATATGAACTCTAGGGTAAAAAAGATATCTTTAGAACAATTGACGTTAACCCAATTACGCCGCTGTATCTCAAAGGGAGGGGGGGGGGGGGGGGAAACAAATCTGCGAAATTGTAAATGACATTAAATCCTTTCGAAATAACTTTTTTTAAATTTTAGTAAAACCAGAAACTTATGCAGAACAAGGATTAAATACTTAGAGGTCAGTTAACCGGTAAAGTAGAACAGTGATTGACAAACAACAATTATCTTTTTTTTCATTTTTCCCTAAAACCTTTACTTTTTAATTTCACGTACTTGAAAATAAACAATTATAGTGATATCTAAATTTAGATCTTAATGACTCCTTAATGACTCCTAATAACTCCTTACAAGGAGTTTTATTTTTTCTAAAAGCCAAAATAACTTTTTTCTTTTCTTTTGTAAATAGTAAAATAAAGATAATAAGAATAATAATAAAATTAACATTCTCCTCCCTTTTTGTTGATTTTTAACCTCGTTTCATTTGAAAGTGAGATTTATCAAATTAGTCTCTGTATATGTGAGTCCCCAAAATAATAATCTGGAAGATCTTCTTGAAACTTTGCTTACAGTTTAAGAATAACTCTTCTTTTTCTGTCTGTATCCACAATGAGAAATTACCGCATGAAGGTAACAAAACTTTCCTTAAAAAATTATTAAAAATAAATCAATATTATCTAACAATTAATACTGATCCGTTTAGAAATCCAGTAATTTGCGAGCGCTTTGATATAATCGAAAATAATATGATTAACTTCAGTAAAGAATATGAATTTAATTATTTTTGTTTTTATCTCTTTATTTTTTTTCGGAGAAAATGGAAAAAATTGTGTTAAACAAATAATGTTATTTAAAAGTAAACATAAACTTATCGTATGTATCGTTTTCATTACCTTTTTAAAGAAAGAAATTGTGATGTCATTTAAAAGAGAGTAGGCTTTAAATTCTTTCCGAAACTTCTTGTTATTCTGTCCTGAGTTTATTACCAGTCCTGAGCTCCGATTCCATACTTTTATGTATACTTTTACATGTACACTGTAATTTTGAATACAAAATTCTATCGGGAAATATAGGATTATCAAATTCAATTTGTTCCAATTTTTATACAAAATTTATGCCAGTAGTCTACAGTTGCACCACATTTGCAAAATAGCCTTTTATTCTTCAAAATAAAATTGAATTAATCTACTAAGATATGTATATTTAATAGAATATATACATATACAGTAAACCCTTGATATACGACTATTTAGGGGGAAATGTCCGTTAAATCGAATGTTTTTAAAAATTATGTATATTAAATGGAATTATGATATACAAGTTACAATATTTAGTTTTGTTTATCAAATTGGTAAAAAAACATACAAAAGATAATTAAATAAAGAAAAATGTAAAAATGTATGTAATACATATTCCATAATTGGGAGAATTTTTATGTTCTTATTAAAAATATAGAAATTTTTTGAATAAAACAGAGGGTTGGCCCGTAAATTGTAAATTTTTAATTTTTTTTTTCGATTTTCCTTGTTGTTTAATAGGAATTAGAGGTTTCCCCCTATACTGTAAAATTGGACCGAAATTTATTTCTGGTTGCAAATAATTTACTAATACTATTAGTAAGTTGCATGGGTTTTGTATACTGATATTCTCTGTCCTCAGCTGGTCAGGAATTTAATGTTGCATTCAACACAATACGGAAATAAATCTCTATTTCCTTTTGCAGGATGTTTTAATATCTAGAAGACACGGATGAAAACGAATCATGCCAATTTTGGCATTTGAAAATGGGAAATCAATTTCAATCAAAGAATTTTCGATATCTTTTCAATTAAATTATGCTATTGCAGTTAGATATATTCTGCTTTCTAGAGCAAAATTTGTCTAAACTTGATAATAACATAGTAAAAAGTTTTAGTAACAGTACGGTAGATCTGTTCTAGCTTTTATAGACTAGCTATTACTTTTCAGTTTCTGTTTCTTTGTATTTGATGTTTGTTGTTTATTTTGATTTTGTTATTTACTTCTCGTTAAATATTACTTAGCTTTTATTAAGTTAGCACTAATTCAGGAGTTTAGGAATTAACACTAATTTTAAGGTGTCTTAAGGCTTTAAATAAATTGAACTCAGAATAAAGGGAACTCCGACAGTATGAAGAGGTCGTTGGAAACAGTGAAATTGAAATTAGAGCAGTGTCCAAGGACAGCTGCAATCAGCTGTTCCGCCTTTATGAGATCAGATGGCATCGATATACGTATTGCTTTTAAAGGCCAATGGCAATCAGGTGATACGAGGAAAAAAGGGGTGTGTTCTTTTGCACTTAGTAGCCTTGAGTTAGATCAAATGCCGTTAGATATGTTGTTGGAATCCACATTTTTGAATTGTGTTTTACAATTTTTTTTTCTGATTTTTTATTGTTTTGTTTTTCATGAACTTAAATTCTACAAGGGAAAAAATGGTTATTGAAAAATTGTCTCCGATTGGTAACTTTTGACATTAAGCATGAAAAGGAAAAATTACAATTAACAAAGAAGTTCCTTAAAGAACGTAAAGTAGAACTAAAATGTTATTCCTTAAAATGTACGATTATTCATTGCTTTCTTTTCTTTCTTTTTTTTTAAAGTCCTGAAAACGACACAAATAAAAAAAAAGGAAAAGTCTACATTTATTTTCAAATTATAATATCTACTTAATATAATAAATAGAAGTTTTTCATTTTCTGGGTAAGAAAAAAAAGTTCGCATTACTTTCTTGTCTAAATCGGAATTTTTATCATTTTCTCATTCTAATTTCTCCACAAGGACCCACTTAGAAAAAAATTCAAAGATAAATGTTAGATCTTTTCTATTCCTTAAATATCTATACACCGAGACTCAAAAAATTCCATTCCGCTGTTCAAAAGTTATTAGGATGGGACACATGGACACTGACTGTTGGGATGATAATCACTTTCCTAAAATTTTGGGGCCACTTTGGATATGTAAAACTTATCATTAGAGTTTGTCCAAAATCCTTATTTAATTTTTTTTTTTTTGAGGTACAATGGGGGAAAACACTAACTGCATCTTAGTGTTATATGTATCTGGGATAAGGAATAGTCTGTCAATCATTTTGCAGTTTCGGAGAAAATAGCTACGATGCCATGCATATTATTTTAATATTTGAATTTAGATATCATGTAGCTTAACTTTCATTCATGAGTTTCTCTGTTGCAAAAATTCAGATCGAAGTGTAATTGTAAAGTGTTTTTTTTTTTTTTTTTTTTTTTGAGTTAATTAACAAATTAAATATTGTTTGCTCTTGATATTTTTAGTGGACTTAACCAAAATAACAAATTATTTGTGTATTAAATGGAGTTCAATAAGCCACTTATGAACAATCACTACATTGGATATAATAAGTTATTCCTTGAATGATTAGTACAACAGGATATAGAGAAGAAAATGAGTAATAATCTCTAATAAAGTTTTCCAAATCTGTCTGTGTCTAATGCACTTCCTCTGTGTTTGGAAAATAATTTTAATTTCCTGCGAAAATAGAAATAATTTGTACAATGAAACGACAGGAATCGATTCTAGAACCTACTAATCCGAAGTCAGATGTCTTCTCCATTAGGCCACGGGGACTACATTCAAATTATCTTTAAATATCTCTTATCACTCTCTCTCTGTGTGACGCTATGAAAGAAGAGCCAGAGAAAAAAATTAACTCATTAATTTAGCCTACTAGATTAAAATTTAAATTTCAATGTTCATTTTTTTTAGCCAACTAAAAGCGCAGGCCAGACGAGCATTAGATGTAGAAGCTCGCCCTCAGCGACGAACTGAAGAGTCGTTACAGACATTTCTCGACATGAATGAAGAAATTACAAATAATAATTAAACACAGAAAAAAACTTCTACTGAAAATACTCTATCTCAACTAAAAGCAATCACAATGTTCTCCGGTCATTGTTGACGGGCTGTATATGCGCTAGTAAATAATAAATTTTTGAGATTAATTTTAAGTTGGAAATTTAAAACTATTCTAAATTCGTTAAGGTCATGTTGCTTACTTTATTTCCTATCTATAATTGTAATTTCGCATAAAACATTACGAATGTTTCAAGCCTTGTTTTACCTTTCATTTTTTTGCGCAAAGAATCTATAAATCTAGTTAAGAATAAGAATACCTAAAGAAAATTGAATAAGACATACTGGAAAGTAATAATCAAGAAATTGTTGACCCTCGTTTTTACAGCCTTTTTTTCTAGAAATTGAGGTTCATCAGATCATTCAGTCTGTGTGTGTGTGTGTGTCCCTCCCTGTAAATAATAAATAGCGGTTGTAACTTAATGCTATCTAATACATGT
>JAFIDM010009631.1:225691568-225703111 GCA_023159025.1 Thereuonema tuberculata
GATCAGAAAGTTCATGAGGTAAGTTATTTCCCGAATACAAATCTACACTCCCTCAAATAACTTTTGAACCTGGATGGATCTTCTTGAAATTAGTATACATATTTAAGGACTAGAGATGATCCAGCTTTTATATTTGTAATCATTTCCAGGTAGATCCTTGTTGAGAAAGTAGTGCGAGAAGGAGATAAAAATTCTCAAAGAAAGGAATTTAAACAATGAATTTCTATTAACAATTCATTGTCTAAAACAATTAATACAGTAGTAACCCTTTTAGCTAATCCATTAATTAGCGTATTGTTTGATATGATGAAAATTAATCCTACTTCAACAACTTAAGTAAGTAATGCGGATTTTATTTTGTGATTTTTTTAAGAAAATGAAATATTTGTATTGTTCAGCAGATATTATAATTTTAATACAAATGTAGTCTTTCTGTTTTTGTAGTTACACAAATTTAATAAAGACACGATGACATTTTAAGCAGTAACATTTTAAGGAAAATAGGTTTTTAAGTTCTTTTGAGCTTTTTGTTTCTGACTTAAAAATAGTGCTTAAAAATATACGAAGAGATAATTATGGAAATCAACGTAAGTTAATTAATAATGGATTAATAAAAAAATAATAAGCTTTTAATAATCTGTTTTCCTTTTTTTGTAGAACTGATCAATTGATTCCCAAAGGGAAACCTGTCACATGATTTTCAAGCTGTCCTGTCCATGGCAATAGGCTTAACCCCAACAATAAAGTCAGTTTTTTCATTCTGACTAACTCATACAAAAAAGACCGGTTGCTACGATCTTGAAACCTACTTTCCTTAATATATTATCCTTTTTCTTTTTTTAGAAAATGAAAGCAATAAAAATTATCTTAAGTTTCAAATATCTATCTAATTCAAAGAACACATATTTATTATTGAAATCAAATTTAACGCCCATGCATTAATCATAAAAAGCAAAAATTCATTAGTGGACAGTAAATACGGTTTCGCACATTGTCAACAGGAAGCTTGGACAGCTGTTTCATCCTTATTAGGAATAATCAGCAAGATTTACCCTTGATGATATCCATAACCTTTAGCACGTCTGAGCCTATCATCAAGAGAAATCCTGTTGATGATTCCTAATAAGGATGAAACAGTTGTCTAGGATTCCCGTTGTTGATGGCTCAGTGTTCGAAAGCTCAGTTACTGTCCCTAATGATTTTTTTTTGTTTTGTTTTTTAAATAATATTTACATTAAATAGAGTGCACGGATTAAGAGAATTAATAAGCGGGTGCATTACGAAGACATCGATAGAAATCCGGATGCTTTTCTATTGAAAATTTGTAATCGTCACATTATCGGCAAAACATCTTACGGAAAAAATATCAAATTCAAAAGGTGCATCGTATCTTGTCCATAAATATGCGTGATAAATTTTAAGAAGCTTAATTCATCTATTTAAACATTATTAGGGGATATCTACAGACAAACACACCAACATACAGAGATTGACTCATATAAGCTTTGCTAGTTTTGTGTTAAAAAGTTATGTATATTTTTATTTTTTTTAGGATTGAAATCAAAGAATTGTGATATATAATAGCTAAAACTGAATTTTTCCTTCCTATGATTCTCTTAATATTTCCTTATTCATTTACAAATTGTAGGTCAATTAATTTACAATCAAATATAATTCTTCAAAAAAAAAAAAAGGCCTCTTTTATTCTCTGACGACTTCCGATTAGGGATGAGATTTTAAACTTGTAAGGTAGGGGGGGGGGGTTCATTTTACTTGATAAAGGAGCCTAAAATTGGGGGTTCCGAATACGTACGTTGTTGTTATTTTATTATGAATAATATTTATTTTTATGTGTGTCGATATAGTTGGCTTTCTCAAAATATCATTAATTTATATTAAAGAAAATTTATTAGATTTCAAAATAGTAATATTAAAAAAAAAATACTTAATCAGGTTTTCTTCTTCATTAAGTTATCTAAAAATTTGTTATTTATTTCTAATATTGTTTAAAAAAAGCAAACGTGAACCTAGTATTTAAATAAAAATATCAAATTTTATTTACATAATTACTAAAGTACAAATTTAACAAAAATTTAGAATAATTTCTTCTCTTCTTTTCATCGTTGTGTAATTTCCAATTAGATCGAATCATTCCTTTCTGAAAATAAAAAAATAAATAAATAAATAAATAAATGAATAAATAAATCTATACAGAAAAACATTAGTCTAATGCGTTCATCATAATAATTAATTAATATTTTTTAGGTATGAGGTAAATAATTAAGGTTTTAATAATTGTAATTTAGATAACTGTTTATTATTAATCTCTCAAAATTAACAAAATTCATTTGAAAAAAAAATGATAATGGTGAAATTTGGATTTTAGGAAATATAGGAAATTGTCTTACCAATTGATTTTTCTTTTTCATTATGACTGTGTAATTAGAAATATCTGTATCCCAGACCACCATAACCATAGCCTAATCCATGACCATAGCCATAAGCTCCGGCGTAGGGATAAGCTCCATAGAGGCCTCTGCCATAGAGACCAGCACCATAGAGACCTCCATAAGTGGTCAGAGGGATGCTAAGAGCAACAGCCAACAAGGCGAAAAGGAGGACGAGGGTGTAGAACTGAAAACAAAGAAATAAAAAGAAAATTAACAACTTATTTTCCTTTAAGATTAAATAACCTACAACGTATAGAGCAATTGAAGCCTTTCTGGGATCATATCTATTACTTCTGATAAATAAATTTTCGAATTATACCAAGTATTAATTAACATTTTTACAATCTTAATTTTTTTTATGGGATTATCAATCTAATTTCCTAACATAATTTAGGTAATTAAATTTATGACATTCGACTACCATAATAAGTGCTATTTAATCATTTTTAAATTTAATTATTAACTTTATTAAATTAGGTATAAAATTTAATTTTCAAATATCGCATTTTATAATGACTAATGATATTGTAAAACATAGTTCTACATGTCTACATTTATTTTAAACTATATCTCTATATAAAAAAATCACTTTGGCCCATGTTACACAAATTGGATATGCAGCAATGATCTTTTTATAAAATCGTATAAAAAATTATATTAAAACTGCCTGATTAATTAAAATAAATAAATCTATTAAAAAAGGCATGATAATACATTTCTGAATATATTATAGTGAAATCGTGAATTGTTAAAGTAACAGCGCATTTAAGACATTCAATCAATACTAATTATTGTAGACCAAAGCAGAGTAACACATTTACTCTGTCGGAATACATTAATACTTTTAATAAGAGTTTCTGCTTTCATTTCTTATAGAGAAATATGCATTTTGAAAGATCAGCGATTTCAAAATCCAGTAACATCTTCGAAGTTAATAAGACAATAATGTGTACTAGCAAAAAGAATATTCTTTAACAGCCAAACATTTCCAAAGCAAAAAATAACAGATTCTAACTATAAAGTCAAATAGATATTTTGTTAAGAGAGACTTAGAATGAAATATATCAACAGCTTCTCGATATAAATGCTTACCTGCATGTTGAAGATTTGCTTGGTTCACTGCGGGAATCTAGCAAAGAATATCGAACCCTGCAAACCGAACTCCTTTTATACCTAAAGGAAACCTTGAATCAAGGTCAAGAAAATGTTACAATATCAAGAGATTTACGATTTCGCTCGCAAAGAAATCAGATATCAAGGACAGCCTTCACTTAAGTGAAATATGCAGATTTTGGTTTTTAAAGAAGCACTGTATTTAATTTTCTGCGATTTTTCATTTTTTCAGGAAAAGTAAGATTAATGAATTTACCGTATCTGTATGTATTTTTATATGGTCCTAATAACTTTCAACAAGTGAATAGATCTTTATGAAACTTGATTTTTTTTAAGTTCTTTTAAAATTTGACAATTAAATTTGATAATTTAATCATTGACAATTTCCCTAAAACAATTTATTCGATAATTAAGATTAAAGGCGAGGAGATTAACTCACTGCGTTATGATATAGGGATATGTGCTCCGTAAAGTAAACAACAATTTACTTTTTTGTGAAATTTGTTTCTATTTAATAACTTTTGAACAGATCATTATGAAAAAATTAGACATGTTGATGTACCTTTTAGGAATCATCTAAAAATAGATTTTAATCAGTATTTTCATTCTTTCTTCTTATAATGTGAGTTATTTTTCACTTGAATAATGTGAGTTTTTAGGCTGAGTTAAATTATTATTATTTGTTGTAGTGATTAGATATAAATCTTTCCATGAATTGAAATTTTCTGTTTAAAATTAGGAAAAAATATCAATTGCAATCTTAAAGTTACATAGTTTGGATATGGACAATTAACAAATTATATCCATTTTTATAGTAAATTAAGTTTAAAAGTGACTCATGAAACATAACGATAGCTTTTGCTAAGATCTGAAAATCTGGTGACCAGATGACGTCATTCACTAGGAGCGCCTTACTTTCAGTAAATATTATAATTTTATTACATGATTTAATAACGTGAAAAAAATGAAGATTATGTGTTGGCTCGGAAGAGCCTGGGAAGAAGGAACCCAATAATTTTTAGTCCAGTTTCAAAACGTTTGATATTATAATTTGCGTCAATCGTAATTTGCATAACTTCCAAATTGCAACATCTAATAAAAAGTACGAACTCTATGAAAATGCCACAAACATTCAAATTTGTTCCCTTTATCGGTGGCTGACTGGTGGTGATTTTTATAGTTCCGGAATCCTAGACTGTTTCTTAGTTTTTTGTACAGTCTGATGCCTGTTTAAGAAAAGAGGGCCATGAAAATTATAGCTATTATAAGACCATTTTAGAAAATTATGGGATTAAGGCTGAATCAGAATTGAAAGGCAGGAATTCAATTTTTTTTTTGTTTTTAGAGAAACTATCATAATTTCCAAATTCACCTTCAGATAACGACTGCTTACAAATTAAACGAAAGATAATTTAGGAAATATTTAGAACGAATATTCAATAATGTAACAGTTTAAGTTTTAGTTGAAGTTGAAAAACAAATGTATATAATTTTATCCTTATCTATTTTTTAAGGAAAGCGGATGAAATTTTAATTCATTCTATATTTTATATTAATTTATTAAACTTTTATAAAGAATCAAATTTATCTGAAATGGATGTTTTCACTTCAAATGTAACTTCAGGAAAAAGTTCATTGCAAATAAAAATAATAACTTTTTTTATTATTTATAACAAAAGAAGTGCCATTTACGATCCCTATCAAACGGGTTCTGGAATTTAATAGTAATTACATTATTTTCCATTTTTCTTCCCCCTTTTTTTTCATCCTCTTACTTTTTTTTTTTTTTTCGTTTATTATATCTCTGTAAAGAAGAACTATTTTCAGATAAAACTTCAAGACGATCCCTATAGTAACGAGGCTAAGAAATCTGATGCTGCATAGAATTAAGATCGATTTACAGAATGACGTAGATCTAACCATCAGTGCAGTTAGAATAAGCAAGCATAATTACAATAATTGTACAATTAATAAATTTGCTGTTCTGCAGCAATTATGCTACACTGCTACAGAATATTATTAGTAACGCTAAAAATAATTGTGCAATAATGATTTTCAATATGAAATAGAATTTAAGGACATTTTTCTGTTAAACTCACTTTTTTAGAGTGATATTCAATCTGGGGTACGAGAAGACATCTAAGGAGACATCTAAAAATTAAGTCCAGAATTAAGCTCAAACATATCATTAATAGGTTAGAACCATACTAATTAGCAGTTGATCAAATATTTGATAGATTAATTTTGATTTGCTTAAACAACTTTTATGTATCACGGCAGAAATTATGTGTTAATTTTAAGATTTTTTTAAGATGTACAGTATAGTTATCAACGCGACAGAAGATGCGGTAGGCGTAAGTTTGTTCATTTAATAATTTTTGTACGACATAAAATAAGTAATATGTATTATAAAATTAAAACTTATGATGTAATTATTAAAAAATATTAAATTTTAAATGTATTAAGCTTTAATATATTGAATGTATATTTTGTAATTTATTTTAGATGCTTAACATCTACCTTAGAATTTTATTTATGTATAGATAAATTGAATATTTTGAATTACGCACCTTCAGTCTTAGGGTTACATAGTTAAGGATAAATTACGCAATTTAAACAATAGTGAATACCACTGTTTTAGAGCTGATTTTATTCTTATTTATTCAACTTTAATCTGTATTTAAAAAAGAAAACATTGTACATCTCAAAACAATTTATCTTAAAAATGTGGAAAATTCAAGAAGTATTCTTTAAAATTATTTAACTTTTTTGAAGAAACCGATAACAGTAAAAGTATAAACAAAAACGATCACGAAAAATAATTTTCTTTGTCTCCTTAAGTGTTTTTGATTGGATACGATTATGAATGGTGATCTGACAATCGTGAAGATTTTAGTAATTCAGTAAAAAGTTTTGACAGATTTTTTTACAATGAAAGTAACATTACGAGGAAGAATTGGGTTTTCTTTCAATCTCTTAAAAATCACCGAAATATTAAATGGAAAAATTAATTTTTAGAGGATCGAAAGCAACGTGACTTTTTAACTTTTTTTCCTAGGAAAATCATACAGTGAAATCAGTCTCTGAATAGGAGTGTCCATATGTGTCTCTTCCGCCCTCCCCCTCCCCCAGAAACTTTTGAACGTCTGGATGCATTTCTTGAAATTTTCAGGGACGACCTAAACTTTATAATTGAAATCTACTTCAATGGTATCCTTGTCGAGAAATTAGCGCGAGATAACTAGATATATTTTCAGCTTACCATTTCATAGTGGGACTGGATATGGAGCATTGGGACCCTGTTTCAAGGACTGGTGGGAGACCGGTGGAGACCAAACAAATCGTGCTCATGTTTTAAGTAAGTTACGTTAAATAAGAATGGTATCAAATTTTAAAGAAATACCTGTAGCCGTTTAAGTGAGGGGGTTTTCGGGGGCCAATTTTAAGGGATGGGAAGATTGAGATCAAAATAAACAGGTCCACGTTTCAAGTTTGACCATAACCAAGCTACATCCCAAATTTGATGCAAATACGTCCAGCAGTTTTAACGTAATGGTCGTACAAGCAGACAAATCGACGGAGGACAAAAAATGTTCAATGGAACAGTAAACCTTCGCATCTCCAGTAATAATAAAATCTAGTTGATTTAGTTGTCGTTTTTAAGTATTTTACAAAAGATACAATTCTATTTCCTGCAGAATGCTGCAGATTTCATCTTACAGCAAAATTTTGAAGTCATACAACGCTCTTAAATGTCTTAACTACTTCGTCAGCACATACATAGATTTCTTATCAGAACATCTCAGCTCAGTCAGTGATGAACATGGGGAGTGCTTTCACAAGAAGATTTTAACATTGGAGTCCCACCAACGCTGGCTGACTATTATTGAACAATTACGAGAGATATCCCAACGGCGAAATACGGCAAAAAATACAGTTTAGGTAAAGAAGAGTGCATTTTGCGTTATTATATACGAATATTGTTTTTTCCAAATTGTAATCATGTGTATCTTAGAAACCTTCTCTAATGAAAAACATCTAAAATCATACTTCAATTCATCAGGATAAAATACCAATTTTACTTGTGTAAAAAAAGTATTATTTTGTTCCTCAGTGTTATCAGATATTATAATTCATAATTAATTGATTGATAACTTTAAGTCATCTCTAGATTTGTATTTATTCTTTTGATAGGATCTCAAATCACTGATACAAATTACATTGCTTTCAAAAAGAATCGCTTATAGTCTCGCCTTATTGATGTTTATTCGAGTTTCTATAGATAAATTTCTTAATGTCCCTTATACAGAGACTCACTACTGCTCTATTAGATAAAAGACTTGTACGTAACATCCATTCAAATCTCTTATTATAACATTTCTGTTGGATTTCAGTTATTCAAATAATAATTCTGTATCAGTTTTTCAGGTAGATTCTATTACAGTTGTAATAATGAATTTCTATCAACATATTCTATAATAATATTATTTCTGTTAATTTAACTATTTTTTTGCTGTAACTTTTTTTCAAACAGTAGTTCTCTGTAAGTTTTTTTTTTTTTTTTTTAGGATAATACAATTTATTATTAATGCAGTTTTTAAAAATGTAATTTCTATTAATATATTCTAATATTATATCTGTATGGTAAATTAAATAACTTTTTTGGATTTATATACTATGCACATATTAACCATTTCTGCAAATACTCTTTACCATTAAAATATACTAATAGTCTTTTAAACCATAAATGTTATATTTTACTAGAATAAAATATAAGTTTAAAAAAAATTATTATTTCTTATAACTTTTCTCACACTATTGATAAGGTTCATTGAATTATTAACATTATTCTAATAATAAATCAATATTACAAGTGACTTAAAATTTCAGCATAATTTATTTTCAAAGATCAATGTACATTGAATTTTGTCTATTTTTTTTAACATTTTCTTTTCTTCTTGAGAGGCCAAAGTAATTTATGTGATTTTTCCAATTGGATTTAATCGACCATCTGTTTAACCTGCAAATAAAAATGAAAGTAAATGTTATAAAACTGAAAAGTAATTAAATGTTAAAAACATTATAAAAAATTATTTATGAGGGTGTTTCTGAATTTTTAAAATTTTAAGATAAGAAAACAATGAAATAAATCAAAATGTTAATGAAATAAAACATAGTAAATAAAAATTTACTCTCAAAACAGTTTTTTGTAAAGTTATTTTCCTAATTAACTTTTGGTAACTTATTTTTATTTTTAAATTACAGTTTATATTTCCATTACTTACCTATTGCTTTGTTTAATTCTTTTCTGTGATCTGATTGGGTAATTAGTAGTATCGATAACCCAGTCCACCATAACCATAGCCTAATCCATAACCATAGCCATAAGCTCCGGCGTAGGGATGAGCTCCATAGAGGCCTCTGCCATAGAGACCAGCGCCATAGAGACCTCCATAAGTGGTCAGAGGGATGCTAAGAGCAACAGCCAACAAGGCGAAAAGGAGGACGAGGGTGTAGAACTGTAAATAAATAAATAAATAAATAAATAACAATTTATTTATGCATATTTAATTAATACACATACTGTATAGTAATTAAAACTTTTCCACAACCTAGTTAACTTCTTTACAGTACTCTTCTTCTTCCATTATTTGAAACAAATATATAATTATAAATAATAAAAAAAGTTAAAACACTAACATTGGTGAAGAATCACAATATAGATAATTCTTGATAATATTTTTTTAAAAATTCATCTTAAGTGTGATAATTATAAACACTGCTTCTTCAAATAAAACTGAATTCCAACTTTTTTTTATTACTGCAATTCCTATTTTTAGTTGAATCTCATCATTAAAATTAAAATCAGAAGTTAAATACGAAATTAAAAATCAGTCTTACAACTCGAATGCCACAACAAAACAAAGAATCTAACTAAAAATTTCTTTTCCAATGCCAAAGTAGATTGGCAACAAAAGATAGAACTTACAGAATACGATAAAAATTTCATATTAAAAATATATCTTACTTTCTTATCAAAGCTAAGAATTCTATAAAAGTTTATATATGGAAACCGTTTTCATTCGGATGAAGATTGCGTTTTCTGTGAGCATATAATGTTTCCTTTAAGATTGTATTATGATAGAAGGACAAGCTAACTGTTCTAGAATGTAAGATAAATGAAAAGAGCAATTTTAATTAGATTTTTATCATTGTTAAGGCTTTAGATATAAATGGAGAGAAAATGTAATTGATTTAGTCCTCGACTAAATTTCTTTAAAGGATAATATAGAAATTGGAAAAGTATTCATTACAACAGATTTTTAATTACTATCGTTTTCAGATTTTAAAGTTTAAACAAATAATGCTTAAAACAATTTCTACGATTACATATTATTCAAGCATTCACAGACTTAATTAGCCGAAGTTTAAATAAGTCTATAGTGATGCAAATATGGAAATAAGACGAATGTTTTTGAGAAAAAATTCAGTATCAGAAGATTGCTTTTACTTACCTGCATGTTGAAGATTTGCTTGGTTCACTGCGGGAATCTAGCAAAGAATATCGAACCCTGCAAACCGAACTCTTTTTATACCTAAAGGAAACCTTGAAACAAGGTCAGGAAAAAGTTATTTGAAGGGTTTTATGATTTCGCTAGCTATCTAAGCAGATACAAGGACGACAAGCAGTGAAATATGTAGATGTTTTCAACTTAGATATCAGTTTGTGGTTTTATTGAAATCAATTAAGAAAAATCTCATTTTTATTAATTTTAATTAATTTTGGTAATTGTAATTATCGTCTTATAGCCTTCTGTAAATTTCAAATTACAAAGACTATAATTTGAATTGATGTGAACCTTGAAAATTTTGAATTGAAAACAAATTTTGTAAATAGAACAAGTTTGAGCTGTAGTCAGCAAATTATAAAGATAAGGATAATTCGAAATTAAGATGAAACAATTAAAAGTAAATTTAGGTTCATAAAAAAAAAAAAAAAAACTGTGCTTGTATACGTTTTTATTTTTGCTTCTCTATGTTTGTATGTCTCGTGGCTTCCCAACGACTTGACGACGTTTGTGTATTTCGATAAGAGAGGATCGATCATTTGTCTCTGAATTTCCTCTATTCTTGTGAAGAAATTTTCTGCAAATCCTTCTGAGATAGATAGAAAGACAATCGGTTTTGTACTAGCTCTTTAAAAGATTAGTCATAAAATAAATTTATATTTATTTAAAATTTAAAAATCTAAAATAAATAATCTCAATTGCTGGCGCAAAACTGATTATCTATCCAACTCAGGTCCGGATTAAGGCCAGCTGTGGTTAACAGCCCAATATTGGAGCCCCCTCGGCCTTTTGTTTGCTTAGACAGTAAGACATTAAGACTCAATAAGTGCTGAAGATGAAAGAAGATATTAAAAACTTTTTTAAAGGCCAATCCCAAACAAGAACACACAAACTATATAAAATATAAACTGTTTTTGTTATATATATAGCAGCACTAAATAGCAGAAAGCAATATAAGCCAATTATTTAATCATAACTAGGGCAATAATAAAAATGCAAATTTTCATCACTGTTTTTTATGCATTTTTTAATAAAACTGTTATAAGGAAAAAAAATACAAAAGCAAAAATTTATTGAAAACGATTTTTAATCACCTTCCAAAAGATTATAAGACAAAATACGTAAAATCTGATATTATCTTTACTGAAATTATGTGATCTGAGAGAATAATTTTCAATTTTGAAAATTCTCTTTGGGATCAAGTATTAGTCAGCACATTTTTAGTCATTTTAGACCCCCACCCCCATGTAAGCAAAAATAAGCAGATATCCTGCCCCCCCCCTCCCTTATGCTTACGTAAGATTTGCCAAATCATTAACAGTAAATACCACTGAAACACTCAAATACTGAGGGAAAAAAATGTTTGTCTGCCTTACGTAAGCTTTGCTCTGATCTCCCCCTCCCCCTTGTC
>JAFIDM010009631.1:225706746-225722756 GCA_023159025.1 Thereuonema tuberculata
ATATTATTATTATAGGACACTACAAAACAATGTGTATCACAGCTGCCAGTTCTTTAGCTGGTGTTGGCCTTCAAACGCATCGAATTCTTCCCAAGAATCTAGGATGTCGTAATGTATCGGCGCAAAATATGTGCTGATCCAAGCAGTGCGGTTTTTTGGAGTTGACCGATGGAGATTTTGTCAATATTTAGATCTTGTAAGTGCTTACCAAGGTTTTTTGGTATAGCACCCAGTGTGCCGATAACCACTGGAACCACCACTGCCGGTTTGTGCCATAATCGTTGAACCTCAATTTTTAGGTCTTGATACCGTGTGATTTTTTCCAGTTCTTTTTCTTCCACTCTACTATCACCAGGTATGGCTATATCAATTAGCCATATCTGTTTCTTTTCTATCACTGTCAAATCTGGCGTATTGTGTGCTAAGATCTTATCCGTTTGAATTCTGAAATCCCACAGTATTTTCACGATATCATTTTCAAGCACATTGTTTACTGTATGTTCCCACCAGTTGTTTGTTGTTGCAATGTGATAATTTTTGCAGATGTTCCAGTGAATCATCTTTGCAACTGCATTATGCCGCGTCTGTGCAATTTTTCTACATGAGCTGAGAATATGATCTACTGTTTCATCAGATTCTTTGCACAATCTGCACTTTGAGTCAGTTGACGATTTTTCAACTTTTGCTTTAATTGCATTTGTTCGTAAAGCTTGTTCTTGAGCAGCTAGAATTAAGCCCTCTGTTTCTTTTTTTAATGTTCCATTCGTAAGCCAATACCAGGTCTTATCCATATCTACTTTTCCTTTGATGTTTTTAAGAAATTGGCCATGTAATTTTTTATCTTGCCAGCTTTCTATCCTTGTTTTAATTGCATTTTGTCGATAATCTTGTTTTGTTTTATTTACTTTTAGTAAATTTTGTTTTGTAACTGCAATAAGCATTTGTTCTTGACTGCTTTGTACATAATCTGCCAGTGCATGTTTTTCTTCTTCTACTGTTTGTTTAACTTGCAGTAATCCTCTACCTCCAGTTTAACGGGGTAGGTATAATCTATCAATGTCACTGCGCGGATGCAACGAATGATGAATTGTCATTAATTTTCTTGTTTTTCTGTCCAAAAGGTCCAATTCAGCTTGAGTCCAGTTGATGATACCAGCAGTGTATCTTATAACTGGTATTGCCCAAGTGTTGATGGCCTTGATAGTATTCCCACCATTTAATTTTGCTTTTAATAGCTTTCGGACCCTTTGTACGTATTCTTTACTGATGATATTCTTAACTTGGCCATGCTTGATATTATCCATTTGCAAAATGCCAAGGTATTTGTAAGCTTTATCATTATTGTTTCTAATATTTTGACCATTTGGCATTTCAATTCCTTCATTGTGCAAAATTTTTCCTTTTTTTAATGCCACACTTGCACATTTTTCTAGTCCAAATTCCATAGAGATATCAGTGCTAAAGATGCGGACAGTGTTAACAAGTGATTGGATTTCAGCGTCTGATTTTCCATAAAGCTTCAAATCATCCATATAAAGTAAGTGTGAAATTTTTGTTGAATTTTTGGAAGTTTGATAGCCAAGGTTTGTTTTCTTTAAAATCATTGAAAGGGGGATCATGGCAATGATGAACAATAGTGGTGATAATGAATCACCTTGAAAAATTCCCCTTTTGATGTTAACTAGTCCATATTCTTCATTTCCAACAACTAGTTGTGTCTTCCACTTCCTCATTGTTTTTTTAACAAATACTGTAATGTTTTTACTAATTCCTATTGTTTCCAAACACTTTATGATCCAGTTGTGAGGCAATGAATCAAATGCCTTTTTGTAGTCAATCCAGACCATATGTAAGTTTGTTTTTCGTTTCTTGCAATTTTCTAGTATCATTTTATCAATTAGAAGTTGATCTTTTGTACCTCTGCTACTTCGTTTATTTCCTTTCTGTTCTACAGGCAGGATATTATTTGCCTCCAAAAAGTCTTGAATATTATCACCACTATTATTATTATTATTATTATTATTATTATTATTATTATTATTGCTATTTTAGAATCTATTATTTCTTTCAGCTAAAGTTATTATTAAAGTAAAACTATAAATGCCCCTTTTTTAGTGATCCTGTAGGGAAGATCTATTCCATTTTGGGTATAGGTGTGACCGTAAATCACTCCACAGTTCAAACCAGGAATCGGAACCCATATCGGAAGTCATATCTTGTTGAATTCCCCATCGTCTGGAGGTTTTGGAAAAATTCCCGCAAAAAATAGTGGTAATGAGGGAAAAATGGAGTTTATTTATACTGAATCGACTATGCTGAGAATGAATATGATATTTCGATCCAATGTGAAACTTCCGATTCCGGTGTCGGTTCCGCGTGGATTTTATATAAATAATTTATGTATTCCACTTTCTTAATTTTATTTGTTCATTATTTTCTGATTTAGGACTTTCAAAATATTTTCCACGAACATATATTGCCACCTGCTTGATCTTCTGCGAATGTACGAACAATCCTCTAACCAAGTTAATAAAAGTAATAAAAATTCACCTCCAATGCAAATTAAGAATGATTTATTTAGGCAAATATGTATCTAATTTTTATTAAGATACGGTAAAGCCTCCCCCCCCCCCCCTTCTGTCTTTGTTTTCTTCCGATATTCTAGTCTCTTTAACTTTTATCACATTTTAAATACTTTTATGATTAAAATTCTGAAACTTTAAAAAACAAAAATGATTTCATTGTACTTTTAATTTTTAAAATGCATTTTGATTTACAATTAATAGTTTTAATAATAATCATTTCCAAAGTTGGACAAATTTATAACTTTTTTCTTTCATATTTTGGAAAAACGGTACAAAGTTTCGGCAACTAAAAATTATAAGGCGATTTTGGTACACCATTATTTATTTCTGATTTTTTACAGTTTTTATTAAAAGTTAAAAAGAGAGCATGACAAAATTCTCGAAGCTGAAAATCATAAACTTTGACATTGACTTTATTTTGTTTTTTAAGTAATTATGGAGAACAAAATTAAAAGTTATTATTTACACAACATTTAATTAGTTTCGTTATTATATTTTAACTGTTAATGTAACAATTTATCAACAAATTATTCTATAAAAATCTCACTTTTTTTTTTTCTTAACATAAATTTGGAATTATTATTATTATTATTATGTAAAAGATTCAAACCTTGTGTTTCCCCAGCAAAGACAGCATGGCGGGTCAAGGACTTGGCACATATTGCCAAGTGTAAAAAAAGTGTGCAAGAATAGTTAGGGATGTGTGGTTGTCCATAAATTTCCTAACTGTGCGTGTTGTGTTGAGTACCACAGCCTTCTGTAGTTGTGCATAAGTGTTTTTTTGAAGTCCTAGTAATCTGAGGCTGTGGTGGAATGGGTGAGGCAACTGACCAGTGGCGGGCAGGACGATGGGTACAACACGTAATCGGTCCTGCCTCCACTGCTTCTGGAGCTCGTATGCTAGGTCGGTATATTAAAAATTGAACTATAATGCATGAATTCACATTTATTATGAAAAATTTCAGATTTTTCTTCACGTTAGTATTCAAGATACAGTCGGACCTCTATTTAACGAACCTCTATTTTGCGAATTTCTCTATTTTGAGAACTTTCTTTGGAACCAAGAACATTTTGCTAATTTCTTCGTAAAATAACCTCCAAATACCGAAGTGCATTTTCTATTTAACGAACTTTTTCGTGAATCTCTATTTTTTTTTCTCCTTGAAATGTTTTTATTATTAATATTCCCTTAGAGGAAATGAAAGAAATGTGGATACAGCTGAGGGAAAAAGAAGAAATTAACGATGATGTGCTGATTGATGATTATCTTTCACTTGATTTTGAAGTTGAGACCTCGGAAACACTAACTGAATCGGATATTTTGGACAGTGTAAAAATAAAAACAATACAGCTCTGAATTGCAATGAAGATGATCATGATGTAGAAATCAAAAAACCTTCGTATGATGAAATGCTAAAATCATTTGAAACAATCCGACGCGGATTACAATTTGAAGAAAATATGCCTGAAGGGGTTTTGGTACTATGAGCAAAAACACTTTTGCAAAAAAAAAACCTCAAAGAGACAAAATTAACAGACTTTATTAGTAAAATTTAAGTATGCACTTGGTAATGTATGCGTTATGTTATTAAAATTATTACTTTTTTTATAATATTTATTGTTTATGTATTTTAAATATGTTTTATGTAGTTCAAACTAACTTTAAAAGGTGAATCTCTATTTAACGAATTTTCCATATAACGAACTTTTTATCGGGATTTAGCGACTTCGTTAAATAGAGGTCCGACTGTATAAGAAGTTTTAGACAACTCAAGTAACGGAAGAAAAAGTGCACAGGAGGGTTTAGCTCCATCTTACGTACAAAATTATGCTTGCGTTGTTGAAACTACAAGGTAACCTCTAATACAGGTGTGTGTTGACTGACTCCCATCCGATGTTGGTAAGTACCGTTTGTACTTACGACCGAGATCGTACAAATAAAAAAAAAAAAAATTAAAAAAAAAAGTGCATGAATAATTCAAATTTAAATTGAATTTTGTATAATGAATGTGATAAAAAAAGTATTTAAAACAGTAGCTACGACAATAAAAAAATATTTTTTGTATATTTTCATTACAGTATTTTAAAATGTATATCATAGCACCGTACAGAAGATGTGCCTACAGAAACAACAGCTACTTTCATCACTATGAAAACTGTAACACTAGTCATACTAAGTATAGATAAGACAGAGTATTACAAATTAATTTAGACGTCGGGTGGTCAGCGCAAAGCTTGCCAGTACGCATTCTACAAAGGGCTGGGTGGAGCCTATCACCCATCTGGATAAGAATTCAGAGTGGAAAAATCTCCGCCTCCACCCCGCATTCAAGCACTCTACCACTTGGCTACCGGGACTACACAATTAGATATGCTTTCTTTTTGTTATCATTATTATTATTATTGTATATTACTTATGTTCAATTGCATATATTGTGCATTATATGTGGTATATTTGACCCCTCATATATAATGACCTACTTATGTTTGGGCGGAACGTAACCTGGTCGTAAGTCAGCTGTACTTTCAACACTTTGTTGTTGGCTGAGATGAAATGGTGAATTAATAAACTTATTAATTATGATTATGGAATTGGAATTTAGCGATTTACTTGTTGTGTTTTATTTTTAAGATTTAAATTTTAAAGTCAATTTCTTATGAAGATTATTGAAGATTACAATATTGAAATAATCTATACGATTGTAGAATAATAAATTTGCCTTTTGGATTCGTATGTTAATAAAGTACGTACTTGTAATTTAAAACTACAAATCTATGTTTATTAAAATATGTGTATGCTCCGTATACATTGTTATTATTAATATTTCTACTAATAGTTATTGTGGTTTTACTGTGTTCTATAAAGGTTGCAGGTAATTACGAATCCTATTTTTTAGGATTTAATTAAATAAGGAGTAATCAAAATATATTAAATCACAATTACTAGGAGGAATATCGGGATAGTTTTACATTATCATTTATTAATACTCAACATTTCAATTCAAATTATTTATTTACATCAACTATTTAATGCTTTAAGTAATTATTTTTGCTTTTTTTCAGTAATTATTGTGTTTAATGTGGGCCCGGTAGTCAATTACTAAGTGCTAAATATGACTACAGACAGAACTGCAGGTCAGGATTTTTAATCCTCCTGATGAGTCCTAGGGTCTATTCCTCTTTCCTCTGAAGAATGGGTACCGGATTTCTTTCCAGAAGAAACCCGCTACCACATTACCTCCCGCGACCCTAAGAGCGACGTAAACCTATAATGGGATACTTAACTATTATCTTTAATCATCTTTTATTACCGCAACTTTCATCTTCTCCCTTCTAGCCGAAAAGGTCACAATTTCAACTCTCCTCTTTGTTATCCGAAATTATGAACGATCATAATAATACGTTAAAAAAAAAAAAAGAAAGAAAACACAAGAGCCAGATAGAACACGGTGCCTATTTTCTTCAAATCTGTTGTTTATTACTTGACCCACCCCATTCATATCATTATGGTCATTTAACCAGAGACAGTCTTTCTTTAATCTCGATTTTAATGAAAATGTGTCAGATAAAAATTTAATAGCTTTAAAAGATCTAGTATTCAGTATTTGAGATTCCTGCCTTCAGTTTGAGACACGGAAGCATGCAAAAAAAAAAAAAATACTATGAAGTCAAAATATCACTATGTAAATGCATAGAGACTACATTCATACATAATACAAAAATTACACACACACACACACACACATGAGTGTGTGTGTATTTTTGTATTATGTATTTATTTATGTAGTCTCTATATATGTACATAGTGATATTTTAGGCCTACTTTTCTATCTTAATAGAGTAAAAATATATTTAGTAAAATATTTATAACTTTTATAGCTATTTCAATATAAGACATGTACTTCTGTCGGAATCTACCTTTCCCAATATTATAATTTAGAATCACTTGCATTATTCAGAGCAAAGTTACTCCCAAGATGATTACTTACTGATAAAATTACATCATTGGACTTGATTTTTCCATGGGAACTTAGTTGCTGTTTCAAAGATTACTAAACCATTAATTTTTTCTGGGAAATATACAATCGGAAGCAATGATTTATTAGTTACGATTGACCTTCAAGATCATCCAATTTTAATTGCAAACTTCTTGTTTCAAAATGCTTCCGTTTGGAAGACGTGAGGCAAAAAGCCCCTAGACAATCATAAAATTGATCAAATATGGTAAATATAGGTCTCCTAGCTGATAATTTTACTTTTTATAGGTTGATTTGCATAAAGAGAGCACAGGAATGAATTACCACGAAGACCCATAAATTAAATCTATTGACATGATTAGACCACATGTCCAATAATTTCCCATGCATTTATGACCGATTTTAAGCATCTGAATTACGGAATGGTGCCACCTTTTCCTTTCTCTATCAAAAAATTGATAAAAAAATGTTGCTTTTACAGGATCTGATCCCAGTATAAAAGCCCTAGTCTTCCAAGCTCAGATATCAGTTGTATCCAACGACAGACCAGCAAACCTCAACATGCAGACTGTGGTAAGAGGATTCATTCAAATATTAATACATGCAGTTATATTTAAGTCAAATTTAAATTGATAATTTTATATATATTCAGCTCAAAGTTTTTGCTTTTTGTATCAATTTTAGCATTCTTTATTAAATGATTAATATTAAGAAAAAAAAAAAACAACAGGAAGTTCGAACAAATTAAACTACTTTCCTTTTCGAACCTACTTTCCTTAAAATATAATTTCTGAAAAAAAAATTTTTTTCTTTATTTTCTATCAAAATTGTGAAAACGACAAATACGAAAAGCCTACATTTTTATTATATAATATTTACTGCATATAAACAATAATCATGTTTTAATTTTATAAATTTGGAATTTTTTAGTGCCAAAGTAGTCGGCTCTCATATAGTATTGTAAAAGGCACGTTAAACATTTTAAATTAATAATCATGTATCTTCTGAAAACTTTTTTCTGGAAAAAAATGGGTGCGGGAGGGAATTTAACTCCGCATTGTTTACTTAAATTTTCTAAATAGGAATAATTTTCATCATATCAAACCTAAAGGATTAGCTAAAGATTTGTTGAAAACAACTGAGATATTAATAGACATAGTATAGTATATAGTAAAAATCCATTATTTTGTTTCAATGTCAGTTACAAAATTACCATAGACAGACAGACACTTATTTATACATATCTCTATCCATGGTAATTTCATATATATTTAAACAGATAGTGCTGTATTTAAAACAAAAATAGCGTAATATCTGAGTTATATTAGTATAATGATTTTTCTATGACATCAGAAGGTCGGCATTAGCATTTTACAAATAAGTGTAACATAATTTAATTGACTTTTTTTTTTAAATTTCAGTCAATCATCCTTGTACTTTTCGCCCTGTTGGCTGTAGCCTTTTGTGGTCCTTATGGATATGGACATGGTGTATATGGACCTTATGGAGGTTATGGAGGTTATGGAGGTTACGGTGCTTTAGGATATGGTGGTCATGGATACGGTGGATTAGGATACGGTCGTTTGGGATACGCCAATGCAGCCTATGGAGGACTTGGATATTACGGTGGATATCGTTATGGATACTGAGCATTGTTTTAAATGCTAATAAATTTGGTAAGTAAACTGAAATTAATTCATATTTTTTTTTTTTTGTAATCAAACATGTTCTTATCTAATTCGGTAAAGCTCTTTATTCCTTTCAAATAATCTAAAAATCAACATCAATTTTAATCTATTTTTTATGAAAATCAATTTCTTAAGAATATTTAATCCAACATCTAATTTTTAATAATTATTATAAAACAATAATCGAGTGTTGATATTTCGCAATATTAAAACTGTTAGTAAATATAAAAAAAAAGCAGTAATAGTAATTTAATGTCTAAATTATTATTTAAATAAGAAAAAAAGGAATTCTAATTCTATTTTTAAGTTACAATAATTTTTCTAATGTTTTAGGTATTTGGAACTTTGAAGAACAAAGCAAACAAGTGTGAATAAACTATTGTAAAAAAAAAATTAATACATATGATAATTAATAAATATATTCATATAAACTAATAAATTTTTGTATCTTATTTAATCTTGTTTCCACATAAACATAATAATAATATTAATAACTTTTCTTAATAAAAACAGAAATACAGTGAAGATTTTTCATTTTTAAAGAAATTAAAATAGTAGGCCTACATTTTTACAACTTTGAAAAGAATATAATTTATTTTTTAGTTGATAACAGAAATAAGAACATTATTATCATTTTATTTTAATAAATGATAAAATGATGAAAATATTAAGATCATAAATATTAGTTCTTTAATTACATTTATAATTAAGTTACATAAAATAATTTTTAATTTAAATGTACTGAAAGAAAATTTAGAATTACCAAAACTTCTTTTCCTTAAGTTACCTCCTAACAAGTGGCGTAGCAACGCCTTTGGGAGTCCGAGGCGGGAGTTCCATTATTCCACAACCAAAAAAAAACGGAATCTCTATTTCAACAACTAAAAAAAAACAAAACAGAATCTCCAATTCAACAACCAAATGAAAAAACAAAACAAAACAAACGTTGTAAAGGGGCTGGCCGGGATACTTGGGTGGATGGCCTCTAGGCTGACTGGTGGGGCCCCCTAGGCTGGCTTTTGGGGCCCCTCTCAGACGGGGGCCCGGGGCGATCCGTCTCCCCCCTCCTGCTTCGTCACTGCTCCTAACACTTATTTTCACCTCCTACATTATTATTATTATCTCATAAAAAAATGGTAAAAATACTAAAAATAAAAATTACCACTACGTATTACCACTCCCACAATACTCTTATAATATTTTAATTAAAATATTTTAATTACAATAAAAGTTATTTTCAAAAAAGGCCGCGCGGTTGGTATTGTCCTTAAGACACTGACTTCTCACCTCTGAGTTCCGAGGTTCGGTACTCATGTGTATCGTGATGGTGGACGATCCGCGCCCGGCAGGCTCACTCGGGGTTCTCCCATTTCCCCTGCGAGTCCCCCACCATACTTTCTCCGTCTGTCCTCCTTTCCATGGGTTGGCACAATAGATCTTTCAGGTCGCAGTGCTTGGCTTTCCTGTCACCCACATTTCACCCCAAGTAATAATAATAATAATAATAATATTTTCAAATAAAAGGAATAATAATAATTTTCAAGTAATATGTTTTTTCTATGTAATATAATGATTTAAAATAAGATTCTGTTATTTAGTTTTTAAATATATAGGTTATATATGAACGAAGAAAATTAACGAAATTGGAGAAATTTTATATCCCGTTTTATTCTCTGATATTCACCTAAATCCTCGACCCTATTATCTTAATTCAATAATACTTTTTATGTCTGGTAGAATTTGAAGAAATTCTTTAATAAATCTTTAATAAATTTTGGTCTTTAATGCTTTATTTCATTAAAAGACAAAAACAAAAAAAATTAAAAAAAAAAAAAAAAATGTATTCATTATTTTAATGTTGGTGAAATTAAACATTATTATAATGTTGGTAGCCTAGTAGCACATGCATATACTTTTAAAGTTGTTATAAAACTTTTAAAGTTTGGATACTTTATAAATAATCCAGCTTTCAAGAAATACTCTTCCGATAGCTTCTTTCATGTTTTCAAACTGACTTCGGGTTTCTTACCGAGGAATTTTTTTTTTTTTTAAGTTTTTCTTTTTTTTTATTTTAAGCTAAATATCCATTAATTGTGTAATAGTGCATAGAAATTGAGTTCTTAGATAGATCAAACTAATTTAATACGATCAGAATTACTTCATTTTGTCAGCCAAATTGTATTTAAAGAACCAACTTTCAAATATCCAATCAAACTTGATTAAAAATGTAATACATATATTTATTTATTTAAAAAATGGTGAATTTTGGCACATACTTCCAAACCTATTGGTCAGATTTTTACCGAAATGAAAAAGAATCTCTTATTGCTGTTCCAAATCAATAGGTTCTTGACCATCTTTTACGTTCGGCTTCATTCTTTCGATCCAAATCTGTCTGTTGTGTTCTTTCCAATCGTTTCCTCTCAATATCTTTCACAATATCGTTTGTAATATGTGATGTATGAAAATATACAATCAGCCCGTGCTCTTAAATAACAACCAATATAAATTCCTAACCTTATTTACTGTTAACAATTTGGCTTGGTGATTCTTTGAATTTACAGTAAATTGAGTTTACAGTAAATAAGGTTCGGAATTTATATTGGTTGTTATTTAAGAGCACGGATAATCCAAGAAGAATCGCTTCCAATGAAAGCGGTTATGATGTGTTGAATAGTTGAGCAAATAGTGATATATTATTCCTTTTTGAATGAACTCATTATTTGATAGCGCGCCATTGTTGACGGAGAGAACGCAACATTTTTAAGTTCAACAATGCTCATTTTGCATTAATCGACTTCCTCGCAACAAAGACAACTGAACACTCGTTTTCCATTGTGAATATTGGAAATCACAACAATCACAACAATTGCACCTTTTGAATTCGCAACAATTACACAGGCACACCCTTGTCCATTGTTGAACTGCGCCGGACAGATGGAAAAGATTTTAGTAATATATAGATTTGGTAGATTTTTGGCCTTAGCTCTTCAGTTGTTGAACCGAGATAGGCCTATACTAAAAGCAACAGGGATATGTATTTTACAATCTATATAATTTTTTAGCTATTTTAGGATATACACTTTTTAGTTATCATGATTACAGAGGGATAATAGTCATCCGTCTTTTGAAATTAAAATTTAGGCTTATGTAGGGAAAGGCCTGCTTCCCCTTTTTGTTGAATTGTCTTGAATTGCATAGAATAGACGCTATTTCGTGTTTTCTGGATGGATGGTCGGTTGACAGAACCTTCACTCTCACCCTCACCCCTAAAATTTTGAAGACAACTTTTTTTTTTTTTAGTTGGCTCGGTAAGTTGGTCCACATTGAAATAAAAATCCTGTAAGTTAAATACAGTAAAACCCCGTTATTACGCTCGTCAAGGGACCATGAACTACAAGCGTAATCAGCGGGATAGCGCTATAGACGGGAAATGATTTATGAGATGGGGAAACATTTAGACACCATTTTACAGGAAAGATGCTTGATTCTGCAATAGATATAGTGCAAATGTGAGCTTATTTCCTATTAAAAAAATCTTTGATTGTGGTTTGCCGTGTGTGTGTGCTACTGTTATGAATTGTGACATTTTCAATGCGGTTCAAGTGACTATTAACATCAATTGATACACCACTAGAAGCAACACTAATATATTTTCGGAGCAGATTTAGTGCACTGCCCGCTATTTCACGCGCCTTTTCTTGAATGATTGGGCCACTTAATGGCACTGATGCATCACGGGACTGATGAATCCATTCAATTAGAATTTCCTCGGCATGTTAATATTTTCCACGCTTTACTTTTTTACGTTTGCAACCACCCTTCGCTGCATTGGTAATTCCATTCTTATTTTTGATTATTGTTCTCAGACTGGATGAGGGAATTCCTAGAGATTCTGCGAAATCCTTCTGACTTAGTGTATAATTCTCGTCGTACTTACGGAGAATTTCCAATTTTTCACTTATAGAAAGGTATTTCCACTTCGAAATTTTGCACTAACTTACTGTATCACAGACCCGCACTTCAAAGAGTTCAAAGATTCCCTCCTACCAGGGAAAGAAAAGAATCTTTACAGTGTTACATTTCTTTTCGATACAAAATTTCCGATATAAAAAAAGCGCTACAAGCGGGATTTGAAGCGTTATAAGAGGGTAAAAGTATACAGAGTTACATAGAAAATTCCAGGGACCGTATGAAAGGAGCGTAAAGAACGGGATAGTGCTATAAGCGGGAGCGTAATAGCGGGGTTTTACTGTATTACATCCTACGCCCTACGCTATATACAGCAAACTCTGTTGTAACTACAATGAGGATGTAAATATGTATATTAATCAAAGAAATTCATTGAATTTCCTATTCTGAACGAATAATTTAAAATGCAAAATAATGATAAGAAGACAACATAACGATTTAAAGGAAAATATGCATTAATTCTTTTAAATTTCATAATAGAACAATGGCAAGTTTAAAAGTTAAGATTTAAGTGATTAATTTAAGTTTTATAAACAAATTAGAAAATGAGTATTTATTAGAATATTACATAGTTACGTATGCATGTGCCCGTCAAGTCTTTAATTTTAGTAAACACCAATAAAAATTCCAGGTTTCGGCATTCTTTGGCTATCGTAGCTTATCGACATGATCCCATGAGAAAGTTCATCCACTTCTAAGATTAGTTGTGTTTCGTCATGCAACGGAAATTTCACCCAAAAATTTTTGTTAGACTTTTGCTAATTACATGTATACAGTTTTCTTCGATATTACATGATTTACAAAACTTTATAATAATATTTTCAATATTAATGTGTTTTTAAAAAGTTCAAATTACTTTCTAATTACTAAATTATTCGTCAATTATTAAATAAAATATCTTTAAGTGCCTCAAGGTAGAATAAAGAAAAAAACATGTACCTACTTCCAGAATTTATTATCTTCTCCTGCAAAAAGACTATTTAAATTTAATTTACAGAAGCGTTTCCCAAGGGGTTCACGGAAGAAGATAGTTTTGGGAATGTAACAGCATTTTTATTTTCTTCTCTTCTTATTTATTTATTTATTTATTTATTGCGTAGTGTAATTAGATTTTTTTTTTGTTTTTGATTTTTTTTTTCAATTGCAATAGAAAATGCTTGCTGAATTCAATAAAATCAGGGGATTTTACAGATTTAAATAAGGAAGCTTAAAGGTAGTTCAAAAATTATGCAATTTGTGATTTGGATTACAAGACATATAAAATCGACAATAAAACCACTAACGAAAGATACTTTTGTTATAAAGATATTCTAGGAATCTGCAACGTATCCATCGCATAGTGAAACTGACTGTGCAGAGTTGGGGGAAATCAGTTTTGAGGAATGGAAGGAGGGAAAGGGAGACCAAACAATGAATACTTTAAGTTGGACCATAAATAAGCATCCTGCCAAATTTTATCGAAATTAGTTCAGTCATTTTAGCGAGGGATTTCACGGGTAGGCCTATTTATTTAAGAGATGAAATGAGAGTGAAAACCAAAATACTGTGCTTATGTTTCAAGTTGGATCAAAAATACGTAAATGTTTATGAAACAGAAACAGAAAAAAAATGTTCAAGTGGAACAGAAACACTACATTAAAACCACAGTTTTTAACTCCGTATTGGCTTAACTAGGCTATTTATTTTATCGCCATATTAATTATCAATTATAAACGTCTCTACTATCTAGTTATACTTTATTAGATATACATTATACTAATAAAGTATTATCTGAAAACTGAAGTACAAAACTAAAGTAGTAGAAAAAATGTTAAGTTAGGTTCAATTTTCATTCAGTTCTAGTAGAAGGAATGTATACTTTATTAGTATTTATTCCTTCTACTAGAATTGAATGAAAATTGAGCCTAACTTAACGTTTCTTCCACTACTTCAGTTTTAAACACGCATCATCTTGTTCTGCGATTAACTTTTGCTTTCCGTCGTAAACACTGCATTACTTCTCCAAATTAGGCCAAATGCTTGGAAGTTGTCTCATTTCTTAATATCTTGAACTAAACAAACAACATTTTTCTACGGTTCGTTTAACTTAGCTGTAAATCAAGGTAAGGGTGATCAGAAAAAATAGACCACAGTGGGAGAAGTTCCGTTGTACTTCACAAGTGAACAATAGGAAATGCTGCCAACTATTAAATGGGTAATGATACATTGACAGCTATAATGACATTGGATCTGTAAAGATGTATTCATTTCTTTCACACACCAAACATAATTGATAGAATTAATTGAATCTAGAATTAAGATATCTTGAATTGAAATGAAAGATGAGAATTTCATTATTTACTTGGGATTTTCAGTTGTAGGTATATGATTTATTTGTTAAAAGTTGCAATTATACGATTTAATTTTTCAATACAGAAATGTATTCCCAAGATGGATTTAGCTTAAAATCTGTAATTAAGTGTTTTGGTAACTCAAGGATTTTGTCCGTATATAATCTTTCCGTATAGTTTTTTTTCAAGAATAATGAATAGAGGTAAGATTTTCCCAGAAGTCTAAGTTATTGACAACATAAGTTTCGTACTAAGTTTTACTATTCACTTGAAACTTATTTTAAATTGGTTGGCTAATTTCCCTAAAACTAGTAAATATCAATTTTTGTCAAGCTACAAGCAATTGGCCTGAAGTTGATTCTTGAGGAAGAATAATAAGTTTTCTCGTTTTCAGCAATTTATGGTATTGAAAACCTAAAATAAAATAAAATAAAACTTCTTTCTTTGATTATTTATTTAGGATATTATCCCTAGTTAATGTGAAGGAAAAACAAAACAAAACAAAACAAACTCATTGTAATTCAGCAAGCTGATTTATTTTTCTCAATTTAAAATCATCTATAAAGTTTTGTTCTACACCTCAACAATCATTGTTTTGTCATTCCCAATGACTATTTGAATTGTTAATTTCAGCCATATTATCATTTATTTATCGAAGGATCTTATGGGCTCTTTGTTTGTTTCTCCTACAGTGCCTCATTTCAATTCTTATTTCTTAATAATTAATTAAATATTTTAAAAAGTTTGCTGCTTGGAAAAAATGATAGACCAGCAAAGTTCTATATTAAAAACCTTCGTCGCCATTTTCTTGAACTCACCAAATTTTTCCATTTTACCTTAGAGATTTTTTTCCCTGTTTTTACTTATTTCAGTTTAATTATTATAAGCCCATATGCAATGATGGAATCAGAAATAGCATCTAGGTATTGAGATCGTGTTCTATTTTCAGAATGCAATAAACTGAGCGAATGTGGTTTATCTGATAAGAAAATCAAGTATCTCTCAATCTTTCCGTAAGCATCGAAGGTCTTGACCGTAAGCGGGAATGCCAACACTTTATCTATTGTTAAAGGCGACTACCAGACGCCCGTCCAAACTATCTTGTCAATATTATCAAGTATCAATCAAACAGAAGCAACTATTGGTAAAAATATCTCATTTTTTAAGCGAAATAGCTTTCTAGTTAAGTGTGTCTCTAAAATAAATCCCGAAGCGTAATTAATTCAGAAAAAAACTTGATTTCAGATATGATGCTAATATCGAAAAATTTGGCTTCTAAAAGGAAATAATAGTGTTGTTAGGACTTTTCGGCGCCTGTGGCAACTGATCAAATACGACGTCTCAAAGGAAGATGGTCTTATTTTCACTAACAGGAATACATATCATGCACATTTATAGATTATTCTTAAAAAGCAAAATAACTCAACGTTATAGATAGATAAATTTAATCATCCAATA
>JAFIDM010009631.1:225722856-225733055 GCA_023159025.1 Thereuonema tuberculata
TGAATGTACAACACGCGAACAGACAAGCTTTCTGAAACATACAATATATTTTAGATATACAGTATATTGAAAATCTGATAAGAAAATGGCAAGTGATATTTTTTAATTGCAATTGTTCTTAATTGAAATTAATCAATTTTACAACAGAAGCAAGCAATCTCAATACAGATATTGTACTCTACATTCTCATTATTCGAACATGACAAGAAGTTCTCTCTTGGAAATTTTATCAGTGTGTTTTTATATAAATGTACCTAGACGGGAAGTGAATTCTCGTCTCTGATTTCCTAGCATAGTCCTGATGTTGTCAGGGGGACTAGCGCGTGACCCGTTGGGGTCCATTCGCGACTAGTAGTAGTAGTAATAGTAGTAATAAATATATAAAATTTACTAATTTACTAATTATAAAGAAAAAAGAAAAGAATCAACTAAATAAATTAATAAAGATATTTCATTCCCTAATCAGATTTATTTTACCGCATGCTATTTCCAAAAAAAAAAAAAAAAGAAAAAAATGCACTAAAAATATTAAAATTTATGCTATTTTGAAATCGCATAAGTAGGAACAGAAATGTTTTCAATATATCTAAGCAAAATTAAAAAAAAAAAAAGCAATATGCATTTGTTTGTTAAGTTAGGATCTTCTCGTATGTAATTAGGAAGATATAATTTTAATTATAACACTTGTGAGTTATGCTTATTATTATAAGATAAAACAATTTAATTTTAGCTGTCCTAGCTTGATCCGCCCAATCGTCAACTGTCACTTATTCTTTTTAACAGAAATTGCAGATTTCACAATGACTTAACAAGAGTTTATAAATAGTCTATAATTTCGAATGAAAAATTTGTAATGAAATTCAATCCTCATTCTGTTCAGTCGCTTTAGTTAATCAATCTTCTCTTTGTGTCCCCTTATTCTCTCTATCAAATATAAGTAAGTTTGCTTTTGTGTAATTATTGTTAATTCAATGTTCCATTTCTTTATTTAAACGGAAATTATTTTTTTCTAATTGGAAATGTTTTAAAAAATGAAAAATTTTATTGATTGAACATGCAAAGTGTAATTATTCCACTAGAACATATTTTTCTTTGTTTGCGCATTTGTCGTTTGTCTGTTTTTAGGCGCATCAAGCTAAAATGGCTGCAAAGATGCAGTGGAACCCCGCCATTCGTCCGCCTCGCTATTCGTACAACTCGTTATTCGTCCAACTTTTTCAAGTAAAATTGAACTCGCCATTCGTACGCTTGCTCGCGATTCGGACAGCGTGACCTCGGTACTGGCCGCGCCACGCGGTCGCTTCAGTTCAGTCTCGTGCTAGCTTCAGTACGCTACGCATCATCCACGCAAGCTTCATGAAACTTTGTGATATTTTATTGTTATTTTTTGTTATTTTTATTAATAATAGTGCAGCCATGGGTCTAAAAAAGATTACTGATTCAACTAAGCCTAAAAGGAAAGCAGTGAGAACGACAATTGAATTGAAAAAAGAACTCGTTGCGAAGTTTGAAAGTGGAACTAGTGTCTCTGACCTGGCAACTCAGTATGGCAGTGGTGCTCAGACTTGTAGTGTCTGAGAACAAAAAAAAAATATTTCGGAAAAAAAAAAAAAACCAAACAACAAAAAAAAAAAAAAAAAAAAAAAAAACGTCATCTCCTATTTAACAACCAAAATAAAAAAAAAAAAAGAAATCTCCAAACGCTCTCGCGATCGACTGTTTGAACATCACTGCAGTATGGCATGGCGAAATCAACCTTATCGTCTATACTGAAAAAGAAAGACATAATAAGAGAGGCCTACATATTTATTGTTTTCATAGTTTTATGTATTTTACGCTTAAAGTATTATTACAAAGGTTTAAATAAGCAATCATCTCTGGGTTCTGGAACGGATTAATCCAATTTACATTATATCTTATGTGAAAAAATGATTCGCCACTCGTACAAATCGCCTTTCGAACTGCCTCCTGGAACGGATTGTGTACGAATAGCGGGGTTCCACTGTATCCTTAAAATCTGACTGATTAATCCGAGTCCAACTTGAAACATAGACATTTGTTTTGGTCTCCACCAATCGAATCCCCTCAAAAGTGATCCTGAAATCTCTCACTAAAACAGCTGGTCTGATTTCTTTAAAATCATCTTGTTGTTTATGGCTCAACATAAAATATAAGAACAATTGTTTTGTCTCCCCCCTCCCTCCCCCCAAGCACTACTTGGTAAGTTCCTATTTCGCGATGGATAACTCAACAACATATTAGTAAATTGTAAGACATTTAATGAAATTTCGTAAACTTCATTAAAACTTAAAATTTTATAAATCTAGAAAAATCTGAAACGAAAAAAAAGAATATAGGAAGAGAAAGCTTTTATGAAAAATAGCTTGTTAATTTCTTTTATCGTAGTAATACAGTAAAATAAATTTATTAAGCTAAAATAAATCTGCCAAATATATACTTAAAAATAAAATTGAAGCAGATTTGAATAAATTAAATTTCCTACTGTCTTTCATCAGACGATATTACAATTTCAATGTAAACATAGACTTTTTTACTTTTTTACTTAATTTCCCTAAATTAAGATTAAAATTGAGGAAATTATAAATAATTTTATAGTTAATGTACTAATAATATTACTCGTTTAGGATTTGGTCAAACTAATTTTTAATTTATTTGCATTTTTGACCATTTTTATTATAAAGTTAATTTGTAACAAGTTGTAAACCATATGTGAATTTTTGAAAACACGTTCTTGAATATATAATAATTAAAAAATAATATTCTACACAGTGAATTTATTTTTTTATAAATTAATTTTAAATCTAATTTGTTACATATTGTCTTGCTTTATTTTCTTAAAATTATTCTTAAGCAACTGAAGCTTCTAGAAGCTTATTATAAGTTCCCTTGCCAATTTAGCCAAAGGAAAATGAGCAATTTAATTCTTAGATCTTGGCATTATCAGCGGTGCGTGACTTTACTTTGGAGGCCAAATTCAGGAAATTTCAAGGGTTTCTTTTCTTTTTTTTTTTTTCTTTTCTTTTTTATTTGTTTTTTGCACTTTGAAATAGCTCAAATATCCCTTGTCATTTTGGAAAATAAAATGTGACTATAAATTATTCATAAAATATGAAATAAAACTTTATCAAAGTAGGACCGCTAAATAAGTTTTTTGTTTTTTTTTAATTGTGAAAATCCCATAATTCTTGGTCCTTGAAATTGGAATATATATAAAACATATTAAAAAAGTTATTTAATAGAAGAACTTATATATTTATAATTAAAAAAAATCAAAAACAGAGAGAGGAAACAAATAAATAAATATATATCTATATAAATAAATAAATAAATAATTAAATAAATAACCGGAATGAATAGTTGCCATTTATTTTTTTTTCTCCTTTTTTTTCTTTATAATATTGTTAATGAATTATTAGAATGCATATTTAAAAAAAAAATATTTATCTACTGGTATATTCACTTTTGCAGGTAATTTTATAAATAAACTATATTGTCAATGTTACAAAATTTAGTAAGTTTTTGCGAATATTTAGCACGTTTTTATAAAGTTAAAGTTTGCAATTTAGATTATTTTGTCGTCTACTATCAATTTTAATAGATAAATTATAATAATAAGATATTATAATAATAAATGTGTTATTATTATTTGTAATAATAATTACGCTTTTTATTTTTACAAAAAGTAAATTTATAATTTTAAATAACGGTAAATCAATTAATAATTGATTTTCAAAATATTATATTAATTTATATTTGAAATAATATTAATTAGTACATTACTTATCCTTCTATTGAAGTATTTGTGTAGGAAAAGCCTACAGTATATGTTTTGGCAAAAGACCTTGGTATTTTTCATGTAATTTAAACATAAACAAAAATATAAACATCCATTGTTAAATATATAATAATATATATTAATCTTATAATAGAGTAATTGTTCATGTTATTAATGTAAATTGTAGTACATATATTAAAAATTACAGTTGTAAAAATAAAAATAGTTTTAAAATGCGTTTTCAAATCTCGATAAGGCTATGATCATAATTCTACTTACCATACTGTATAATAAGTAAGTGTTTGAATGATAATTTTAGATTATTAAAATTTAATAAGCAAATATACGAATTTTGTGTAAAAATTTCTTGGCCTACACCGTCTTAAGCCCATTGCACATGGATCCGAAAATCGGTCGGTCGGATCCATGTGCAATGGGCTTAAGGGGAGCGTTTGAGACCAAAATTATCATATTGAAATGAAAAAAGGTAAGGTGAATGAGGGTGTTTTGGAACACAATTTACGTATAGGGTGATTCAATCCAAAATTTACATATTCAAAACACCCTCATTCACATTACCTTTTTTCATTTCAATATGATAATTTTGTTCTCAAACGCTCCCCTTAAGCCCCATTACACATGGATCCGACCGACGGATTTTCGGATCCATGTGCAATGGGCTTTAAACGCTTTTCTTAACGGTATGGAATATGCAACTCAAAACTACATATCTTTCTGAGCTGAAATTTGACAAGTGTAGATGGAAACCTACTCAATAAATTTGACTTGTAGCTGGAAATTAATGCAAATAGGACCTAAAATTAGGTCTGAAAACTAACATTATCCTTTATTTATTTATGTAAATTTTAAAGTAATTACTTGGCATAGCTTAAAGTTTCTTATTAATTTTATGTTAACCAAGCAATTGGGTCTCATAACTTATTTATGGATCAAGTTTTATTATGTTCTTTATCAATCAAGTAGGTTAATAGTTATGAGTCTCCTTTATTAATCAAATAGGTGAATAGCTAACTGAAATAATTTTTCGTACGACGATTGCGCAATAATTATTCACAAAAAGAAATAATTATTAAACATCCCATAATAAGACGTATAATTCCAGCTTGACTTGCTTTGCCAGTTTTATCTGATTTGAAAAATCCTGCCTGACAGGATCCCAATGACCGCTGAAATGGAAAGTCGATTATTGATTACAGACAACTTTTTTTTTAAAGACCTATTTCATCAAACTTTCACCGAACAAAAGAATAGCAGGTCAAGTGAAATAATGATTCCTGTTTTGATTCTAGTATTGCTTCTTCACCCCAGGGTTCAGAACCCACGCTTGTAATCGATTTGCAAAGTTGACCTTCAATACGGTTTTCCTTTCGCCAACAATAAACTTGCCGTTAGGTGACCTGGTTCCTGCAAAGAAAGTTATTGAACGGGCGTAGAATTGTCCTTTAAAATACTACAAGAACCAAACCATTAATCTTTGAGAAAGGAAGTTCTTTAAGGAACTTAAAGAGTACTTTCCTTAAAGCTTCGTTTTGATTTTGATTTGATTTTATTTTATTTTATTTTATTTTATTTATTTATTTATTTATTTATTTATTTATTTATTATTTTAATTGTGAAGGCAGAAGAAAAGAAAGGTCTATATTTACATTGAAATTATAATATAGTCTGATGAAAGACAGTAGGAATTTCCATTTTCTGAAAAAAATAATTAATTCAACATTATTTAATTAAGTTTGCTAACTCCGATTAATTTTAAATGTATCAAAACACGCGAAAATTAGTAAATTACGAAAAGGATTAACATGCATTCTTACAAATGATTGTTTCGCTTCTATTGTTTTCCCGTAAGTTTTTTTCGAAAAAAATTTACAAGTTTATTAAAGAGTTATATCATCGTCTCCTGTCCTTAAATATACATACCATGTTTCAAGAAGATCCATCCAGCGGTTCAAACGTTATTAACAATCAAACAAACATATTGTAAGTGAATAACACACCACACTGACTGACTTGATGAGCCTCACTTTCCTAGCAAAGTAGGTTAAAAAATTAAAAAATTTTAGGCAAATTATATTACGGCAAATTAAAACCTAGATAGATCTAGATAAATTGCTATCTTTCTTTTTATCACTGAATTTTCTTATCAAAATTAATTGTGTGTGTGTGTGTGTGTGTGTGTGTGTGTGTGTGTGTGTGTGTATTTGCTTCTATTATTATTTTTTTTTTCTTTTTATATAATTTCGGAAATTGGTACTTAAGTCTAGAATATTTAGCTGATTCCTCTCTAACTCCTTAATAGCTGGTCCACTTGAATACAAAATTTAAAAAGCAACTCGCATTCATTAATGAACAATAATTAAAGTTTTATCATTTTTTAAAAATATCATGTAGATGAATACAAATGTCATTTAAAATTATTATTTAACATTTAAGAAACATGTAAAGGAACTTTCGGTCAACATTACGTTTGGGTCGTCATCAGAAACAAAATGAAGTTTCTTTAACTTTAGGGCTGTTTAAATACAGGGCATTTTTTTTTAAAGGTACCGACAAACATCAATGACAAGCCAACAGAGACAAATTAGTACAAAAATGTCCAATAAACATAGGGTCGATAATGTACGTTTTTTCTAAATATCGATAGGAAACATAGGAACTATTTGATGCGGAAGGTGAATAGTGTGTAATGAAATTGTTTTGTTTGTTTCAACATATAGGTATCCGTGCTATGGATGAAGGGTGCGAGAATAGTCATTGTTACAAGCTTTCACCAAAGTTTATTGTGAAAGTACTTGAAATGTATTATTAAAAATCTAAAGAAAAAAAATTGCTATACTTTTATGTTCAATAAAAATTAGAATCTTTTTTCTTTGTAATTTTTGGAACATATGCACAGTATCGTTCCAGTGCACATTGGTAACCAATGTATCGCATTAATACATCATATATCTATAATAATGGGGTATTAACTTGGAAACGATGGAATTCTGATCCTAGGAGACTTTTTTTTTATATATATATAAATATATAGAGTAAGTGTGCCGAATATGAGACCCCTGCCTAATATGAGACCCCAGCCTACAGAATGTACTAAGTGCTGCCACCTGGCGACTGGAGCGTGAAACAGTAGTCTAATGCATCATCCGTCAGCGGTGAGTCAGTCGAGTGTTTCCTAGCGCAAACAAAGGTTCAGTAATTTTTTCCCTGAATTTGTGCTCGTCGACTGTTTTGCACGTGTATTTTCATTGGCTGTTTTCACCTTTAAGATAAGACTCGTTTTGAAACTCTTAGTATCGGATAGGTAGCTTTAACTGTGTAGTATAAACATGCCGGTTTGTTTTTAAACTAACGTTAAGCCTAACCTAAAAAATTCGTTGGCATATATGACAACGCGGTCGTGCCTAATATGAGACCCCAAAGGATGCCTAATATGAGATAGGGTCTCATATTAGGCATTCTTTTTTTTTTTTCATCATGCAAAGCTTGTTTACATTTTTTGTTTTCATTTTTAGATGCCTTCCGAAACAAAACGCAAAAAATGGGATCCTGTAATGATGGTACGAGCTGTCAAAGCCGTAAGAAGTCGTGATATGGGCTATAAAAAAAGCTGCAAAATATTTTGAAGTTCCAAAAAGAACTCTGGAGCGTTATGTTAAGGATTCAGAAAAAACAGCTGAATCACTGGTAGACGTTAGTTTGCGAAGACGGCCTACTTTACCACAACACATTGAAGATTCGTTAGTAAAATACTGCATTGAGATGGATTCAAGGTTTTATGGCTTAAGAATGAGGGATATTAAAAAAAAAATGGCATTTTAGCTTGCTATGAAAAATGGTTTAAAGCATCCGCTTTCATCAGAAAAAATGTGCTGGTGAAAAGTGGTTAAAGGCAGCGTTTCTCAACCTGTGGGGCGCGCCCCCCTAGGGGGGCCGCGATAAAACTAAAGGGGGGGCGCGAGCATATGGATATAACCATATTTTATTTTTTTGGTTGAACAGATAGGTCTGGAGGTTTGTAGGTTCGGGGGGGGGCGCGATGAGAGTTGTGATTGAAAATTGGGTCGCAAGTACTAAAAGGTTGAGAAACACTGGTTAAAGGGATTTTTATAACGACACCCACAACTGTCTAAAAAAACCTCAAGCAACATAGGAAATTCCAAACAACGTGAAATTTTGGAATCTGAAAATGAAAAGTAAACAAAACCTGCAGTAAACTTCAACTAATTCGTTTAAATGTCATTTTTCTTTTTTACCTATTAGCGATGAAGATAAATATTACCTAATTATTGTTTAAAGTTTTGTTTTTGACGAACTTTTCAGTAATTACAATTCATTTTTTTAGTTATAGAAGAGGGTCACATATTAGGACTACTTTTTTCAAGCCCCCAAAATGTAACATTTGTGTTTAAAATTTAATACAAGACAAAATGTAAAGTTGTTTTAATTTTCTGTCATTGTTATTTGTAGTAAAATGTATGCCTTAAAAGAATATCACGTCGATACTGTAATTCCTCACTTATTTTCCTAGTTATAGATGAAAATAAAAAAGGGTCTCATATTCGGCACACTTACTCTATGTATATATATACTTTAATGTAAAGTAGATTATCTACTTTAAATATAAACAGTCTACTGTAAGTATATGTATAGTCTGAAATTTAAAAAAAAACAACTTTAATAGCTGATAATGGTCCAATGACCAAAACGTTTTTTGTGTGCTTTTTTTTAAAAAATTTTAATAAATTATATGATGATTTTTATAAGTTTTTAATTGAAATTATTTTATCTGAATGATTTTTAATTGTATGCCTGTGCTTAGTTGACTTCAGTTATTTGATTTGAAACTATTATTTGAAACTATTGATTTCAATTTTTTAGAAGTCAAATAAATATGAGTTGTGATTACTCCTGAAGAATAACAATAAATAAAAAAAGAAAGAAATTGATTTTTAAGATGTTAATTTATCAGTTTTATTAATTATTTTAATCTACTTTATTAAAGTATTAAGATTATTTGGTCATTTGAATTACTAGCCAAATACTTTAGTCAATATGTTAAACAATTCATTATAGTAGTTTTTTTTATTTCTTCTGTACTTTGAATAAAAATATATAAATATTCCTACTGTCGTGAAAAGAAAACAGAATCAGAAAACAACATCCTCTCATTAAAAAATTTCTAATATTAATATTAGTTAATATTTTTTGTCATTATTGCTAAATGATCTTTTCTATATTAACACACAGTCCTAAGAAGACTTCCAATATCATATTTTTGTACGCTTTTATTTTAATTTTTTTTTTTTAATTTTTTGATAAATATATAAAGTTCAAATTTCTTTATTTTTCCAAACTGCAAAGAATTTTTTTTTTAATAAAATCGACTTGAATTGCTGTTTTACGTAAATTTTGGATTACTTTTTATAAAAGATAACTTAGTAGACTTAACCTTGAATTTGATAAACTTTTCAATTAGATATCTTATTAATGAAGAGGGATATTGATATTCCCGTTTGGGTTATAGTAGAAAAAAGGGCGGGAGAAACGGAAAATTTATTTACTTAGTTCCTACGTCATATCTTCGAGGTCATAGTTTAGCCAATTCCCTGTTGCTCCATTTCATGAACAGATGCCTCAGGCCTCAAATCAGCCGTAATGTCACAATTATGTCGACTCCTCAGTAGGATAGTGGACAAATAAAAAGTAACAAACTGAATACATTAAATTTACCTCACGCTAAATTGACGTTGGGCCAAGGTTTTCCGCGGTACGATTTTGTATATAAGCTCGGTCTAACCCATGGGATTTTATCATTCGCTTCTGTTGTAGCAGTGAACACCAACAAACCAACATCATGCAGACCTCGGTAATAATTATTTGTTATTTTCTACTGATCTACACATTCAACAAAAATCATATTTTTATACTTGTGTTAAAATAGATAAATATATATATATATATATAAGTATATAAATAGATTATTAAATATAATATATAAATAGATTTTTCTAAAAGTAATTTAGATATTATAGATCTTAATTATAATTAATAATTTTTCTTTTACTATATTTCTTAATATAAATAAGATATAGTATACAATATCTTAACTATACTTAGTTTCTTTTCAAAACTAAAATAAATATTTTTTTGAAAAAAAAAATAATACTTGCTATAATAAATACTACTTACTAGACTAACATTATTATAAGAAATACTAGATTCTTGAAAAACAATTACTTTATTCAAGAATTACAGTGTATGGTAATTAATTAAAAATCAAAATGAAATTCTGTACAGTAATGCTTCAGGAACATCAGTAGATGTCTTTATTATTATTATTATTATTATTATTATTATTATTATTATTATTATTATTATCGTA
>JAFIDM010009631.1:225733155-225749459 GCA_023159025.1 Thereuonema tuberculata
TTTTACCAGGAATTTCAACTAAAATAGGTTTATTATTACAATGTAATAATGCTAGTATTAATTATTATATTAATACTAGTGTTATTACATTTGTAATAATAATATAATAATTAAATAAATAAAATAAATAATTAATAATTACAATTAACTTCTAATTCTGAAATTATTACGTAGTAATAGGACTAATCCTTCAAAAGTTAACATTTATAGAAATTACATTCAGTAAAAAGGGGGAAAAAAAACCATATCCTTCCATAAAATCATCCACCTAAATTTAAATACTTAAATGATAATTTTTAATCTTTTTAGCAAGTTCCGAAAACAGATACCAAAATATTATTTAATGTACTAAGTTTTTTAAACCGAAAAATTACAGAAGATAATCCCTATTTTTTTAAAAAAAAGAAAACTTGCTTTCAATTATTAAAATTATTTATTTTTAATAATAATAATAAAAAAATAAACTGGCATCTTTTAAAAGGAAAATATTAGAGAAAATTTCGAGTGATTTTTGTATTAATATTTTATATTTCATTTTATTATCAGTATTTTATATTTATATGAAAAAGTATTTTACATTTTTATATCTTAACTTCTAATTTCTGAATCCTAAGGTTTATTTTAAAGAATTCTTCTGAAATTTGTAGGGTTTTTTTGTTTTGTTTTTTTGTATGAAACTTATCAAAATTTGAAACCAATATTTCGCTTTTCATTTCTTATTTTAATTTTGTTTGTTTTAGTATTCCATCCTTGTTCTTTTCGCCATCTTGGCTGTTGCTTTCGGAGGAGCCGTCCTGAACACCGGTCTGGTTGGAGCTAGAAGCGTCTATGCTGCTGGTGCCTACCCCTATGCCGCTGGAGTCTACGGTGCCTATGGTGCCTATCCTTATGCTGCCGGTCTTGGCTATGGCGCTCTTGGATATGGACATCTCGGCTACGGTCACGGTCTTGGCTACGGATATGGAATCTACTAAATTGACGACTTAATTAGAAAAATCTGGAAAAAAAAAATACATTGTAAGTATTAACATTAATTTCTAGATAGGATTGTGAAATTAGAATTTAATTTTATAGGAGTTCTAAAATAGAAACTTAAAGTTAGACATATTTACATACCTTCCATACAAACCTAGCCGAATATGTGCAGTCATAGAAATAATATTGTACAAGAAAATCTTTATAAAAGTGATTTAAATTTCATAAATTGAATTATTATCAAATGTTGATGGTTCCGAATAAGCAGGAAACATAATTTAACATTTACTAAATCTAAGATCTCATAAGTTATGAATGGGACGTATATTCGATCTTTTGGCATTTTTTTTAGTTCGTTTTCCCTTAAGTCAGTTAAGAAAGAAAACTCATATCGTAAATTGCATTTTTCGTTTGTGAATAAAGTTGTGTCAGGTATTGAAGCTTTTGTGAAATGATTCTTTGTAGCAGATGATCTAATCTAAATAAGCTGCATATCTTTTTATAATAAAATATATCCTACAGTATAATTCTAGCTTATACTGAATGTTAGTCATACAGGTTCTGAAAAAACAAAACAAAATAAGAAATTCTATTTACATAAAAGACTCAACATTTACTTAAATATAACAAATAGTTTTTCGTTACCTGAATGTTTTTATTAAATTTTTGTCTTAATTTTTATTGATTAATATATGCAAAGTAATATAGTTTGCATTAAATAACAACAAATGAAGAAAAAAGATTTACCTACTGTATTCTGAGATAAATAAATTGAAAATTGGAATTAAAAGTTTAGAGATAAATATAAATATCTATGCCTTTTGCTTTGAAATCAAAACTTTGACACAATTACTAATGATGTTATTTTTTTTTTTTTTCAGATGATTCTTTAGGAGTGTAAAGAAAAGTCGACATTAAATTATTTATTAGGACTGTAAAGTAAAATGTAAAGGAAATGTGAATAAAATTTGTCAACTGTTGGTAAAATAGACTGTAGTAAATGATTTATTTAAGATTTTCTAAAAGTTCTAAATACAAAGTGACGCAAAAGTTAGATTTTTTTATTTATTTATTTATTTTTTTCCTAACCAATGCAAATTTTAAAGTCCTACTAGGGAAATTTCCCGTCAATAGGTTCTGGAGATTAATGTTAACAATCTGATTTAGTATTAATTTACATATACTAATAATTTAATTTACTAAATAGTAAATAGTCTACATAGTGCATATAATCTACATAGTACAATCTATAAAAATTTAAAATACATATTTCAAAGTACATCCACTCTAATGTGAAATTGCAGATATGCATAGATCTCTCTGTATATATGTATAGTATTCACACAGGAACGTAAATATGTGCATATACTATAGACATACATTAATACCATAAAAGTTAAAGTAATAAAAGGATATGTATTAAAATATTACTAATCGCTACGATTTCCTGGTTATTTATTTTATAGTTAATTATATAGTTGATTATGTTGGTGTTTTCAGCAGGGAATTTTTTATAAAACAAGGCATTTTCTAAGCCTTGGATATTCAAGGTTATATAATTTCTTAAACCATTTTATCTTATTCTCTGCAACGTAATCAAAGAGTTGGTGTTTTCAGCAGGGAATTTTTTATAAAAAAGGCATTTTCTAAGCCTTGGATATTCAAGGTTATATAATTTCTTAAACCATTTTATCTTATTCTCTGCAACGTAATCAAAGAGTTTTGTTTTTAAGTCTTTAAAATTTTTAGATCGTTTAAATTTTCGACAAACTGATTAAATATGTTAATAATTATCTTACTTTTTAATCTTAAGCCGTAGTTATTTGGAGGTGGTTCAAATTTTGGTTTATTATAAAAGTTGCTTCTGGTCGAATAAAGCATTATGGTTTTGGCTTTATTTATTTTTTTTTATTATTAAATATACTTTAATTACAACTCAGTCCTGTTTTGTAGGTGCTGAATAATATTTCATATATGTTAATGTACAATAAATAATAAAATTTATAAATTACAAAAATTATAATATAAACAATTTCATAATATACATGTTAAAAAGTGAGTTACGAATATAATTTTAAGAAAGTATAAAAAATTAAAATATCCAATTATAAATATATACTTACCAATTTCATTATATTGACATTATCACAATTTCTAATTATGTTTTATTTCTATATTTATTAATTTTTCATTATTTATTAATAAATTTTTAAGTGAATATCATATTCACTATAATCTAAAAATTCCATTTTATTTTTCCGTCGATTAAGTTTGATATAATTTTTATTTTTAATGTTTTTATTTTATCTATTTTTAAGATATCTTCTGTTAGTTGACTAGAGATTTTATATAATTTTCTAATTTTATTTCTTAGACCATAGTTATTTTTGGGATTGAGACTATATATAATTATGTTAGACCAACAATTTCTTGTTTCATGAATTCATTTGCACAATTTCATTTTTAATCTTACTTTTTAAATTAAAAACGTTTTTAATTATTAATATATACAAAAATCTTTGTTTTGGTAATAAAATTTAGAAGAGTAAAATAATTCTTCAGTGTAATTGTATACACTATTTTTTTGTCGTGGATGTAATATTTTGTAGAAAAGAAAATATTTTAATATTTTAGAAAATAATTTTTAATTTTGTTAACGAGTGTAAGTGTTTAGTTTTTTTGAGTATCGAGATTGTATGAATTTGCCTTGTGAATTTATTATCAATGTGAATATCAACATACAGTATTTACAATTGTTTATTTTTTCCAATACTTCACAGCTGCAATTAACGGTTTGTTCTTTGTCTTTGTGCAGACACTCAAATGTATGTATTTTTAAGTTTGGTAAGATGCATATGTTTTTATTTTTAGTTTTGATTACCATGAATTTTGTTTTTGCCTGGTTTATTTCCATTTTGTAGTCATGGGTCCACTTTACAATTTGGTCTAAATCATATTGAGTCCTTTAATGAGTAGTCTGTATTTCATCGGAAGCATCTATTATTATGAAGTCTTCTGCATAAGCAAACTGTTTAGAGTATTTGAGTGCCTTGAATATGGTATTCGTGTATATTAAAAATAATAACGGACCTATGTTTAGATCCTTGAGGGATTCCAGTTTTTAATTTGTAGAATTTACTTAGGTTGATCTTAATGGGTACCTTGAATTTTCTATTTTTCAAATAGTTACTTATCATTTTTTGTGCATTTCCTCGAATGCCATGTTTATCTAATTCTTTTATCAGTATGGCGTGATTTAAGTAGTCAAACGCTTTTTTTACAGTCTATAAATACAATTGAAAATATTTTGCTTTTATTTAAATTCATGTTTATATAGTCGTTGAAGTCGTCTAATAAATTTGTGGTACTGGAATTTCTTTGATAGGCATAATGGTGAATGCTTATGGTTTTATTTTTTTCTATGAAATTGTATATGGTGTTTGTTATATGTGATTCGAAAATTTTGGAGATATTAGGTAAGATTGATATGGAACGGTAGTTGATTAGAGAAGTTTTTTTTTTCCAACTTTTGTAAATGGGAATGATTTTTGCCCATTTCCATTTTTCTGGAAACTTTCATGTTTTAATGATTTGTTTTGAGATTTCGCAAATGATTTGTGTGTACGACTACTAAGTGTATTGTGTTCTTTGATTTCTTCTATAGGCATTTTGTTCAGTCCTACTGATTTACAAGATTTCATATTGTTTAAAATTCTATTAACATCATTAGGAGACATTTCAGTTAGTACTGTACAGCCTGAAGGTGTGTTGCGGTTACAATTTAAAAAAAAAATAATGTTACATTTACAGTCTTTTTTGTTGCCAGTATTGCCGAAATGTATTCCAAAATCTTCTAGTGTTTTATCAGTACTTTGCTGATTTATGATGTAATATAAATTTCTTTTTTGCTTGGATTTATTGTATCATTTATTATTTTCTAGTATTCTTTATTATTGTTGTAATTTTTTTCAAAATGATTAAAGTAATATTTTTCTTTGTTTTTTTATTATTTTTTTTTTATTATTAAGTTCATTGTTAAGTTCCGAATATCTAGGCTGTTAAAGTATTCAAAAGGGGAGAGGGGTTTAAGCTTTGCTTATTTTTGCTGACAAGAGGGAGGGGGGGGGGGATCAGAGCAATATTTACGTAAGACAGATAAACATTTTTTTCTCTCAGTATTTCATATGTATTTCACTATTTCAGTGGTATTAACTGTTAATGATTTTGCAAATCTTACGTAAGCACAAGTGGGGAGGGGGGTCGGGCATCTGCTTAATTCTGCTTACAAAGGAGAAGAACGGGTCTAAAATGACTAAAAATGTGCTTACGTAATACTTGAACCTCCCCTTAGGGGCGTATGTAGTGTTCGTTTTATTGCTTTTATGTTTTTTTATATAGCTGATCTTTTTCTTTAATGAGTTTATAAATCTCATCTGTCATCCATATTTGTTTAAATTTTTGGTTCTGATTTATCTTGGTATTAGAGAAATCACTGCAATTTACATTGATATGTTGTTTTGTGTTCTTACAGGATTTGTAGCGAATTTTATAAAAATGTTTGAGAGTTTTGTTCACATCGTAATAGTATGAGATATTAGCATGTTTTCTTAGTTACTTACTTAGTTGTGAATTGAAATAGATAACGTCAGATATAGGCATAATTAATTTCTGCTTAGTTTTTCTTCGTTAATGGTAAAGTTAATTTTGTTATTTGATAAATTAAGATGTAAGATGTAAGATTAATTTAAATTATTCATGATGTGTATTTCCATATAATAATAGTAACTTCGGGTAAGTTCCGAAGTTTTATTTTATGTTGTAATCTGATGATGGGAGTTTATATAATCCCGAAACATGTTATTTAAATGTTTTTTTGTTGGTTTCCTTGTGTATATGGTCTGTTTTCACTATGTAAGATTAATCTTAATAAAAAAAAATACATTTCTTACGATGTAAGATTAATCTTATTTATATAGACTATATATAAACGATTACTTACAGTTGAATTTTATGCTCAAATTGTCTGTCCTCCTCATTGACACATTGGTCAATTTAAAAACTTATGGGCCAATAAAAAACATAATAAATAGTGTTAGTACAATTTCAGGTATTCATTTTATGTTTGGTATGCATTGCAAACTAACCAAAAGCAACTTTTGCGCCTGAAATTGCACAAATATTCTATTTTTTTTAATTATTTGTATAGGGACCGTGCATGTGACTGGTCCTGCCAGTGGCGGCAAAATTTCGAAATATTGTATGGATAACTTCTAACTTGCTAATGAAGGGTTGCATGCATGTGCATTCAAAAACTTTCAATAATGGGCAAAAAGCAACATTAATTTCTGCGTTGATGGATGTAATAGCATATATAAAAATATCGAAAATGTCCACTTTTATTCTTTTCCTCGAAGACCATTTGAACAAGAGAAAAGAAAGCAGTGCCACGAAAGTCGTTTGTTTTAAAATGTGGAGATTGCGAAGTAACAGTTGAATAAGGATAATTTTATATTCATCATTGTCTTGCTACCATATCCGATATTAATCATACTCATTTATAATATATTACATTGTAATTTATTATGCATCACATGCAGTGGCGTAGCAAGGGGGGGGGGCAGGGGGCCAGCCTGAGAGGGGCCCCATCAACCAGCCTAGGGGCCCCATCCACCCAAGTATCCCGACCAGCTCCTTTACAAGGTTTTTTTTTGGTTGTTGAATTGGAGATTCCGTTTTTTTTTTGGTTGTGGAATAATGGAACTCTCACCCCGGGACCCCAAAGGCGTTACTACGCCACTGATCACATGTAAATCATATTATATTCCTAAGCTGCCATTGGGGAGGGTCAAAAAATATGTGCCGAAATAAATTTCTAGTAATAAGTTGTTGCAATGCTTGTATTTTCTACTTTTCCAAAATTGAATAAAGATTAAAGTTTTATGAAAAATTTATTTCATTTATTTACGGAAAATAAACATTTAAGAGACCACAGAAATCGTTTAGTAAAGAGGGTTTTCCAAGGCTTTGGCAATTTATTTTTCATTTTTTTTTTTTCATTTCTGATAATTACAGAAATAAACTTTTTTATTTAGATATATTTTTTTCGCCTTTTAATGATTGTTAGCCTATATTTTTATACATTAATTTCTGAGGTGATACATTGATTCTGTTGTGGTAATTGATTGTTTTCATTATATTGATATGCCTTTTTAATATATTTATTTATCCTTTACTATTTGCTAACACTCTACACAGGATTTTTTACTAAGTTTTCACAACTGTTTATTTACATTTTGATAACAATTAAAACAAATAGGGCTCTCTTTGTCTTCACTAGCAAGCTAAATAAATAAATAAATAAATAAGTTAAAGTTGCGATCAGGCCCAGAGGACCGCGCAATGCAACTGGAGGGTAGGCTCCAGTGTTCAGAACATACGGGACAAAGTTGAGGACGGGGGGTCGGCCCGTCGCTCGCCCGCCTTTAACTCCCGGGAAAGAAACCCGGTACCCATTCTATAGAGGGCTGGGTAGACCCTAGGGCCCGTTTGGAGGAGAAAGAAGCGTGGAAAAATTCCCGTCCTCCGCCGAGGCCGGGAATCGAACCCGCTACCTCCAACCCGCAGCCAAGCGCCCTTACCCACTCGGCTACCGGGCCCACAAATAAATAAATAAATAAATAAAGGATGGTATCTGTTTTACGGCGTTACTGAACAGAACTTAGCAGAATATATAGCTTCAGAGCCGTCGCGTGGGCGGGGCGAACGGGGCAATCGCAAAAATAAAAAAAATTTGGAAATTCCGTTTTTTTTTTTTGGTTGATTTTTGGGATGGTGGGGGGGGGGCGCAAATATCAAGTGTTTGAATCCTTCCAGATAGGTGTAATGTCGGGTGGGGGCACGGGGGGTTTAGGTTTGGGGGGGGGGGGGCGCCTGACGAAATCTTGCCCCGGTCGCCAACAAACCACGCGACGGCCCTGTATATTTTTTTGCAGGATGATAAACATTAAGCCTCTAAATGTGTGCTCCAAAAAGTCTTTACACTGATGGGAAAAAAAATATTTTTTCTGATTAATATTAACTTCACAGCACCTTTTATTTTAAATAACTAAAGTATTTTCTTAATTCTTTCAATAATGCAAAATTTGTTATTAAGAATCCTGCCACATGTTCATGTGGTCAACATATTTTTACAGTAAAACTTGTTTTTATTTTTATTATCTCTAAATAATCTAACTTTTATGTAACTATATCTTTATAGAAACAAAAATTTATATAATTACTGTATATCTCTTTCAAAATATTTTTTAGGCCAAATGGAGCCAACCAATAAGTCAATGCACCCACTCACTAAAAGTTATTTTTCAGCTATCTTTCTATATTACATTCTTTTTAATAACTCATTTATTTATACTCAACAACAATTGTATTGTCTTTATTGCATTGTCATTTATTTATAATGAATAAATTATGTTACAAATGTTAGTGTACATATTGAGAATAATAAACATGAATCATGAAAAAAATTCTATAATTTTAGAAGTTTGAGGATGTCTTTCCCAATTCCTGAGGCTCACTGGTTTTTTAAAAACATCCTTCTTCATTTATGTAAAAGACAGCTGATGCATGTTTGCAAGTACCAGCAGCTTTACCTCCACATCCACAGTCTGCCTTAAGTATGTCTGCTAGCATCCACCTACAGAAACATAAATAAATATGTGAATACATTTCAAATAAACATTATGCTTTAGAGTATATCTACCCATACGTCACTAAAAGGAAATATCTCTAACCATCTGCATCCAGAAATAACAGTAAAATTTAATGTTTGTTGTCAATGTCAAATTTTTGGCAAAATGCCAGTTTCATGCTTCTTTTTTTACTAATTAATGCTTGAGTTTTTAATAGATTTGTTAAATTTCACTATTCACTAAGTATTTTTTTTTTCAGTTTAAATTATAACTTCCTTCTTTTTAAAAAGGAAAAAAATTATCATAGAACTGGGATTTGTTTGTATTACAAAAATGTATTTAATAATTAGTTTTGAAGAGCTCCAGATTTGTAAAACATATTTTAAAGTTTTGTTGATGAATAAATACTAGTTTACTTAATAGCTTATAATAATATTATGGATGGTTTTTTGTCTTTAATTTATCTTAAGTCTCCATTACACCCCCCCCCCCCGTTATCGTATAATGTTTTGACTTTGGTCTTTAAGTACTTTTCCTTTGTTCTTTATAAGGTTTTTAGTCCTTTTGTACTTTACTTGTTTAATTATTATAAATAATGCTTCTTTTTTCTCAGCCAGTCAGCAAACAATAAATTTTATGCTGTATATTATGATAAATCATCTTGACAGAAATTTTACACACATTGTTTAGAAAAAGATTTTGAACTATTTTTTATTAATTTGAATCCTTTAGCTACTATATTTGTCAGTTATAATTGCTCAAAATTATCTGTTAAAGTTGTATTTTTATTTTGAAGCTTATTTTATTTACAACAATAAATTACTGTTATCATTTGAATGTTCTTTGAGGATGTAGTTTTATATCCATTTTTTGTATATAATTATTATTGAGATGTGACATTCATTATCAATGAGTTCTATGTTTATCTATCTATTTATCCAAGACAGTCGTTACTGCTCTGTGAAAATGTAAAATATTGGCCTGAAACTCTATCATAAATATAATTATGAAAGATATAGAATACCATCCTTTCTTTTTCTTTCTTTTTTGTTTTGGTAGTTTAACATGGAGAGATTGTAGATAACTTATATCTTCATTTTTTTTTCGTTGATAATACTGATTATTTTAAATGAAGGGATTGAAAATAAACAGTTTGTTTTTCCTTGATGTTTGTTTATGTCCAGCCAAATAATAAACTTTATTCTATGAATTTATAGTAATCTTTCTATTAAAATGTGTTGCCATTAAAATTTTTTTATTTTTTATTTTTTGAAATTTTAGTGTTTGTGTTTTCCTGATTGTTAAGTTAATCATGTATTTCTCAAGTAAAGAAGTAATCAGATATCTTTGTGATTTTTTTCAAACTTATACTCGATAATAATTTTGAATGAATTAGATGTACTAAATCCGATCGAAAACCTAAGAGTGCGCGCGTACACACACACACACACACACGCACAAATGATGTGTAATTATCTCAATTTAAAAATGTGGAAAATGAATAACATTTACTTGGAGTTCTATTTTGTATGGCCGTTTGTTGATTGAAGTTTGCCTTATAACACAACCTCGAATAATTGAACCTTCACTCATTTTGTATTCTTCTACGCTGAAGGCATGCTTGCTTTCACAAAGAAGTTTCCCTTTTGTTTCGGATTTTGAAGACAATTCGCGATGTATAACATGCTGGTAACCATACCTGATTATTATATCCATTCTTGATAATCGATATTGCCTTCAAATTACTTTCAAAAAGATAGTAGAAGTCGCAAGGAAATAATAAGTTACATGTTCGCAAAGAAAATATGGCTGCCGTGCATCATACAGTTGGGTCTGTAATAGCTGAAATTGAAATCGGCAATTCGTGCACGGTCCCTGTAATAACCAAAGCAATCACTTTCATAAATAGAAAAATTTCATTTTTCCAAGTAGAAAAAAAAAAATGTCTGAATTTTGTGACGTTCTTAAATAACTAACAACGACATTGACGTATCCATTCTTTCTATTACAGAAACATAACAATATTAACGATAATTGTAAGTCATTGTTATAATGATCTTATACAAATAAAGCATGCATCATTGTCATTGCTGGCCATTTAACAAAGTTCCAGAAAAATCAGAGATAGAATGTAAGGAAAGAGCTATGGAAAAAAATGTATTTCTTAAGCAAAACAGCAAAATAAGAAATTAAAAAAAAAAGCTGAAGATAATAACTAAATACTAAACAAACAGAATTCAGAAATTGTAATTAGAACATTTAATTACCCTACGGAATCATAAGGTAGAAAATGGCTAAAAAATACATTTCTCTTATTAGAGTGTTTAAACTTCAGGAGTCATAGAATAAGAAGTCTACTAATGACTTAAGATTATTGCAAACTTAAGACTTAAGATTATAAAGACAGTTTAAGTCAACGTAGATTTTTAGATTTTTAAAAAAGTTTTAAGAAGACACCAAATAATTATTTATTGAGTGACTGAAAATAAGGATTATATTTATACCGTATATGAATAATTCTACAACAGCTTGTTCATATAAACAAGCTCTTATAATTTATGTATATAGATTAAAAGTTAAAACTTTGACTTGACAACGGTTTACAGGAGCTAAACGACGAGCTATTTATCCTTGTTTAAAGGTTGAGTGAACCTAGGACTTCTCTTGAAGAGAATTCTGTATAAATCAAGTCGATTAACAGCTTTGTATTAAACACAAAAACAGCTGATCCGTATAATTTGCATTGTATTCCGTTGTTAAAAGTGACACTACATTTAATTAACTTATAATGCTCGCAGAACTCATTTATTCAAGCCATTGTGATTCATGGGCCAAGTACAGTTTCAAGCGATGTCCATATTGCGTTGATTAATATGTCTAAAAGCTTTGTAACTGTCCAGTGACCACCTTGAGTCGGAAATAGCCACATTGGATAGAGAATATCATATTCTTTAAGTGTAGTCGATACACTACAGATAGATCCCAGTTTCCTCCAATTATCTTTATTTTCCTGACACGGTCAATAGCTATGTAAAACCAGGTAAGTCGTCTGGGAAGGAAATCGGATTTTTCCCGAAACTCTCAGGCCTGGTGAGTCCAACAAGGCATAATAGACCTCAGGCGTTTGGTTTAGGATACAGACACCGACACGGGAACACTAACATCTCCTCCCTGGGTTCGCTAAAAATATCCACTTTATTAAATATTAGTTTACTAAAAGAAAAGGCATACACACAATTTCAAAATAAAATCAAAGTACATTTATAAACAAATGAGCATACAGTTTCGGAATGCCGAAATTACATTCCATTTTCAATGCTGACAATTAATTGCAGAAGCCTCCCTTTTAGTAATCTCCCACCAATTAGATCGAAGGAAAAACCACGGGTGGATGACCCCGTAGATCGGCATCAATCAGAATCTTCAAGGTGTAAACCAATCGGTGAATGCTGGAAGCGCCTTCTTGTGTTGATCGACGGCAGTCGAATGTCAACAGAAGCACATGGTCTTGGGATTGTAAACACCGGGAATCGGAGCCACATTGTCCAATGTAAACAGTCCACAAATTTTTTTTTCTCCTTTTTTTTGAGTGGAATCATTACCAAGTCAAATAGTTCAAATGTTGAATTTAGCATAACAGTTGAGGCGGGTAACTGATTCCACTCAAAAAAAAGGAGAAAAAAAAATTGTGGACTGTTGACATTGGACAATGTGGCTCCGATTCCCGGTGTTTACAATCCCGAGACCATGTGCTTCTGTTGACATTCGACTGCCGTCGATCAACACAAGAAGGCGCTTCCAGCATTCACCGATTGGTTTACACCTTGAAGATTCTGATTGATGCCGATCTACGGGGTCATCCACCCGTGGTTTTTCCTTCGATCTAATTGGTAGGAGATTACTTAAAAGGGAGGCTTCTGCAATTAATTGTCAGCATTGAAAATGGAATGTAATTTCGGCATTCCGAAACTGTATGCTCATTTGTTTATAAATGTACTTTGATTTTATTTTGAAATTGTGTGTATGCCTTTTCTTTTAGTAAATTATTTAAATACACGTAAAATGTTTTAATGTATAAATATTAGTTCTTTATTAAATATTCCAAGAACTCATTTAATACATTAAAATTTCGTGGTCCTCTTTTTTTGTAATTTAATATTCAAGCAAAAACTTTTACAAACCACGCTTTCTATATTATAAATTAATTAAAATATATTAGAATTTCGAATAACTAATTCAGAAGTAGTTGTATATGCAGGGTGATTAAAAGTGGTTTGAAAGATTTCAAATATTTCCTGTAAAATCGCTATTGCATGTATGATGCAACGAATGGTACAGTTGGATAGAGCACATGTTCAAGTTTGTTTTGTATATTTCAGAACTGTAAAATATGACCTAAATTAAGCACACGGCAACTGGAAACCCGAATTACGCAGTCCTGGCTAACGCGACAGCAGTGAGTCATTGGCTGTTGGGCCGTGTAACAAACGATTGCCTCTGCCGCTCGCCAGGTGTTGTTGTTGACAAAATGGTGTTCACAGGTGCGGAAAAGGCGTACTGTGTTCTCGAATATCATGCAACCAAGTCGGTGACGGTGGTGCAGCGTGATTTTCGCACCAAATTTCAGAATGACCCACCTGCCAAGAATTCCATTCGTAACTGGTAATAGTAATTTAAGCGAAGCGGGTGCATTTATAAGGGCACGTCGAGTGGCCAACCGACAGTCCCTGAGGAGAACGTGCGCCGTATTCGGGACATGTACCATTGTAGCTCTAACAAATCAATGCAAAGAGGAAGTGCAGAACTGGGCATCACATAGCCGACTATGTGGCACGTGCTGCGGAAACGCCTACACATGCGTCCATATCGCCTGTAGAGGCTGCAGCATTTGACAAAGAACGACCATCTCACGTCAGGGGAAGAGTGAATTGGCACAATGTCCGAATTTGGGGAACAGAAAACCCCCATGCTTACATGGAGCACGTGCGGAATTCCCCGAAAGTGAATGTTTTCTGTGCCATGTCGTGAACACAGTGTACGGCCCATTCTTCTTCGTAGAGAACACTGTGACAGGCGCCAACTACCTTGACATGTTCACGAAATGGTTGTTACCATAGTTGGAAAACGACACGGATGACTTCATTCTGAAGCAAGATGGGGCATCATCCCATTTCCACTCAGCCGTACGCGACCATCTGAACGAACGGTTGCCACAACGGTGGATTGGCCGTGCAGGTGCAAATGATCAACAGCTGTTGACGTGGCCTCCCCGTTCTCCAGATCTTACTTCCTGTGATTATTTCTTCTGGGGGTACATTAAGACAAGGTGTATGTACCGCCCTTTTACCACGGAATCTCAACGACGTGAAAATGCGCATTTCCACTGCAATTACACTAATAGACAGATCAATGCTAAGTCGCGTTTGGGAAGACTTTCAGTACCGTTTGGACATGTGTCGTATTAACAATGGTGGCCATATCGAACATTTATAAACAATGCATACAACACAAACTTGAACATGTCCTCTATCCAACTGTACCATTCGTCGCAATAGCGATTGTACGGGAGTATTAATCACCCTGTATATATATATATATATATATATATATATATATATATATATATATTCAATTCAATTCAATTTATTGCCAATAAAATATTACATGATAAGAGTTTACATTATATTTTGACAACCCAGTCGTCTTAAGGGGGGTCCCGTCGAGAAGACAAGTGGGCGTCTTGTGTAGGCAATTAACAAAGGAAATTAACAAAGGGAATATATGACACAACAATGAGGGAAAATATTTACAAAAGAAAAAATAGCTGAAAATTTAGCAAATATTTACATGTTTATTTTTGACAGAGAGAACATATTTAGGTATTATGGATACGCGGAATAAAGGGAACAGGAAGAGAGTAGGAATAGAGTGGGGGATTTGGCGAGTACAGGAGAGATAAGATAGGAGAGAAAGAGGAAGGTGATAGGTGAAAGGGATACGGATCGATGATATATATATATATATATATATATATATATATATATATCAGTGGCGTATATAGAATATATTTTCGGGGAGGGGGGGGCTAAGATTAATGTAAGGTTAAGTTAAGAAATTTTAAGGAGACACCCCATGGAAACCTATCTGTTCAACCAAAAAAAAACAAAAAAAAACGATGGAGACCTATCCATTCAACCAAAAAAAAAAAAAAAAAAAAGGAAGACAAACCAACCAAACAAAAAAAAAAAAAAAAAAAAAAAAACAAAGAAACCCCCCCCATACAACCAAAAAAAAAAAAAACGTTGGGAGGACATACCTTCATTTTTTCGGGGGGGGCCCGGGCCCCCTCGGCCCCCCCCCCCTTATTTACGCCCTTGATATATATATATCAGACAAGCAAGTGTGCTTTCTAGATGATTGACCGATGGGAAGTGACAAAAATTGATTAAAAGATTTGACCCAGAAACCAGACAATGTGAGTTAATAAAAACGTGGTAAAAAAAACCTCCTTGGTTTATAGCAAATAAAGTTAATATTTATTCTTTCAATAATTATCTTCATTAAAAAAAAAAGTAACTTTCTTTGCTTTTAACCTTTTCATTTCTGAAGACAGTTTGCAATAGAACTGTGATTGCAAAAATCACAGTTCGTAGATCAATTAGTTATGACTTCTATGATAAGTACTTTACACAGGATGGAGAGAAATTTAAATGTGTCCGAAATTTTTTTTTCAACTCCTTAAAAAGAATACATTTTTTAATTGTATTGATTATTTTACAGCGAAATTAAAGTAAACACGTAAAATGTTTTGATAAGTCTTAGGAACATCTCAGCTTTAGAGCTTGACCTAATTTACCGAGTTTTAATAGACAGGTGTGAGAACATATTTTCCGAACCAAAGGGTGTGGGCAGGACCAAAGGTTAAGAATTTTGAATGTGAGAGAAAAGCCGTTAGAATCTGATTCTATTCTTGGGTATCTTCTGTATCTGCCCTATTTCTCAGCGCAGTGATACCTAGTTGATTTAATAATTAATGACTTAATTAAAAGAAACCAAAAGCCGACACTGGTCAAGCAAACAAAGAGCAATTATTCAGAACACCGAAATACATGTAGTGAATCTCGTATTTATGAAAAACAGTGTTTTTTTCTTTTCCTTGTTTTAAGAAAATTCGAGTTTTAGCTGGCAGTCTTTCACCTGGCCACGGATGATCTTGATGGAGTAATGCACTTCACTATAAAACATGGAGGATGACAAAATATGAATTTACAGCGCCCTATCTTAAGCCTCTTTACTTTTGTGGTGTTAGTATCACGGTCAAGAGGGTGAGTTTTTGATGGTTCCAGGGGTTGGGGTGAAATTTTTGAATGACCCTCAATTTAAACAGTCGTTTCCCGCCATCTGGTTTTCATCCATACTCATGCGAAAGAGTGCCACCCTAAATTAGATAAAACAATACGGTTTTCCATTAATACGACTTTAATTGTACGGTGCCGAATCGTTTCGTTCCAAACTAACGAATGTTCGCCTTAATTTCAGTGATTCAGTGTTCTTTTAAATCAGCGGTCGGCAACCCGCGGCCCATGAAGCGTTTTGGTGCGGCCCGCGGGGCGTGTTGGAATTTTTTTTTTTTTTTTTTTT
>JAFIDM010009631.1:225749559-225761556 GCA_023159025.1 Thereuonema tuberculata
TTTTCCGTTTTTTTTTTTTTTTTTTTTGGTTGTTAAAATAAGATTTTCCGTTTTTCTTTTTTTTTTTGGTTGGTAAAATTTTTGGCCCAATTGCGGCCCGCGGTAATCCTTACGTAACATATTTGGCCCTTTTATAACAAAAGGTTGCCGACCACTGTTTTAAATGATCAAAATAAGTTTTTCTACAGCAATTTCATGCAGATGTTGTTACAAATAACTTCTGAATTTCTATTTTGATTTCTTTTTTTTTTTCTTCTTAAAATTCAAAGTTAATAATTAAATTACATTGCATATACAAGTAAAGGTAATTAGATATGAATTTTTCTTAATTAAAATTCAAATAAAATATTTTTCTGGTATTCTGGTTTTCAAATGCTTTCTTGGAACTTGAGGATTCATTTTCCTTCGTCAGCTACGGTTATGCAGGCATAACGATACTGAATCAACTGTTTGAAGGTCGCAGCATTCGAAAAAATTATTATTTAATTATTAATAAACGTATTTAATAAATAAATTATATCTATTTGCTTTCTTTTCTTTTTAGCCAACTTTGCAAGGAAATTGAGACTCAAAAGTCAATCACTCTGTATGTGTGTGAGGGGGGGGGTGTCCCTTGAAAGAACGTAATTTTTTTCTTATTTCTTCAGTTTGGACGTTACATAATCGTTTGCTTAAATTACCGTTAAATTAATCGTCATCTTTTTTTAATTTCATTTGCATTAGCCAATCATTACCAAAATATTTGTATTATAATTAACCAATCACAATCTTTGTCAGTATTCTTGTGTTGATTAGAGTTACTAGTTAGAAATAAAGTTGGAAGCCCAGAATGGCCCATGGGGATAAAGGCTCCCTATGTTTCAATGACCCAGGATTAAGATGAGGCCGGATAGTTTTATACACCAGGGTAAGAAACCCCCTTCCCAATCTACAGAGGGCTGGGTGAATCCTAGGAGTAGAATTCAGCGTGGCTCCTCCATCTCAGCGCCTTACCACTTGCCTACGGGGCCCATGCTAACATCAGAGACTTCCCTTGAGATTGTTTGGTTGCCAACGGAGGGAAAGAAATGTTATCGTTGAAGACTACTTTATTCATTCCTCATACTGTCTGGGTTTACTGATGTTATTCCATATGTTTACTCGTCCTCTGTGGATTCAAGCAAACCTCCTGGAGCGACATCATCTACATTTAATTTCAATGAAAAAAAAAACACCCAATAATACTTGTAGTTTTATTTCATGAGTGAAAATATTTTCCTATTCTATGAATGAATATAAAACAAAGAAAGATTTCAAAATAAAGAAGTAAAAATAAGTGAACTATTTTTCTAATGTAACATATTATTCATTTTATCACTCACTAAGACCGTTCCCAATCTTTTAATCTTCTGTGTTATCCTAACTTCCACTTTATGTGTTATCCTAACACCATCATGTTTTCTTGTTAATTCATATTGCAATTTAGATGCTTTAAACATTCTTTAACAATCACTGGTTATTACGTATTTTTTACAATTTATTACATTACTAGATTACTGATAAAATTTTACGGTTATAAATTTGAGGTGGGAGACATCGCTTATATAGTTTTCCAAAAATGTTTATGCTCAACGCACTTCCGTAACGCACTTTATCTGCTTGGAAAATAATTTTAATTTCCTGTGAAAATAGAAATAATTTCCACAGTGAAACTACCGCTACAGAATCGACCTGTAGCCTTTTCATCCGAAGTCAGACGTCTTATTTATTAGGCCACAGGGACAACTTTGTTAAATAGCTCTTATCACTCGCTCTTTTTTGTGTGACTCAATGAGAGAACAGCCAATGAAAAAAAAATCACTTATTAATTTCAGCCGACTAGATTAAAATTTCAATTTCAATCTACAAGCGCAGGCCAGACGAGCATTAGATACAGAAGCTCGTCGTCAGAGACGAACTGAAGAGTCGTTAGACACATTTCTCAACTTGTTTTTTCCGTTTTCATATTACCGGTACATTTAATGCACGTTAAACCTTCTTACTTAAAATACTCTATCTCAACTAAAAGCAATCACATTGTTCTCCGGTCATTGTTGACGGGGTGTATGCACTAGTAAATAATATTTTTTTTTTATTTTGATAAACTAATGCTTTGTTGAAAAGAATAAATCGTTAAAATAGATAACATATTTACAAAATAAAAGCATAGAATTTTTTTATTGACGATATTTGAGAAATAAAGTTAAAATTGGACTGAGAAGTTGATCTTTTTAACATAGATATAGTATAGGTGGACAGAAATTACGGACAACTCTGGAGGCGCGTGGCTCCTTCTACAAATATTCAGAACTGCGTTATGATTCCATCCACCTGCTTTACTTCTAGGAAAGAAGCAACATGATTCAACTATTTTTCACTAATACTGTTACTTCAATTGAAGTAATTACAGCTGTGTAAATTCACAGAGTTAGTTACAAATGATATCTTATACTTTTCCGTAAAAGAATAACAATTGCAACTCAAAACAAGATAATTAATGCTTTTAGACAGTGTCAAAAGCAAAGCGGCCCCATAATATACACAAGTTTATAAACAAAATTTTACAAACAAAATTTTATCGGACGCGACCACATTTGACCCCCAACTTCCGGTCAGGGAGTGCTCCTAGAGGTCTGATTTTTTGGCCGTGATCACCTACTTTTTGATGCTGAACACAATGTGAAGTTTTCATTCTAATATCTCTAACCGTTTGGCCACTACAGAGTGTGACATCCAGCGAGCATACCCCTTTTGACCCCCAACTTCCGGTCAGGGAGTGGTCCTAGAGATTTGATTTGTTGGACGTGGTCACCAACTTTTTAATGCTGAACACAATGATGAAGGTTTCATTCTAATATCTCTAACCGTTTAGCCACTACAGAATGTGACATCCAGCAAGCAGAGTGTGATATCCAGCAAGCATAAAAGCAAGTGCGGTCCCCTATGTTTTACAGGCGAGCTGTAACCTAGGGGCCGCTAAAAACAAAAAAAACAAAACAAAAAAAAACTTGTAGCCTAAGAGTTTCCGCAGACACTATTAGGCTTAAATCGTGATTATCCCGAAATCTCCTCTGTCTGTCTGTCAGGATAATTTCTATATAAAAAAAATATTGAACTTGAATAGTTATGATCTTTATTACATTTGGAATTATCATATTTAATTATTAATTCAAGTAACGAAATCTACATTCCGAGAAATCGCGGAACTTTGAAAGTACATATTCTCTTTTACATAGTGGATCAGCACAAAAAATTATTAACCTATCAACTGTGCTTTTAAATTAAATACCAAAAAATGAAATAATCGATTATTCAGCAATTATAATATTCAATTATATGAATAATCAATTATAATATTCAATTATATGAATAATCAATTATTCAGCTATACTTGAGGACTAATTGGATTTATTATTAAGCGATACTGTTTCCTTAAGCTTTATGGTGAAAAGATATTTAGTTCGAAACTATGTTTCTAAGATGACTTCAAAGTTATAAAACTTAAAATTAGAAAGCTCAAAATCCTTAGTATGTTTGAAATTGTGCTTAATTAATAGTTTCTTAAGTAATGAATTGTAAGTTAAGAAACCAATTTAGATTTCTCAATGAAACCACATGGTTTCATCATCTTGCATCGTAGATCGTACAGATAGTTTCTGCTTTCGTTCATTCAGTATGATTGTGTTGCTGTTGAAATTAATAACTGTAATTATCGTTATTTACGAAAAAAAAAATACATGGATAACTGTTTATGATGTAACTGATTATTTTAATTACTTTAAAGTCAATGTTTTTTCTATGACTTAATGCTCAGAATTATGTAGATTTTAATTTGCTGTCAAGTAAATTATAGTAATAAAAACTTAATAATAGGAAGAAGTTCGAAAAACTGGATTTTTATTAAATTTGTTATTATTATTTATTATTAAAATTATAAACATCAAAAGGAATTGCAACAGAATAAAAGAACAAGTCATTTTATTTTATAATTTCTTTTCTAGTTTCATATTTATAAAAGTTAAAGATCTATAAAACAGTTTTTAAAATAAATAAAATTTTATTTAAATTTTACTTTGTTAGTTGTAACTTATTTTCGGATATATTCAACAATTTATGTACTTCCTTAAATTGTTTTCTGTAATAATTTTTTAAAGATTATTTTTAATTTTATTTTCTTTTTAAAGATAAAAGTAAACTTTGCAAAATCTGCATCTCCTTTTGAAAATCTTATATCTTTCATTTTTGGTTAATAAAAAAGGAATCATCCAATAAAAAAAGAACCTCAATGAAGAAAGCTTCATAAAAAGTATCAGAAGTAACGCTTCCTTTGTTTCTTATAAGTTGACGTCATAATCACCTCAGATAATAGCAAAATGTCTTTTTTATTACCCCCCCCCCCATGGATTTTCGCGAAATAAAGATTATTTTTTTTCACTGAAATAGTTAAAATAAAATTAAAATAATAAACTCAGTGCTCAGTGATAACATTAAGTATTATTAATCATTATTATAATGATTACTATAATGATTGTAATATTAATCATTAAAGTCAGGAAAATTGAAATATTCAGACCTAGGAATTATTCCCATTAAGCGCTTTTGGTTTATAAGTAAAAAAATTTAAGGAAATGTTAGATAAACAATTCAGATATGTCTAAATATAATTTAGAAACAAAGGTAACTTTTGGACAGAGTTGAAAAAGTTAATTAATTAATAAAATGGAATGGGCTGGATTTGTAGCAAGAAGAAACGATCATGGATCATCAACAGATATTCTAAACTAACGGAAGAATTATTCCTGGGATAATAAAGCCATAACTCGATTTAGAGATTTAATCTTCGAAAAATATTTTCATTAGAGATTTCCCGTAGTTCCTCGCTTGACTTCATCAGTGACAATAACTCCAGAAGGAAAGAAAAATAAATTTCTTGGATTATTAAAGTCTTGTAAATAATATAACCAAAACAAAAATGTCTATGCTAAAAAAAAAAAGTTTTCTGAAATATCAATTATATTAATACTTCATTAATATATCCATTATACTAAGGAGCAAAAAATTCAATTATTGACAAAAATTCAAATCAAAGCATGCGCGAAATAAAGTGGATAACTTAACATCTTAAGACTTTTGTCTAATTACTAACCTTGTTATGAATTAATCCCTTGAAGCTAAGCTAAACGCTAGCGGGGATTAATTATTCACCCCTTTTTATTCTTAATTTTATTTTGATGTTTTTGTAATTCAGGGGTCATTGATTTGTGTGTTTGTCCGTTTTGTCTATTCGTCCCATTTCACTGAGCTAAGGTATCGCTGGTTGGGTCGGGCTGATGATAGGCCAATAAGCCTTGAAACAGCGCTGTTCCCGATTACCAGCACAAATATCAAAAATAGCTCAGTGAATTTGTGTTTTGTTTAGTTATGTGCGTTCTTTGTTTTATTTTACTGTAAAAATATACTAACGCACGTTAAACTTTTGTCTAATTAACATCTTAAGACTTCCATAGAAATCCAAATTTTAATGCTTTTCTTTAGGAATAGTCCATTCACCGTAATTTCTCCGTAAGAGCTCCCACGTTAAAGTTTTCTTAAACAAAAGTTAGATAATTTGTTCTCCGTAAATAAGCATGCTAAGTTTCATAAAAGATCATTTCAGTGGTTCAAAATTTGGTAGGAGGCTAAATTCGTAGACGTTACCCTCAGATATCCGATTTTATAAGCCTGAGATTCCTAGGAAAGTAGGCTAAATATCCTGAAACTCTACGACAGCTTAGTAAACATTATCTTAAAGTAAGAGGCCTTCCGGAAATTCCTTATCTATCTAACGCAGTTCTGTATTAAGGCGGAACACGTCACATACAATACCAATTAGATTCAACAATTTTCAATATGTTGTCAGATAATTACAGCTTGTCAGTTTCAGTATTACGACAAATTACAGGTTGTTTGAACTTACTATCAACTTTCTAAGCAACATTTATTTCACTTCAAGATTAAGAAAAAGTTAATAGCCTCAAATATACTTCATAAGTATATATAATTTTGTGATGATATCTTCCCACAACAACAACTTTGAATACAGAATAATTTATAAATTTGTCTATCGTTTAATGATTTCTTCATTTTTATATTTTCTGTTATTAACTACAGAAAAAATTAATATTTTTACCAAACGAAAAACGAAGTAAAATGTGTATGATAAAAAAAATATATATATATATCTCAGCTTTAACTTGTTGTTTTCGAATTATTTTCTAAATTATGATTGTAACCTTGTATTTTGTTTAAGGGGAAAAATTTGAATTCATCATCTGTAACCTGTCAAATTAAAAACGAAAAAAAAGGGAAATTCGTAAACAAATCAAGTTCAAAAAAAGCATTTGGGTTTTGTAAGATTTATTATTGTAAACTTACTTAATTTTTTTTCTCACTATCTTCGTATAACAGAAAAGTAGGACCATTTTCTTTTATTAAGTGCTTGATTTCATTAAAAAAAATTATTTGTTTTTGTTTTTCATTCCTATTTTTAGTTGTTATTTTTTTGTCCCAAACCTTTTTATCTCGACGACGCATATTAAGGAGTTAGATCCATTGGATATTTATTATACAAGTGTATAAATAGCCGAGATCTAAACGATCATCTTTCGTCAACCAATCATCTTAAGTTTCAGCTTTCTAGGTTTGTTAGTTTTGAAAGTTATAGCATTACAATTCTAAACAAACACGAAATAAACTTTTATAGGATTGTAATTATGTTATTGTAATAATAAGCCAGAAAATTCACAGCGGTTTTAAAAGGATTTTTAAAGCAAAAAAAGTACAAAAATTAAGATTTATTTTAATCTAATATCAATGTTAATTAATTCGGAAAATACAAAAATTAGATTTTATAATAAATTAATCTAATCCTCATTATTAATTAATGAAAAAAAGAACTTACAAAAATTAAAATATAGTAATCTATTTTAACCTGATTTCAATTTTAATTAAGTATTGTTAATTATTATTTGTCAATTAAACTAAATATCGCATATTGTTACAATTCGTTCACATGTAATTTATTAAGAATCGTACGGAGACTTATAAATCGTATGGACACTTTTATAATTAAGTTATAAAAGTTAAAAAAGAATTTAAAATATTTCTAAAGAAACTCACTAGTTGTAATAACTCTTCATTTTTTAAGATTTTGAAAAGTAGACTACGAATTGGCATACTTTTAGACATTTTCTTCGAAAGAAATAAAGTATCTCCTACCAATTAAAAGTTTCCAACTGTAACAATATTGAATTCAATGCTGAGAAATTTTCCTGGGATTTTTATCTTTACTCCAGGAAAAATAATAGAAATTGAAGTAAACAATAGAATATTAAAAGGATCACAACTTCCTGTGACTTTCCAATTCGTTCAATTTCATATTGTTCCATTTCCTTTATTTTAGCCCCAGGCTTGACATTGGCCCTAATAGCTAGGATTACTACGCCAATATGTATAACTGAAACCGTTAACGAGAAAAAAGATCGTAATTTTACAAACTCTCTACTATTACGCAGAAGGTCGAAGGATTTTTCCGAGGTCCCAATTTACTATAAAAGTAAGCGCATTGGATACAGCATTCAGTTCATTCGTGAGTCTCTTAACTTCAACATGCAGTCCGTAAGTAGAATATTTCCCTATTTATTTTAGAGTATTTGAAACATTCTTAGATTTGATAGCATTTTCGAAGTAAAAAATCTTGGAAATTTTTGGAAATATAGTGAAATGTTAGATGAACAAGTTTCATTGGATATAAACTTGAAGATTTAGTTTTGCACATCTTGGAGTTCTTGAGGAAATGCAGAAAAACCAAGATAATTTGTAAATCTCTTGCTTTATATTTTATACGGAAAAGAATATCTAGCCTGTCCTAGGGATTTGTAGATCACAGTTCGTGGAAACTTAATTTTATTAAAATCACAAGTGAATTTAATATTATTTCTAGAAAGGCTTTAACATTTCTATCACTGTCTAGATGTGGCTACTTTTTATATTATTTTATATCTCGGAAGCTATTAATAAACTAAATTTATATTTAATATAATAAGAAATTAAACAGCTGGTTTTCACTGGTAAAGCATTAACTTGCTTTAAATAATTATTCTAAATTTAATACATCACTTTGGTCTGGTTTGCATTTTACTGTAAGATAGAATTACATGCATATTTTTACATTCAGCCTACATTAACAATGTATATATATTTATATGTTAGGAATTTCTTCAGAATTGTTCGCTAAATTTCACATAACAGTCTTACCAGAGTTAGACCGGAACAGAAAATGTTTTGTTTTTAAAAAATAAGTATCTTTTAACCGTAACTTATTAATAGCTGTATGAAAATTCAGTTATATAAAATTCAAAGATCTGAACCGGTATTACCGAAATCATTATTATAAAAATTCTAAAATTTTTCATAAAAGCTTTAAAAGACCACTAAAGCCAGCCATTAGTTTACAAAAATTATTTTGGAAATCAACCAAAAAGAAAAAAAAATGTAGCAATATGTCGATAAAAATTTGATTTTATTTCAATTTATTCTTTCTTTTTCTTTTTCTAAATTTACTATTTTACAGATGTAGCAATATGTCGATAAAAATTTGATTTATTTTTATTTATCTGAAAAATAGTAAATTTAGCTTCGGATTGTAACTGATTTCATTTATAAATTGAAGATTTTTTTTTTTTTTTTTGACTCAGTAAGGATTCAGAGTTAATTATCTGTATGTTATTTCCAAAGAATAGCTTAATGTATAAAAACAAATATTTAAAATTTAAACTAATATTTATTGATGCAAAAACTTACATGTTTTGATAAGATAGGAATTAAAAAAAAAATAATTGATTTAAAAATTGAAAATCAAATAAAACGGTGATTATTTGATAAGAATTTTGAGTTATCTTTTTTTGGGTTTAGGATAGCCGTTTCGCAATTAGTATTAAGCCCAGGACGTAATTTTCTATTCAACCTAATCTTGTTTCCAAATAGTCCTAATTGTTGTTTTAACATTAACACTAAAGTCCATTTTAATTCTTATGGTGATTAACAATAGCACTGATCTACTATTATTAGATCATCGTAAGTATGATTTTTCATTAATACAATTCATATTGAGGCGACCTAATATAAAGAAAGCATACGCTATTGTTAGCCCTCTAACAGCAATCCATTGAACAGTACTCCATCTTAGATAAAGTTTCGTTTTGCTATGTAAAAATCGATATAGTAATTATTCAAAGTTTATATTCGTAAAATATTCGGAAATTTTTCGGTAGGTCTACTATATACGTGGAATTACAATAATGTCAAATCAACTAGTTTATGCATTTGAAAGTATTGTAAAAAATGCTATTAACTACAGTCAAGGGAACATAAATATCACGTAAAATTCTACTTAAGAATATAAATCTTAAATGCTTACAAATTTGAATAGTTCTAACCAATTACCATTTATGTTTTTCTCGTAGCATATTAATACAAATTAAATTTGTAAATACTTTTTCTTGAACATAGATGCAAAGTAATAATTAATATTGTTGTAGCCTACTTAAAATTTTTATGTAAAGAGGTCTTGGCTGGAGTTTAACATCATATTCAATAAAGTTCTTGTTCATGGGCTGCTGCTAATAGTTATACATTAGTTTCAAATTTACAAAATATTTCATTTATGTATATTATATATTGTTTTCTCCTTTTTTTCCCTCAGTACACCGTCCTTGTTTTCTTTGCCGTTATGGCTGTTGCTTTTGGTGGTGCCGTTCTTGGTGGCTATGGAGGTCTTGGCTATGGAGCATTGGGCTACAGTGGCTTGGGCCATGCTGGCTTAGGCTATGGTGGTCTTGGCTACGGTGCTCTTGGATACAGCGGTCTTGGCTACGCTGGTCTTGGTTACGGTGGTCTCGGCTACAGTGGACTCGGCTACGGTTATGGTGTTGGCAGACTGGGCTATTCTGGTCTTGGCTATGGTGCTCTTGCCTATAAAGGCTAAACAACAGATCAAAATCCTTAATTAATTGTGAGTATATTTCTTATATAATTTTGGTTTGCAAAAAATTTTACTCATTTATATCTGTGGCCAAACTACCCTGATAATAAAGAAATTACAGCAGAAACAAAGGGATCGCATACAATACTGATCCTAGTATGAAAAGAAAATGGCACTTTATAATTAGATTACAATTTAAACCAAAAGTTTTATAATAATTTTCCTGGCCAAAAAAAAAAAAAATATCTTTTTTTTTTTTTTTTTTTTTATCTCATAGTCTTAATAATATCAAACTAAAACTCATAAAAAAAAAAAAAAATCCACATTGAGATCGAGGGAATGTTTTTGTTTTGTTTGATTGTTTCGTTTCTTTATGAGCGCATTCTTCTTTATTTTATAGATGTTACGCGTTCGTTATGTATTATCAGCTTAGGTTTGCCGCAGATTAGATTACCTTTCACCAAAATCATTAATTTCATTTTAATTAAAAAATTAAAAAATTAACTATTATTCTAATATCTACATTTTTAAATGTCTATAAAACTATATTTAATACAATAATATACAAGCTGTAATTTTTAATATAATAATAAAATAAAAAAAATTCCAAACACTTCAATTAGAAACCATAACAGTGTTTTACTAAATATTAATAATATTAATATTATTTACACATTTTTTTTGCTTTATTTTCAGATGAAGTTTCAAAGAAGAAGAAAAAAGCAAAACATATTGGATAATTAAAAGTAGTAATTTATTTGGATATAGATGTAAATTATAAAATGTAAATAAAATATTTGCACAAATTTATTATCAGAGTTATTGTTGTTGTTTTTTAAATTTTTTCGGAATACTGTAAAGTATTTCTGAAATCTCGAGTGTATGGGGAATTGTATGAGGACTACATAGGAAAATAACTTATCTTGTGGATTAGCAATCCCAGGCTAATCTTATTGTAATCCTCTAGACCGTCTGAGAGTTCTGTGAACCATTATTCGATAGCTAATGTTAATATTGACGAATTTTTAAATTTCTGCACTAAAATGACGACTTGTACTTTTCACTACTCAACACTTAGGGACATTCTAATAGAAAAAATAAAATAAATCCGACAATATGAATTACATTGATATAGTTGTATGGTTATATAGTTACATTGATATAGTCATATTCGAGCGCAGATTAGGTTCCGAAGCATGTCAATAATTCCAAGCAATGTATTTCTGTTCAACTATCAATATACATAATGTACTGCGATTTTCATATGCATACATAACGGGGATGGGACGATTTAGCGCCGCCGTTTCAGCGCCGGTCATGGCTCAGTTCATCGCCAGCCGTAGATTCAGCGCCAAAATGAACCAAAATCTATAGGATAGTTTTAAATTGTTTTATTTGAATGTAGTTGTGCTAGGTGACCTGATAAAAATGTTGCCAAATGGAAGTGATACTAAATACAAATATCCAAAATGCGTTGCGTAAATCGAATGAAATCGAATCGAATGAAACGCAGTGATATTTAATTGTTAATATTAGAAATGGATGAAAAGTTAACATGCAGATTTAAGTAAATACTAGAAAAGTGCTCGTTGATTTTGTCTGTATATTTAAGTGTTCCATAATTATACTTTCAAAATCTGGTCATCCTAGGCTAAACATCATCAACCAAAAGGCCATGCCCATAATTATTATTCAGTGTTATGCAACTCTTTTTTTGCCATAAGGCAATGCCTTAGAAATTGCCTTCCATATGATCTGGAAAGAAAGAAGTCTTCCATCATCAAAGAATTCCTGTTTCACTAGACAGTTCCTTCTCCAACATTTTGGAAAATCCTGAAGATTTATGCGATCCAGGTCCTGATGAAGATGTGCATATTAAACTCCAGTCTTTGTCTTAGTTTTAGAAGTCCTATCTTCTAAATTTTCTTTTCAGTAAAGTCAATAAATGTATTGTTTTC
>JAFIDM010009631.1:225766902-225804516 GCA_023159025.1 Thereuonema tuberculata
CCCCCCCCCCCCATGTTTTTAATATGAGCACTTAGAGGATCTTAATTAACTATTTTTCTAGACCAAATTATTAAGTTTTCATTGATATGTATTTTACTTTGCAGTTATAAAGGAATAAATAATTGAATAAAATAATACTGATGTTTGTTAATCACTTGGTTTAATGTAGGATAACAAATTTCCTTAAGGTGCTCATAATCGCCAGACTTCCCCTATTTAACGTATTATTGACGACTTTTTCAACATGCATCATATAACTGTAAAACATTGGGCAGATACCGGAAAAAGAACATAATACAGTATAACATGATATAATACGACATGGTAATTATTGTTAGAAGTTACTTGACAGACAGTATTCAATTCCTCATTGAATAGGGTTCATACGAAGCCGTTTTAAATGCTCTGTTTATGTTCTTAGATATGGTATTGTTTTTAAAACTGGGAGGAACCGTAGACTAAGCATATCCCCGGAGTGGGTAGGCTTTCTATACACAGTGGTGGAAATATGGTTTTGATTTTTATGAACTAAAACGTTCAAAAATGCAAGTTGTTCCTGTTCCTCTTTTTCACATGTGAAGGCTAACTCGTTATGTGTTTTGTAAAATTGGGTAACAATGAGATTAATAGCTTCTTCATTGACTTTGAGAAATGAATCATCTACGTACTGTGTCATTCCATGTTAATTCAGCAAATGCAGTGCGCATCACCATTTTTGTTTTTGATGAAAATTTGGGTGTGCATTCTACCTACCTCCTAGACCTTAGAAATGTCTTTGGTTTAAAACATTTACCCCTCCACATATAGGTAATTTTATGCTACAGCCCAAAGCAAAAAATGGTATTTCAGAACTTTTTCTTTTGAGCTGTAACTTTCGTCCAATCAAAGCTACAAAGTTCAGTCATACCTCATTTGAAAGATTAAAAAAAAGAATATATCTTTTTTTTTTATTATTATTACCAAATTTGAAATTTTCTCAAGACTATTTTTTCAGGTCAAAGTTTACCTAACAAAACTAAATTTTTGCCAGTTTTGGAAATTTAAAAAATTATGAAGGGCTTGGAATATCAAGTCAATTTTTTTTTCTTAAATACATGTCGATGGGTACTATTTGTGTAAAAAAAATTGGTTGTTATTCTGACCCCTTCGTAAGATATGATCCCCAGAAGTAGTGAAATTTTCTGAAAACGCAGTTTTTAAGGCAAAAAAAGGCCATTTGGGGGGAGGGGTAAAAATATTTTTACTCATGTGAGCGAAAGTACTGTTTACTGCTTCACAAAACGTTAAAAATAAAAAAAAAAAATAAAAAATAAAAAAAAATTGTTATTATAAATGTTTCTAAACTGGTTTCCCCAGCTAAGAAAAAATGGCGGGTCAAGATCAAAGCACTTGCCCTAGCCACCAGTCTCCATCATATACGCAGCAAATGTGATCTCACAACTTTGTCTAGGGTTTATAGGTTCATAGTCGTGAACTATGGGAAAATCCTTAAATCTGATGAGAAGGATTGTCTGTCTGGCTTAAGTGGAATGAAGCTGCGGAAATACCGGGTTTGAGGTATTTGTAAAGCTATTTTTTATCTGTTCTTGAGGCTCTTTTTTGCTGCCTTGACATCGTCAGAGGAAACATAGAAATGCTCAGTACAATATGTAAAGACGTCAGATGGTTTCAAAATTTGATCACTCACAGGCCGCTGCAAAGTAGCCTCCTGACTGTTCCCTCAATCTCATCAAAGGGGCTTTTTCAATGTGACATGGCGAAGAAATGCCACTCTGCTTTAACTCCAAAGTCCTGTTCATGGTGCCTTAAGTTACTGAAGTTTTTTTTCTATTTTTATATTGTGATGCTACTTCATCTGAAAAATAGACTTTTATTAAAATTACAGGATGATCCTACTTGAGTTTTTGGATAAGGATCTTTTGAAAAGCAAATAATGCAATGATGTTATGAAAAAGGTAGTCACTAACAAAACAAAAACTTTGAGTGTGGATCTGCCCATCCTTTTTCTAGTAGATGACTTTGTTTTATAATAATATATTTAAAAAAAAAATGCTCTTAAACCTGGGTTTCCCCAGCTAAGACAAAATGGTGGGTCAAAAACCAAAGCACATTTTATCAAGTTTTAAAAAAAAAGTGTGCAAGGTGGATTAGGGATGGGTGGTTGTGTGCTTGAATTTTCTAACTATTCGTATTGTGTTGAGTATCACATCCTTTTGGAGTTATGCATAAGAGTTTTTGTGAAGTCCTAGTGTGCTGAGGCTGTGGTGCAATGTGTGAGGCAACAGACCAGTGGCGGATAGGACGATGGGTACAACACATCCTCAGTCCTGCCTCCACTACTTCTGGAGATCATACAATAAGTCGGTGTATTGTGTTATTGTTATTATTATTCCCCATTCTGAACATGAAGATTAATTAGTAGTCAAAACGTTTTTAGTGTAATTTTTTTGGAACTTTAGATCCTTATAACTCCCAAACAACTTTGAATTATAAATCAATTTTTATTTTTTTGTGAAGCAGATAAAAAGTACTCATGTGAGTAAAAATATTTTTACCCCTCCCCCCAAATAGACTTTTTTTGCCTTAAAAACTGCGTTTTCAGAAAATTTCACTACTTCTGGGGTCATATCTTACAAAGGGGTCAGAATAACAAGCCAATTTTTTTACACAAATAGTACCCATCGACATGTATTTAAGAAAAAAAAATTACTTGATATTCCAAGCCCTTCATAAGTTTTAAAATTTCCAAAAGTGGTAAAAAATTAGTTTTGTTAGGTAAACTTTGACCTTAAAAAAATAGGCTTTGTCTTTAGAAAATTTCAAATTTGGTAACAATACACACACAAAGAAAAGGTTTTTTTTTTTTATCTTTCAAATGAGATATGACTGAGTCTTGTAGCTTTGACTGGAAGAAAGTTACAGCTCAAAAGAAAAAGTTCTGAAATACCATTTTTTGCTTTCGGCTGTAGCATGAAATTATCTATATGTGAAGGGATAAATTTTTAAAAAATGAACCAAAGACATTTGTGAGGTCTAGGAGGTAGGTAGAATGCACACACAAATTTTCATCAAAATCAAAAATGGTGATGCGCACTGCATTTGTTGAATTAACATGGAATGACCCTACTTATTATAGATGGTAATATTAGTTTTGATTTCCGGGATGGCCATGGCTTTCACCGCTATAATAGCTGAGGTATACAGCCCCATGAAAACACCAAATGTCCTGCTTAAAAATGCATTGTTGGAATGTGAAAAGTTGTACATTGAGGAGATCCTAAATATATCACAGTCCATGCGTACAACATTTTTCAGAAAGTTAAAACAAAATAAAATATACAAATAATCTTTGCAAGAAAGAATATTTTTTTCCTCTCTAAATAGCACCCCGCGCCCCGTGACTGATGCTTAATGGTTTCACCGTTAGATGTTCGGTTGAGTTAGAACTTGTCAAGTCTATATCAATGGAAGGTTTCTCTATCTCCTTTAGACTGATGATAGCCACTGTATCTAGTGTCTGAAACTAGTCATATTTTAATTTTTTTAAACGTTTATATGTGTGCTTTTAGCCATTTTTTAAAGTTAATAAATAAAATTAACTTAACTATTTATATATAAGTAAACTATGTATTTTAAACTACTTTTTTTGTAAATCCATATGATTCAGCTTCTCATTTGTGAATAGTTTTAAGTCTTTTTTTTTTTTTTTGGTTAAAAGGAATTAAAAATATAGAGTAAAACAATATAATGTGTAGGAGTATGTATATATATTGAAAGGATTGATCTTTTTTAGTTATTTTAAATTATTTCATGAAAACTGTGAATTTAATCCTATAGTTATTTAAGAAAGACAGAAATAAAAGAAAGTTATTTAACAACATATCCAATTTATTTTTCATATTTTTTTGAGTTGTTTGTACAAATAAACAATAAAATTCAACACTTCTATTATGTAAATTCAATCAAAAGCAGTTTTTAAAGCATCTGAATTCCAATCACGTTCAATTATTGTGCGATTTCCTTCTCCTATTCTTGTCACGAACTTCATTTTCAATGTGAAAACGGTATCTGTGAATGAAGAGAAACAAATTGAATATGTTTAGTAATAATATAGAATAAGTAAAAAAAAAAAATTTTTTAAAATTTTAAAAAAATGAAGTATGAAAGAAAACCTAGTTTTTTATATATGTTATAAATTCTACAACAGTTTCTCTAATTCTGAATTATAATTTTGTATAAATATTTTAAATATATTTTTATATTTAAAAATTTGTCTAGTATACGAATTGGATTTTCCAAAAATCCAAAGCAATTTTTCAAACCTTACTTCATGGTTCTGCACATCAGAAAATGCATTGATGGCTAGTTTGATATTTTTATGCTCATAATTATATAAATGGCGCTTATTTAGGTAATTATTACTTCGATACCAAATATTGAGATTACATTGAACGGACAAATTTTCCACATTTATTAACGCTAGTAATATTTGCTTGTAATTTTATAAAAAAAGTTACATTGTATTCAAAGTTTTAAACGTTGAATATATAAATTATAAAATATTGAAATAATAAGATAATATTTACTAAAAGAATAAAGAACTTAGGAAAAGTTAATAATTAATAATAAATAAATAAATAAATAAATAGCTTAAAATTGCATCCGAAGATCAAAGTCGAGAGGTCACTTGTTTTCGAAAAAAGCTAAAGGAATGAATGAAATTTAGAAACATTTAAATCAAATGATGCTTTTAACAGTCATTTCTTCTCTTCAGCCTAATATATTCTAAACATGAAGATCAACTATTATAAGGACAATAATAATATATATAAACTACTGACCTAGTTCCATTTTTGTCCTGATGTTTTTCTTATCATTCCTTTATTTATTCGGTTTTCTCGGCTTCTGGCTTGTAGGTCTTGAAAGGAAAGGAATTGTAGAAGCCTGGATAATAGCCTGGATAATTGTAGAATCCTGGAAAGACAGTTGGGTTAGTGTAGAAGGCGGGGTTTGAGGAATAGATTGGGGTCTGTGGTGAGTACAGCTTGTAGAATGGTGAAGTAGAAGGTACATAGGCAGCTGCTGGGTAGTATTTGAAAGGGGTTTCGTCAGTTTTGTATTCATATTTATAACCGTATCCAGGATAGTTGTAGTAATAGACTTCACTGGCAGCTGCAACAGCAACAAGGGCCAAGAGAGCAACCTGAAAAGTAAAATGGATAGTTAATTGCTAAATCTATCTATTTTCATATAATAATAATATGATATAAAAGTATAGAACCGGTATTCGAAAAGAGACATTTCTCTTTTATATTTTATTTAATGGAAAACATTCTACTTAAATCTTTTAATATATACTTACAAAAATTTCCATTATTTTATAAGAGCTTATTATGAATTTGAAATTCCGAGATATTTATATATTTATACAATTTTCCATCATAAAATGTTCTAAATTTTCTATTTTTTTCTATTTTTTACAATTATTTATTTATTTATTTATTTTTTAATTTATTTACTGCAATACTTCTTTTTATCCAATGGATTCTAGGAAAACAATCGACGACATACCAATCATTTGTTGGAATACGATTAGATTTTGATGAAATTTTATATACAATCCTTTTACACAAATTCTTACTCAAAAAATCACTCACATTAAGAATGTATTTGCAACTTAAATAACAATTTTGGAATAAAATGGGCAATATTATGAAATATCAAAATTGTAGTGTTCTTTGTCTCAAGACATAAACTTCAACATTCATTTTAAGAAGCAAAAAGAATAAACGATTTGTCATTACTGTAACTAAAGAACTTATCCTAGGATGCTGAAATTTAAAGTGGGATATTCATTTTAAATATGAATGCTCAACCGACTTGCTGCAATTTTGGCCGTAGATTAGTTACTTAAGAAGTAACTAAAATTCTTAAGAGTTAAGATTCACTGCTATATACGAAGTTATCTTAAAATATCCTTTTAGAATTCAAAAGCTGACACGACAATTATAATTTTCTTTAATGTAAAGAAGCTTCAAGAGAACTTAGTAACATATTAAAAACTATAAAACCAAACCATATAGGTAATGTCAGTTATTTAAAGCAAATACATAATAATATTAAAATTAGAGTTTGACGTAAATTTAAGGGTTTTTCTTATTATTTAAGAAATTCAGCTAAAAGAAAGAAACTGATGTAAAGGAAAGTGACTCCTAACATTTTATCTAAGCCCTGGATCGTTGATTTTGTGAGCTTGACTGATGAGCTTTAATGAAAGGCCGTTCAATAAGTAATATTTTTTTCAAAGTAAATTCTTGTATTCAGAATGAACAAATTCTGATCTTATAACGGTAGAAAATATTTGGTTTTTTTTTTTTACTCATAGTAGAGAAGATTAGTTTAAAGATGTATTTATACTTAATTTCCTGTTAGATAACAAAAAGTGATCTTACCAAAGTCTTCATGTTGAAGTAGTGGAATTGGAGGCTAGAAGATGGGTCTGTGGCGATGTCCGAGATGCGTTCGGTCAATGTATCATGGATTCCTCCTTCGGTTTTTATACCTTTCTGGGTTCTCCGAAAATGAAATCTCAAGGACGGGTGACACCCAAAAAGTGCCCGAGGTCAAGCAGTGTGAGGGGAATAATTTAGAAGGGTATTCTTCATTTGCAAGTTTAAGATTTATGTTGATTTTAAGATAGATGCTGCATTACGCAGGTTATGTGTCGAGTTCCACGCCTTACCATTATGCATCTACTAGTTAGTTATGGATTCAGGACTCATAAAGAACAGTCATATATCTGACTTGTTTGATGAACAAAGTGCAACTACGCTAAAGAGATGAAAGTGTTGAAATTATAATAAAGAAATTACATAATTTTTTTAATTTTAAGTTCTGTATTTTAATTGAAACGATATTACATTAAATTAGTTACAGTAATTATTTCATTATTAATTTCATTACTTTCGTTATAGCATATTGAATTACTTAAATTTCTTTTTATTAAGTAATACTTAAAATAATCACATAACTTATAACAAAGTTACTGTTTATTAATATTATATTTAAAAACAGCACCCTAATTTTATTATTAGTAGATGTAGACAATTACAATTACATTTATAAACTTAATATATCATTTTAAAATTATATTCAATGTTACATGTAATTGGTCAGTGATATCTAATACAAATTAACAAATTTTATATGATAAATAATCTAATTTGTTAAACCAGTATTCTAATATTATCATTTAAAAATCATGGATCTATGTGTAATTTTCATTTTTCACCACATTTTTCTTTCATGACTAATAATTCATTAGATCAATTTAAAACAAAAACGCTACATGAGGTTTCCAATATTTGAAAATCAATATCGAAATCGAATACGTGAACAGCTTCTTACCCAGAATTTTCAAAGGGTCCAATTCTTATAAAAATGAATTGGAAGTGTAGTAGCTTCAAGTAGCTATCAAAATTTGATGTCATCTATAGTTGGTGTTAACTCAATTTAAGACTCTTTAACAATACTGCATATAATAGCATTACAATTACGATATCCCTAATAATTAATTTTATTATATTCATTTTAAATCGGAATAATAAATCCGTGTTCATTATATGCTTTCTGATAAAACTTTAACAATGCTTTGAAGCTGAGTGGTCGCAAACTTTAAGATTAATTTTTATTATTATAAGTTTTTATTTGTAAAATGGCATCATTTGTAAACTTTTTCGCCTATTTTTAGAAATAAGTGACATTATGAAAGACTACAATAAAAAAACTACTTTGAATTTAATAACGAAATAAAATGGTTTCAGATAATAATAACAATTGCTGTTTTAATTTGACAAATTCTAATTAGAATTTTTTAATAATGATCATAAATAAGCTAATATATATATAATATATAATATAATATAAATTACAAAATTAATGTTTACTAAATCATTTAATAACATTTTAACAGAAATGAAGGCATAGACAACAGATCGAAACTTCAAATGATATTTAAAGATATTAAAAATAATTATGATTTGAAATATAGTTTGGTCCTGAAGGAGGAGTGAGACATGATACTGAAGGTCCTTTTTTTTTTTTTTGAGGGATTTCCTCACTCCGGGATGAGATATAATCTCGATAATTCGGCCCCGTACCTCGGGCCTTCTTCGGGAGATGTTTTAAAGTCTACTATCATTTAAAAAAATCTTTGCGAGTTTTAATTTCTATTTTTCGTATTTATAAATTATAATATATACTGAGAAGAATAACTTTTTTTTCCTATCAATTAATTAAATCTGCACTACTTATTAAGTTGCTTAAATCCAATTAATTTTCAACTTTTCAAAGCACACGCATATTAGTAGATTGCTAAAAGGATTACCATGTGTTGCTAGAGATCTACAGGAACTCATTATCTCATTTCCAATCTTTTTTAATAGGTATTTTTAACAACTTAACAAGCATTTTTCTAGATAGGGATCTATGTAAAAAAAATTTCAAAAAAAAAAAAAAAATTGTCTGTGTTCGTGAATATGCAAATCAATTTTCAGAATGATCCATTCGCACACACACACACACACACATTCACAGACTAACTGATTTTTGAGCCTCAATTTCCTAGGAAAATAGGCCAATAATACTTAGAATCACAAACAAAGTTTTTAATTAAAGCATTTGCTGTAATGAAATTAAAATATTTCTGATTATTGTTTATAAAAATTATATACATTATTAAAGTTAAAAATCTCATATATAGAGCATAATTATTTTTATTATTATTAACACGTTTTTATTAGCTCGTTTTCTTGTCTGTCTGTTTGTTCGGTACAAATTTTGCAAATGATTTTAAACTAACTATCCGATGAGCTAGAGACTTGAAACTTTAAACATAGCTCTGAATTGGATGACAATGCAATATCAACTCGCTTTCTTAACATTAACATTGTCTGTTCGTTAGGGAACCCTAATTCTTCGGATGACAGGTCGGTGCGGCGCTGCGTTGCCGACGCGCACTGTCAGTGTTTTTGCAAATGGCCGCATGGCGCTGGAGATGTCGCGCAAGCGATGCCTACAGAAGGAGAAGCAAAAACGACAAGAGAAGAGAAACTGAAACAAACCTGAAATTTACCACGTACAGTAAAACCTCTTTAAGTCGTCTCCCGGATAAGTCGTCACTCCGTTTAAGTCGTCGTTTTCCTTTGGTCCCGACAAAATCTCATACACAACAAAGTAAAATAACCCTCGTTTATCCGTCACCAAATTTAATTCTACTCCGGATAACTCGTCACCCTCAAAAATGGCCAAAAGCATCTTTCTTCTCCATTTTGCATGTTATCGTGATGTCTTTTCAGCCCAGCCCCTTCACTTTAAGAAAGCCAAGCATTTACGGGGAATTTTCGACCATGCCTGTCACTTCGGAAGATTTGGGTTCTTGGAATCTCGCTGTTAATCATTCAAAGCATACTTCTCGCTGCGACTCTGTCGAGTGTAGACGTTTTTCTTGACCGCTTCTGAATGTGACTTCATTTCATAGCGAGTAAGCCCCGCTATAAGGGCTATTTTTTTCTCTTGCAATCGAAATTGGTTTGATTACGTTTTTAACATGTCAGGGAAACGAAAAGTTACCTTGTTATCTTTTAAAGAAAAAAAAAGACTTAATTGCACTTTTTGAAAAATCAAATGATTCGAAACAGCTTTTGCCAAAGAATATCATATTCCCAGGACTACATTAAATGATATTCTTTCATCGAAACAAGTAACTGAAGAAGCTGACTGCAAAGACAAAAGAAAGAGAATGAGGAAATCCAAGTTTGACGAGATCGAGAAGGTTTTAGTTCGATGACTAAAACATGCCAGATCGCAAAATGTGCCGATTTCTGCTGTGATTCTCAAAGAAAAAGTAATAGAAATTGCTAAGGAGTTGAATATTGAAGATTTTGGCGGCAGCAATGATTGGCTGGAACGTTTTAAAGACAGACATTGCCTTTCTTTTAAAACGATTAAAATATGGTAACTAATTATTTATTTATTTATTTATTTTTCATTTTCCACTCATTCATTTGCATGTATTGATTTATGAAAATCTTGTTTTTCTCACCGACTACTTCAGTAATTCATGAAAATACTGTATTTCAGTGTTTTTTTTGGGGTTTTTTTTTCCAAAAATGCCCACTCCGCCTAAGTCGTCATTCCGCTTAAGTCGTCAAAAATGTTTGGTCCCTTGAGTGACGACTTAATGAGGTTTTACTGTATCTCTGTTATAATCTCATCAAAATGTTTAAAGTCGATTGAAAAATTTCATAAATACACAACACTAAAAAGCAGAAAATAATAATAATTATTATTATTTTTTTAATATACCATGTTTTTAAGACGGACTAAAAACGAGGGGCGCAAGATAATATACACTCCATCCATAACATCTCAATTATCTACTGCATGAGTCCCACGTTTTTCGTTTTAAATCTTACAAATATTTTCATAGCTATTACAAATTTACAATCACAAAGTTTCAGGACTATCTGTATGGGGTTAGGAATCTGTATAGGGCTAGGAAAATTATTTTATACTTTTTAGTCCGTCTTAAAAACGTGGTATATTAAAATTTTTTTAAAAATAATTATTAATTTAAATCTATTACAAAAAAAGAAAATAAAAACCATTAAAAAGTCCATACGCTCTCAGGAGAGTTCGCAGAAAAAGAAATAGAGGCTCCTGTGATTTCTAAACTAAATTCTAATAATTTCATTGTTAATTTCAAGTGAAGGAAATTCTTCCATATAATCGTTAATGAGTGATGAATTTATTTTGGAAATTTAGAAATAAACTTGATTCTCTAGATGAAGTTCATTATTATTATTCTAAATATTTGTGGTTTTTAATAAAAAGGAAAGTTGTCGCACATCTTCATAATTTTTGAGTTATTGAATTACAATAATAAATAAGCAAATTAATAACTCAAATTGATCAGAATCCATTAAATCCATTAAAGTTTCTTAATGTTACTTTCTTAGTAGATAATGTATAGTGATTGAATAATCGTGGTTATTGGGCTCAGATCTAGTACATTATCCTAATCATTAGGGTTTCATATTTCATGATTTCTAATAACGGATCGAGTTCAAACCAGTTAATAAGCTATAGATTGTTCAATCTAATGTTTGTTGTATTTTTGGTAGTTCTGAAATATATCGGGAACCAAAAACCAGATAAATATTAAAAAAATATGCATTTTCAAATTAGCCCTTATTGCAAACATTATATTACGTTTTCTATATTTGTATGTTCATAAATAGAGTAACATAATTTATCGACATTTGGTCTTGATTCTCAACTAATATTTTATAAACTTCTGTAATGATTTTGTCAGTTCTGACTGATTTAATCATATGACATAATGGATTATAAGCATCTAAAAAAGTCAGAATGAAAAATGTAAAAGGTAAAGCAATTTGAAGGTTGCGACGAATGGAAACCCGTTACATGATCACATGACATTCCAATTGACCTAATTTCAGGGTATTGGCAGAGACCTTCACTCTTAATATTGGCCTTCAAGGTTTAGGAATTGAATTTTTTTTTCCGCCTCTAAGACTAACCTCGCCTAAAATATACAGCCTTTTTTTTTGTATTTAATTATTAAGTGTTTAAAACAAAGGAGAAATTGTGAAATTATATAAAGACAATTAACTGCAAATAAGTAGAAAAGAAAATATTATATTTTAATATTTATCTGAAAATTTAACTTTAACAATATCAATTATTGTAATTCAGTTAGAATATTATAATAACAAAGATTGTAGAATTTTAACAATGTTTTATTTTATATAATTTTAAGTTTTATAAAAAAAAGTCAGTGGCTTTATTTGGTTTAATAAATGTTAAAAGAGTAACAATGTTTGTTATTTTAAATTAAGTATCTTCTCAATCAATTTTAGCATATAAAAAATACATATAAAAACCGCAGTTTGTAGGCTTTGGAGTCAGTGGAAGTAAGGCTTCAGGCATTTAAGTAACATACAAACCGTCGGAGTTTTGTGGCTGACTATCTCCTGGCACTTTTTTTCCCCATCAACCACGATTCTCCCTCGCGTGTCCTTCCATTGTTTCTTTAATTAGTATATAGCACTGGGGTTCGTCTCTGTCCGATCTCCAAAACACTTGGACATCCGGACGGGACTGTCCCATCATTCGCCATAAACTAATTAAAGAAACAATGGAAGGACTCGCGACAAAGGGGAAAAGAAAAGTGCCCGAAGATAGTCTGCCATGAAACTCCGTCGGTGCGTATGCACTGAAAAGACGGGATTAAGTTGTGGTTAGGAGGTGAGACCAACGCCAGCCCGCTTTTAACTCGCTGAAAAGAAAACCCATTCTTCAGATGGCTGGGTGGATCCCAGGACCAGTATGGAAGAGAATTCAGAGTGGAATTAAGCCCAGCTCCTTTACCACTGGGTCATTCCACACAAATCAGCAAATGCCTCTCAGGTGACCCTCTCCAATTTTAATGAAATTTAGCACAAAGGTACCTTCACTCCTTGTATGAAAGCCTACCAAATATTATTGTCCTAACCGTAACCATTTCTGAGAAATAGCATTCAGAAGTAAGGTCTGCAATTTGTAACTGGTTTTCCATAAACTTTTCGGGCATTTTAAAGCTGCATAAATAAAGAACAACTTGAGCCAGAAAAACAAGCTTTCATAAACTGAGAGTATGTATATATATCGTAATAAATAATGCATTAAAATTAGTTTGAGTCTTTTAGTTTGCCTGAGATAGGCTTACAAAGTAGGCATTTTGTAATGTTATCGAAAACAAAAGTGAAGTTTTAATCCTTCATAGATTTTGAGAATAAAGCTGGATAAGTATGAAATTTTAAACAGGAACTCTTTAAGTACTTTCTGATACATAAAATAAATATTAAGCAATTCCGTTAGTTATTTAAAAAAATATGAGGTTCTCAAATTGGTAGTAAAAACAAGTTGAAATGGTTTTAAGAAGCAACAATCTACTTTATTTATGAAGTCAACTTTAATAACATCTCTGTAGGGAAAATCTATTTTAATACAATATTAAATACAATATTTATGAATTTTAATTTTGATAGAAGCGTTAAAATTTTTTTGTACCAGTTCTCTGATCCAATTCAAACATCTGTCCACTGTGACTTTGGGAGCTTTCACTATGCAGATGATATTTGTATATGGAATCCAAATTTTGTCTTTTCTACAGGGTCTTTGTCTTTTCTATTATCTTATGATAATAAATGTCATTATCAAATTATTAATTAGTAAGATATCATAAGAGGCGGAGGATGAGATGCTGTGGCCCTCCATCAGACCTTTCATAGAAATATTAGTCCTCAGACTTCTTAAGGTTGTGCACCACTGACTTAAACAATGTAATATGAATCATCCACTGAAATTAAAGAAGACTTGAATTCGTCAGCTTCAGTTTTAGGAGTGTCACCATTGAAACCCGTATCTAGTAGTTATAAACACACTTATGGGCAGGCCCCCCCCCCCCATCAAATTCCGGGCCCAGATACCAAATGCAATACCGGGCCTCCCCCCCCCCCATGTTATCAACAAAATCATAAATTCTTAGCCAAAAATATCGCAAAAACACCACACGATTTCATACTTCTTCAGCAGGGGTAGGCAGACTTTTGTAAGGTAAGGGCTACCTCAAGTATACTCAAAGAGCCACAGTCACCTTAAGACTAAAAAAAACGGAATCTCCAAATCAACAACCAAAAAAAAAAAAAAATCTCCAAATCTACAACCAAAAAAAAAAATATTTTGCGGTCCGCAAGTTTAGTGTTAATGCGGCCCATGCGTGTATAATTATGGTTTATCTTTTTTTTTTCGGTTGAAAAGTTTTTTATAAGCCTATAAGTGTAGGCTTACAATGTTTTTTGTTTTTTTTTGGTTGAGCAGATTGTAACATTTGTACTTTATTGAAATTTGTAATCGCTTTTTCTTGGAATACTTGATGAGGCCCAGTCTCACCCAGACTCTACCTCCTGCGGCCCCCGGATAATTTGAGTTTTGATCCTATGGTTCAAGCAGCCCTCTATCAATTGGTTTCTTACTCGAGGGTTCAGGACGGGCGGGCTTCGGGCTGACCATCCGACCTCACTTGTCTCATTGATCGAGAATCGCTGGGAGCCTAAACCTCTCGCATACCTAAGGCATGACCTTTAGTGGAACACCTTTTACAATTAAATTGATAATTAAATTGCTATTATTAAATGCCAACATGAATTGTGACAGAAAGTTCATGGCCTAATATATAAAATTAACTTTGACTTTATATGAGAATTATTTCTAATTTAAGTTTATTATTAAGAGTCATTAAAGAATTAACATTATTAAGAGATTTTGATTTTGAATTGGTAACTGGTAGTGTTAGCTTCGATGATAAGGGGCCAATCTCCAGACTAGAAGAGCCTGTTTGGATAACTATTGTTATTGGAAATTCTGCCCTCATTATTTCTACAGCAGGAGGGCCAAACTCTTTGGTTTGGTCAGTTGGGTATGTATTTAACAATTGTCTATTGTCAGATGCACTTCCCGTTAGCTGATAATCTCAAGAGTCTGTACTTCTTTTATTAGATTATAATAAAATCTTTTTTATTATATTTTTATTCCTAATCTTTTGTGACTTGTTCTTATATACGTGCTACATCGTAGGTATTAATGTGCTACTTCGTATTACTAATATTTTGTGTAAAAAAATAACCGCCAATTGTGTAATAAATCGCTTATGAATACTGTTGACATAAACAATTTTATTATAACTAACTAACTAACTCCATGGCACTACAGCCCATGTAGGGCCTTGGCCTCCTTAACAATATGAGCCCACTCTTTTCTATCTTGCGCCTTTCTCCTCCATACTCGTACCTGGAGCTTTTTCAAATCGCGTTCCACATCATCAAGCCTTCTAAGTCGTGGTCTTCCTTTTAATCTTCTACCACCAGGGTTTCCAATGAAAAGTTTCTTAACTCCACGGTTCAAATTCATCCTTTGGAGATGGCCTACCCATTGGATCCTTTTACTTTTAACAATTGAAACCAAGCTTGGCTCCTGAAATAATTCCATTAGTTCTTTATTAGTGCGGATACGCCACAAACCTTGGTCACAAATAGCTCCATAAATCTTCCTCAGAATTTTCCTTTCCCATATACCAAGAATGGAAATATCCTTACATGATAACGTCCATGCTTCGGCCCCATACAAAACAACAGGTCTGATCATGCATTCCATAATTAAATGACAAGACGATACCTTTTTTTTTTATTTTTTTTGTTGCTGCGAAAGGAGAATGGGAAAACAGCTCGCGAACGATGTGTGTAAAGAGATGAAGACTTTGTTACAATTCTGTATCTATAAAATGAACTACCATAAAGAACTTATAATTGCATTTTATAAATTGTACTCATCATCTAACATTGTAGGCTACTCATCATTTTTACTTTATTTCATCATCTTTAACAATGTTAATGAAGAAGACATTGATTTTTATTTCTCGATAATTAAATTTTCAATATTTAATTTCTTCTTTGCTATTGATAAAGCATTTATTTTAATGAAATATTATTATTAAACATCCAATATATTATGATAAGGAATTAATATACATTAAAAACCATGGCATAACAACAAGACACAGCAATTACAGCTATCTCTGGGCCAAGTGTCGAAAAGGGCCTGCTCATCCATAGAAAATTGAAAGTAATATATTGTACGTACATTCCAATACATTACATATTTCCTTGGAACTATATATAAATAAGAAATGCTGATATATAGATAGGAGCACCTGTCCGAGCACTTTCTGAGATTCAGGTGAATACTGATAAATATTGTGAATGTTTGCGGCCACTGGTTCGTGAAATAAGGTGATAGACTATTAGACTGAATAAGATCTGTAACTCTCTGTTTATTCGTATGCTGCAGGGGTTCAAATAGACTATTTATAAGGGCTGTGATTGATTGGCGTGCTTTTACAATTGATTGGTGATTTAATTTATACGTGGGCTGTAACTGAATTTTAACTGTATTTTTAAATAACAACGAATCAGGAGGGAGAAGCACGGCCAAACGGAAAATTTGAATTGAATAACGGATTTAAACGATAAACAATAAAAATTAGAATATACAATTGATAATAGAATAAATGTTGATACAATTACAAATGTAAGACAACTAAGAATATACAAGGGTAAATAGAACAATTATAAAAAAGATAAATGTGAATATAAAAATCATTACAATATATTAATGTACCTACAGACAATATACTGATATACAGCATATACTGAGTAGGCGATTAAGAAGAAAAAGATTAGAATTTCTTCATAAGGACCCCTGAAAACAGTTTACTACTGTTTCATACCTGTGTCATATATTTTTTTAAAAAAAATTAGAATTCTATGTTGATATTGTAAGTTTGTTTATTCTTATCTATTAGTAGATTATTTTCTCATTTGTAAAAAATTGTCTTTTTGAAAGAAAGTTATTATAGAAAATATTCTGGAATTTATTAAATCAAAAACAATGAAAGAAAAATGTAAAATTAATAAGTTTCTTATTTTTATTAACAATATCAACTAAATTACTATTAATTGTAAATTCAATAAAATAGTCGTTTCATTTTAAGCAAAATATATATTTTTATTATCTTTATAAAATTTGTACAAAGATAACATAACAATTCACATTCATTGTAGGAGGGAGGAGAAATAAAAATTTACAAAAAATGGAAGTATGTTTATTCATTTTTCATTTTTTGCCAATTTTGTTTTGTTTTGAGGTCGGTACTCATAGATCCATAGTTAAAGCCAGTAAGTCGTCATTCTGCAATAAAGAAATAATAAATAAATAAATAAATAAATAAATAAATAAATAAATAAATAAATATTTTTTTTGATGTTCTTTTAAGTAATAATACTTTATTTGATGTGATAATTGAGAATTATAAAATAACAATTGTCAATATGTAATTCATAGTAAAATTAATTTAAATAAAATTTACTGACAGTTTCAGATGAATATTTAATGCTTGTTATAAATGTATTTTTTTCAGGATTCTTTTGATATTACATTTACCATAAGAAAAACATTTATTAAGCATTTCTAGATGACTAATCATAAACCGATTATAATACGTTTAAAATAACAAAAAATTGGTAAAAAATTGTTTCGCCGAATCTCTTTCGTTATTTCGAACCACAATTACTATGCAACTGGAGAAGCAAAAATAAATAAATTCTAAACTATAGTAATATAATTTAAGTTTCTTTCAAGATATCTAAGATTATAGGTTACCGTATCCCACTATAGGCCTATGCAGGCTCTTGGAATCGCGGGAGGTAAGGCTTCCGGCGTTTCGCGACCAACAGACTGAGGTCGGGTGGTCAACCCGACGCCCACCCTAAGCTTATAGGTAGATGGCTAAAAATAAACCATTATAATTTATATTTACCGTATATGCTCTAATAAACGCCGAGGCTCTTATTGTCGCCGGTCTCTAATAAGCGCCGGGCTGCAGAGGGGATACGGCCAAATAGTAGCCGGTCTCTAACAGTAGCCGGGTCTTTGATATTTGCCTACCGTTACTAGTGTAAGCGTCCGTATCTTTATAGTCGTGCGTAATACCTTACGGTACATTGCCTTACAAAATGCCGCCGAAACGATCATTTGACATTGCCTTTAAGATTCGCACGGTGGAATACGTGAAAGAAACTTCCGTTGAGGCGGCCACCCGTCATTGCGGATTCGGATGACGAATAGCAGCGAAAGATACAGAAAGACATTGCCATTTATCTTTAACAGTCTTATGTAGCATGTGAAATTCAAATAAAATAGCTGTTTGTAATATTAGCAGGTATTTATGTGTAAAAATATTGCGTTCTGAAGGTTTTTGTTAATAATGGCCGGCCTCTAATAGCAGCCGGTCTCTATTAAGCGCCGGGAGCCGAGGCTAGCTTTGCAAATAAACGCCGGGGGCCTCTATTGGAGAATATACGGTACTTTAATAAAACATCAAAACTACAAGGCGATATTTCGCAAGGGTATCTTCCTTTGCTTCTTCAGGCTCCATTTTACAAAATTTTAAAATAAAACAGTTATTACAAAGGTATGTTTTAACATCCTACTATTGCTAGTATGTTCAAAATACTCAAATTATTACAAACTAATAAGTACAAATATTACAGAAAAAAAAATAATTTCTGTAATAAGTGTACTTATTATTTTCTAATAATTTGAATATTTTTTTATTTTAAAGTTTTATAAAATTAACGAAACAAGGGAAGATACCTTTGCGAACTTTCGCCTTGTAGTTATGATGTTTTTATTGAAGTAAATATGATTTATAATAAGATACGTAGAATATTATTGCTTTTCGGAAGATAAACCATTTTCTTCTTGTAGATAAGTGCAGTAATGATTTACGATAAATAGAAATTCATGGAGATCTAAAAATAAATAAGGAATAATTAGATATACCTCTTTATCTAATAAATATTCGAATATATTTTTAAATTTATGATAACTAATAATAATAAGTGCTGGGTGGATTTTCTTGAAACTTAGCATTACATAATATTTAAGTTCTAGAGATGATATAACTTTTATATTTCGAAGTGGGTTCTTGCCGAGAAATTAGCTCGTGAAGACGACTAAAGTTCCTTTAGAAAAAGCATAATGGATCTGTACGATGTCTTAAACAATAAATATTAAATTTTTTAACTAATCTATTAATTAGCACGTGATTGATGTGATTAAATTTATTCCAATTTTGTCAAAGTAATGCGTATTTATTATTTCTTTTCCAGAAAATGGGATACTCAGCAGATATTATAATTTTGAATGTGTGTGTGTTTTTTTTATTGTTAACCAGTCCTATTAGGTGTAATTACATAATTATTCCTATATTATAGTTGCTGGAAATTTGATGTATGTCATTTAGATTAATTTAAAGAAAAAAATATTAAAATTTAAATACACAGAGTTGTAATCTCTTTACTAAATAGAACACGTTAAGTACTTATTATTATTAAAAAAAACTTTAAAATATTAGAAATTGTTTTTAATTTTATTATTAATAATATCATAAACCAGTTGATTTTTAATTGCATTTATACAACTACTATTATAATTATCCCAATTTAGTTGACTAAAAAGTTTAGAATAAATTTATTCTAAAATTAATCATTTATTCCTAAACCAAAATTATTTGTAATTTTAGGTATATCAAAAACTTTTAACCAATTAGATCTAGTAGAATAATTTGAGATATAATTTTCTTTTATATTTTTATATTTATAAATATTTTTCAGAATAATGTACATACAAACTTTAAATGAAACTTTTTTAAATAATAATAAGAACCATTTAACATTGCTGAAATTTTTATATTTTCAAAATCTTAACTTGCTAAATTGTTAGATTTTTTTTTAATATGAAATGAAAACACAATACCTTTTATCTTGAAGTCGTTGATAGTTTTTTACCACCAATGGACAACATGAGGAACTGCAGCAACTGGAGTAGCCTTGCTTTCCCACTGATAACCACCTGGAATAGGCTTAGTATCAACGGAGTATTTGCTGTACCAGGGGTAGAGTTGGGCAGCAGCTACAGCCACCAAAACAAGCAGAACAAAAATCTGAAAAGAAAAAAAGGATATTTAAAAGGCTTAAGGATATCATCCAAAGAGACAAATCAACTTTCTTTTTTCCCCATGCTTAAAATTTAAAGTTTACATTTTTACGGTTCCTTTTCTAAATTATTTTGTCAACCTGCTTTCGCAGGAGAATGAGGCTCATTAAGTCAATCACACTGAGTGTTTCCCTCTCCCTCCCCATAACTCCTGAACCACTTGAAGCTTGGCTTGCGCATTTAAGGACAATCTATTTTATTTTTTATTTCCGTGTGGATCCATGCCGAGAAATTAGCGCAAGAAAATGAAAAAAATTCTCACAGGATACAATCAGAAGCAAAAGATGTTAATCCGTTTACAAATTCTCTTAAGGTTTAAGCCAGCTTTAATATGTTATTTGGACTACATAAATAAGTATTTGTGGATTTAAATAATTTTTCAGTAAGTGAAAAATACCTCCATGTTTGTACTTAGTAGACATTTTAATTAAAGTACGGAGACTTTTTTTGTTTAGAGCTGAACTCCTACTAACTAGGCTTTGATAAACGTTTATACTTATGATTTTAAATAATCCTAGCTTCAAGAAATTTTAATACAATTATTAAAAAAAAACCACTCAAACAAATAAATTTTTCAAGTGACCATTTTTGAAGAACATCTGGGTCATCAGCAAAATATTTTAAGTTCGTTCGCTTTTAGGTAAAATATTTTAATAGATAAAGCGGCTTTGTTGGGAACGTTTCTCATCTATTATTTATTTCCACTCATTATCTTAATAAATGAGATATTTTAAGTTTAATATAGACTAAATTCAACAGGAGATCCACAGTTTCACAATGTGCCTACGTTTTAGTGTATATTTAGTAAGCTGAATTCTAAAACTAATATGATATAATTGGCATTCCCATTTTCGAATATTTCGTACTAGATTTCAAAATAAGTTAATCCAAAAAGGAAAAAAAAAGAAACAAATGTTAATTGATCAAAATAAAATAGAGACGACAAAAAAAAAAAAAATTGAATATTACAGCAAAAAGAGAAGATAGTAAAAGCAACAACTGAAAGGAACAAACAAAACAGAAGAATGAATTATAGGGTCGTAACAGCTCTTTTTTTTTCAGGTATAATTGAATGTCAATTTAATTTAGTAGGTTCTTATCTATTAGCAAATCGGTAGATATCTTTCTTATAAAAATATCATAATACGAAAAATTGCTATTTATAATTCATTGTTTGAAACCTGAAATTAACTGCCAATGAAAATGAAAAATACTTATTTAGGCGTTTATTTAAATCAGTAATAGTTAATAAAAAAAGCAACATAAACTTTTAAAAATTTCCTGTAAATCTTCTCATACTTCTGCAGATTTATTGTTAATGGATGTAGAAAAACAGTAGCATGTCACGAATCAATGTAGTTCAATGAACTGCCGCTTGTGTCGCTACTTGATAATACGGGATCAGCTTTCCAAGGACTTTTTTCAGCAGAGATGTGATAAGAATCGTTGTACATCTGATCGTTATCACAGTTAATAAGTTTGAGAAGGAATTCAAAAAGTGAAATTACAAACTGACTTAGATGCAAAGATCTAGAAGAGAGTATATTTAATAAATTATAATGAAACGATCAGAATATATTTTATCAGACTAAATATAAAAATTCTTAAATTTAATATTTTATTTTTTGAGTTTCTCTAGTCAATTATAGTAATATTAAAGCTGATGTTTTTTTGTTTTTTTTTTCTAATTTTTAAATTCTTCCTTTTAATTCCTATAAGAAACTCAAGAAAAATATTGAGGTATATTATAGTTTGTTTCATAGTTTTATTGTAAATTATTATTGCTTACTACGTTTAACTACTTATCAAATCGGTCAAATTACTTTGTATATCTACGATTAAAAAGTACTATAAGCGTAAATAAGCTATCTTAATTAAGAAAATAAACACTTTTCAAACTACAATATCTATTGAAGTGCTTCATATATAGGAGTAAATATGTACTCAATGAAGAGATAGGGATACGTATTTCTCGTATGAGCATTCGTGGTTCATGGGAAGATATAGACTCCGACGTTTCATTGATCATCGAGAAGAGTTGAGGTTGGACGGTTTGCCCAATGTTTTTCATCTTTAATCCTTGGGAAAGAAACCTAGAGGATTAAGTGACCTCTGAGAAATATTAGGAGAACTAGGAAATATTAATCTAGCAAAAACCAACGCCCCACGCTTCCAATTGAACACAGCGAAGTGTTTATTGTAGACGCTAGTCTACAAGGCCTACTATTTAAGAGATATGTAATAGCAGAAAAAGATATAAAAAAATAGCCTCTTTCAGATAAAAGAAACTCCAAATCAGAAATCCCTAAGTTATATGATAATGAGTCACGAGATAATTTAGAACATTCATAAACTTTTCTTAACATAAAAACCATTAAATAAATTCATTATTTTTATATTATTATCTATAAATATTTTGTTTGTTTTGTTGTTTTATCAAATAATTCGGCAGTAATTGAAAAAATTTTCATATAAATTTCGTCGATCATTTTAAATAAAATAACATTTCCTGGAAAAAAAAAACAAAAAAAAAAAACAACAGATTTTTGAATGTGTTTAGTTAGTACTGGTAATAATAATAAAAGTACTTACAACAGCCTTCATGGTGAATAGTTTGTGATGCACTCTTTAAGAACTGAGCAGTGTGTGTGAAGATGAGGCGGAAGATGTTTATATAGTCTTTAAGTGTTGTTATTGCATCATCCGAAGATTCAAGAAATGGATTAATAAAAATGCAAGGAAGATGGCAGAGTTTGAGTGACAGGAAAGGAGCCACCAATTATAGGGCTTTTAAGATGAAACAAGACTTCTGATTGGAGAGAAAACTAATGTAATTAAAAAAGAGGATTAGGAAATGAGAAAAAAGAAAAAGGTGTGGTGCTAAGAAAATTATAATATGGACAACTATTTTAAAAGAAAATTTAAAGTGAAAGTATTATATTGTTTTCGTCTATTAAGCCTATTTTGTGTAAAATATCTAAAAGTAGTTTTCATATAATAAATACATAGTTCTTTTTTAAAAAAAATTGCGCGCTGAATAAAAATTCATCTGTCAGAATATTTATTCTCATTGAAAATATTTGAAAAAGAATAAATTACCTTTTTTGTTTGTCTTTAAACTCAGTTTACTAAAAATTTTATAAATATCTTATAAGTATTTATGATTTATGTTTGAATGCAATTGTTAAGGAAAAAACAAACAAAAATACAGGAATTTGTTCCTGCTACTCGTTATACTTGAAGTAATGAAAAAAAAAAAAAAAAAATCGTTTGTAAAATAAATAGATAATAATTGACTTTATATATTATGTTCTTATTAAATTATAGTAGGTTATAAAACGATCGCCCCCTCCAGTCAAGTGGTAAGAAACTGAGGAGCCAGGTTCGAACCCCGTCAGAGTTGGAATTCTCCTTCCGATGAGTCCTAGAGTTCATCCAGAGCTTCGCAGAATGCATTCCGGGTTCCTTCCCGTGAATTAAAGATGTCGTGATCCCAATTTAGTTGTGTTGGTCCTGGAATTGCCGGGAACCTTACCTCGGGTGAACCCTAGGTTAATGGAATACTTTGATTTAATAAAGAATAAAATAAAATAATGTATAATAAAGAAAATAAAGAATGAAGCAGTATAGACGGACATTTACTACTTCTGAATTTTTAATAATTTACACTGTTACTATTTCTTCATCCGAATGTTAGTGCGCTGTTCCGTTTACCAACAGCTAACTTATGTGGAATTACGTTGGAAGGTTTTATGCAAGAGTTACAAAATGACAAAAAAAAAAGAACATTCAAACACACAGACACAAACATATTGATTAACGCTCCTTTCTGTAGATATTACAAACGTCATGTATCAAAAAACGATACTGCTAACATTATCCGAAGGGTGAACCCAAGGGGGAATTGGGAGTCGTCCTTCAAAGAGCGAGAGTTTCTGAACCTTGTCTTAAGATAAACAAAATTTTAAATAATTCATCGACCAATGAAGACTGTTAATGTATAAATAACAGTGTAATGTCTCACAATACATGCAAAAATGTAGGAAAATCGTATCCTAACAGTAGTTCATTACTTAACGAAATTTGCACTTTTACTTGCAGTTGACTTGAATATTTTTTCTTCCTTTTTTATCTACTATCTGTTGTATGCGCATTACGATAAAACGGTTGAACTGATTTCTTGAAAATTTAGTATGAAGGATATTGGTGGTCAAATTTATTAAGGAACAGGATTATTTTGGTATGTATTCACTCATTGCTCAAACCCTCAAACATGATTTCCCCCCTTCCCCCTCCACTCACCGCTGTTAATCGTTTGAGGTGGGTAGCTTAGTAAACATCTCGTCATAACGTGTTTAAATCTTTGATTTTGCACAAATCTATCTTTAATAGTATGCATCAAATGGTGAAAAGATACGAAATTATTTTTAATTATTCATTAATCTGCACAAGAGATCATTCGAGTAAATCATGTACAGCAATGGTTAAGGTTTATACGCCTGAATCTGTGTTCGATTTCCTTCTTTCTTCTGTGTGCGTTATTCTTCTTTTCAACGACTTATTCTTCTCAATTTTATATCTTGTTCCTGGTAGCAGCTTAGCTTCTGTCGCTCTTGCGCCATTAAAAATCGCACACTGAATTACGTATGCAAACAAACAAAATGTACAGCAATCAGTTTTATGATAAGGTTTCCTTTTGTGGAATATAATATAATTTTTCTAAAAAAATAAAATAAAAAAAAAATATCATTTCAGCTTTTCAAACACAAGCATCTTGTTTGCAGCTACTTACAACTTGCATACCTTATCATTTTCTTTATCATCATCTTCAGACTTTCTTATTCTCATATAAGAAGGGTATCATGAACACCTACACCCTTTTACTTACAAAGCAGCTTTTCTCATAAAGCATCCTCATATTTTAGTCAGGGACAGTTATTACATAAATACTGCCTTCACTAATTTGAAATCATAGATTGTGAAGACATAAGATAGTCACTATATTCGATGTCTGGGACATTGTTAACTAGTTTCTATATACATCACTATACAAATAATTTAACTCAACTCATTGCTATCTAACCGAATCAAATGATATTCATCTACCAATGATTCATAGAAATCTGAGACGGGTTATATTCCAATGAAGCTCTATTAAGTTAGATTTCTGTGGACTGTTGTTGTAGCTAGCAATGACATTGATGTATGAAACATACATCATCATTTCTGTTACATCGTCCCAACAATGAATAGTGCTAATTAAGATTCATTATTACGATAACCCAAAAGAAAGAAAGTGAACGTTAATCTCAATATTAGACAGCGGACCACATACATCTGACATGGACTGTATTCACATATTCACAGTCCTGACAAAAAGTCACACTATTTGGAAGTAAATATTCAATATATTCCCAAGTGTACTTCGAACACGAGTGTTTTCTATATTACATTGGAATAAAAAAAATTATAGCATTACAGTGTAGAATCATTTAATCTATATATATTTTTAGATACCGGTATTTTACTTAAAAACAAATATAAATTATTCTTAATAGAAATGAATTAATGGGAATGTACATTAATTAATAATTCAATGAGTTAACGTGGGTCACGATTTACGAGTTTGATAATACTTTTTATTTATTTATTTTTATTGAAATGTGGCAAAACGTAAATAACTTACTATACATCGTTTGCGAATGAGTGTAAAAGGTAAATAACACATTATATATAAAGTGCAGTAACATGAATAAAAGCGTATATTTAAATGATTTGATTTCTGTATACGTGGACAATGAATATATATTTGAATGATGCGCGTGTCGCAGAAGCGCGTGGAAGATTTTGGAAGCATAATCGAAATGAGTCGAAAGAGCGGATCATCGAAAAAAATGGACCGTCAAAAAGCAGGGGACCCTGTAATGGTTTTTCTAACAAAAGCTCAGTTCCAAATAAACAAGTGTTTTTAAAAACCTTTAAAATTTTTGTATTACAGTTTCTATTCAGATTCGTTTCTATTCCCTACCATCCAACTTTGTTTACGATCTTATCGAAAAAGCTACAACCATACAATATCATATTGACTTCCCCCAGTAACAATACGTTAGCAAAAATTTGTGGTAATTTTAAAAAGATTGACCAACCAAAAAAACCATTGGAGCAAAAAGGAGTGGTCTATTCCATTCCCTGCGCAGATGGGCACCCCTGCAAATATATCGGGCAAACCGGACAGAAACTTCAGAAACGATTAGAACAGCATAAATATGCCATTGTAAATCGCGACACAAATTATAATACTGTGGTTCATTCCCAGAGAACGGGCCACAAAATAGATTTCTCACGCATTTCTATAGTTGACAAGGAAACCAATGATTTCAAGCGTAAATGTAGGGAATCCTATTACATATTGTCTACTCCAGAAGCCTACAACGATTGTTTATCGGTGGGTAAAATACTTGATTATGGCCTCCATAGAAAAAATAAAAAATAAAACATGTAAACCTAAGCATTTCTCAAGATAAATTACTAATAGAAGAAAAAGGAGAGAATAAAATGCATATTTTTTTTTTTTTCCCTTTTTTCTCTCCCGTCCCTAAAATTGGAAATCGGTCGTGCCCTCCCAGCATTCCACAGTAACTGAAATATTTCCTTAGATGAACCCGATGGCTATTTAATTCCTTTTTAATTTTGATTCTTAACCAGATGAAGGCCTCAATTTTAATGAGGTCGAAACTAGTAGTTCAATTTTAATCTTTTAATTTTTAACCTTTTAAAATGTTTTAATTTTAAGACTTGTGCGACGGCATTTTTCCATTCTTTAAAATTTTTGAATATGATATTTAATCGAAATGAAACTTATTTGTTTTGTTGTTTTTATTTATTTATTTATTTATTTATTTATTTATTTATTTATTTATTTATGTATTTATAATTTATTTACTAGCCGGATACCGTGGCTTCGCTACGGAAGCCTTGCATATGTAATGTAAGAAAACGCTTTATTTATTTAGCAAATTACTATCGAGAACGGAGAATATACGACTTCCCAGGCCTTTGTGGCCTTCTCCACACCCTTATTACTTCAAACCTTTCTCAGTTGGTAAAACATCACATGATCAATACAACATATTAATTAACCGTATCGTATATTTATCACAGTATACATCGCCTAATAAAATTATCAGGTAAATCGTGAGTTAATCGTGGTCTGTGCCTGCAAAAGCGCATACCTTTAACGCACTCATTATAACAGTGCTAGCGCCATCTATCGGCAGGTGTGGGAATGTTTAAATACAGTGATTGTAGACTAAACCATAGCACGATTTAAAGCTGCGGTAGCGCCATCTATTGACACGTTTGATAAGCTTTTCCTTTCAGATCTGCTGTGGTGTCGTATATACATAGAATCGTATCCCATGAGAACTACTTGAAAAGTAGCTTATATACGTATATCCTTCTCCGTGTCATAGACTAACTGCATACAAATTTTCATTCAGGTCGACCGTGCCGTTGAGGCATGATTGAATGACAGACAGATTTTCGCTTAAATAGTATGTAGGTTTTATTTATTTATTAATTTATTTATTTATTTGATTTTGTTTAGAATAACTAAGAATAGTGTCAAAGTGAAAAATAAAAAGCTGTTTCCTTTTTTTTATTTTATTTAATTGGAATCCCTCACAGACTGTTTCGAGATATCAGATAGATATACGGAACCGCTGAATGAATCTTCTTGAAATTTGGCGTGCACATTTACATACAAGAGACATATACATTTTGTACTCAAAAGTTTTTCGGTGTTGATCCTTGCCAAAAAAAAATTAGCGCATTAAGGTAAGAAAAATATCCACAGAATCGAAACAGTGGATTTCCTATTGTTGTTTTAACAATGCCTATTAATTCTCTTAATATCAACGCATTATTTAAAATGATTAAAAGTAATCGGATTTTAAACAAATTAAGCAAATAATTGCGGGTTTAATTAATTTTTTTCAAAAGTGGAATTTTTTTTTATAATCTATATCTGTATAATGAAAAATCTATATTTCTATCTAATCGTATTTGACAGAAATTATAATTAAAACACAGAGGTTTTTCGCTGCGTTATTTTTACTTTAGGAAAAAAACAATTAAACAAAACAAAGAATAACCTTTTAAAGAAAGGAGGCTTCAAGTTTTTATAAGAACGTCTTGCTTAATGTCTAAAAACTTTTAAAGTTTGAAATGTTCAGAAATCTGTAATATCAAAATAAAACGAAAAACAGAAAAGAAAATTTTTAAGTAGTTTGATGATCTTTATGGTGCTCTAGCTACTTTAAATCTTATCGCATTTGGTAATTGAAGAAATAGCAAATGAACTGTTTAGAAATGCAGGAGTAGTTTGGTAGTCTAGATCTCCAATGGATTCATGTACTTGATGAGCAAGGGTGGAGAAGCCATCAAGGCCAAGGTGAACAGCGCCATTCCAAACAGGTAAAAATAATCAACTTATCAAAAATAGGAAGAAAAGCAGACTTTAATCTATTAAATCACGTTTTTTTCTGACAATTGAAAATCGCATTTTTTAAATCCATATTGTTTATAAATAAGAGTTTAATATTTTGTTTTATAATATAAAAGTCCGATTTATAACTGTAACTATTAATTTCGTACTGTAAACACTCCCTCTCTTATAATCACCTGGTTTTTATAGCCTCGTTATGACGTTCGAGTGAGAAGGCCGCCCAGTCAATTATCATTTGACTCAACTCATCCCAGAGGACCCACTACTAACCCCATCTGATTTTTTTTTTTTTTCAAACTCCCAAATTTAATATTAAATTACTACATGACCATCATCAAGGAATAAATAATTAAGAAATGTTGAATGTATTTTTAAATTCTGCTTTCTGTATTAAATGTTTATAATAAAAAGCAAACGTTGAAACAAGGAAATCTTGAAAGAACTTGAAACCTACTTTTTTTAAAATATCGGCATTTTTAAACTTTTTCTGTTTTTCAAATCGTAAAAACAAACGAAAAGCCTAGGTTTATCTTTAAATAATATTATCTGCTGTTAAAAAACCCTACACATTTTCAATTTTCTAAGAAGAAAATGTTAATGCAAATAAATCTGCATTATAAACTTAGATTGTGTAAATTTAATTTTTAACTTTATAAATAAATAAAAAGCATTTTTTTAATAAATCAATAATGCTTAAATTTAAGAAAATAAAATAGCTTTATTTCATAAAAATTCAAATTTTTATTTCCAAAATATTTATTCATTTATGGAAATTTAATTTGAAGTTAGAAGGATATAATTTTTACACAAGAAAAGTCAACTAACAGAAAATTCGGCCCGTCTTTTACAAGCCTCCTACATAAAAAGGGAAAAGACTTATCGTCTTTTCGATAAGTCCGTTTAGGCCGTCGAAACGTCGTCAAAGGAGAAGTTTATAGTTTAATAAAAGGTTTTAAAAAAAAAGGATATAATTTTTTTTTCAAAAATAAGTATTGACATTCATTTTTGAAAAACAAAACAAAAAAACAAACTAGATTTTATTTATTTTTATTGAATTTTTATAAAATAAAAATATCTGACATTAAAGTACCAATATTTCTAATGCTCAAAAGAATACAGACATTTGTATCAAAAATTAGGATTTTTTTTCGCAAATAAATAATAAATAGTGTTTATTTATGAAAATAATTTTTTCTACTCCAAAAAAAAAAACCCCAAAATTTATCAAATACTTCATAATTTCAATGAAATTATCTTATTAATCTAATTAAATATCAAATGACCTATTCAATTAAATTATTTGAAGAAATGGAAAAATAATCTATTAAACTTTATTTAAAAAAAATCTCGATGTGACAACCACCCAAAGCATTCAGGGGATTAGCCCTTACCAATTACTGAGGTAACTGCAAAACAAGAATAAAGTAATAGTACAAACACGAATGGTTAGTTTCATGTTCGTTACTCCAATTGTCTCCCAAATCTTCTTACCAGACTTCATAACAACACCATTAGATCACTTTAGAATTTCTTTATATGAATATTAGAAATAAATAAAGCAGCTGATGTAGTCATGAATATTCTTACATTGTCGCCTCTTCTTAATTTTTTTTTGTTATCTTCCGACAATTTCTTGCTCACCTTGGCCTTGGTGCGACTCCACCCTTTGGTGCATCAACTGATCACTATTTCGGGTCTAATTGTTGATTGGCTGCTCTGCATAACTTATGTCATTTGCGACTTCAGCTTAGCAACTTGAAATAATTTAGAGAACAACTCTGAACATTTTTTCTTTATTTTTTTTTGTTTCGTTTATTTGCATTTCTCTGGCTCTATTCAGGAACGTTTTCTTTAACCAATTTAAAAAAAAAAAATTATTATATATTATAATATTTATGCAAAAATTAATAAGACAAGGCATGGACAAGTGTTGACTATCCACAAGGAATACTGTCTTAAATAGTAAATCTTAACAATTTATTAATAGTTCTTTTTATAGAAATTTCAACCTTTGTGATATAAATGTTTAAAAAGTTTAATGTACATGACTGTATAACAGAATTTGAAAGATAGCTTACAACTACAAACTGGGTATCTTTTATTATTTAATAAGATTTAACATTATCATGTTTCATCAGTTGAAATAATCCATTGAAATAATCAGATTCGATTCGATTCGATTTCATACAAAACTCAATTGATCTTGGAAATAAAATATGCATAAAAGATAAAATAAACAAAATTTACTAGGTACATCCTTAACTATCCACCGCTTATTAGAGACTGCACATGAATTGCTGGGAAGAGGTCGATTTTGAAGACTAGAAGGGCAATGGAGAACAAATAATTATGCTAATATTTTTAGTTGGATTGAAAATAAAGCATCGTCCCAAAATTTAAAGAAATCAACTCGATCATTTGAGTTAGGGATTCTAGAGATCCTTTTTTGAGATATGGGAACGGTGGAGCCCAAAACAAATGTATCCATGTTTTAAATTGAATCGTAAATATACTATACACCAAGTTTTATGGAAATTACTTCACCAATCTAACATAATGCACATACGAACAGATGCATTCAGCTTAATTTTTGTGGATTTTTTTTTATTTATTTTATTTCTTTTTTTTTAAATGTTTGAAGTTTTCAAATTATGTTTGTTCCTGAGTCTAATCTGATCTATTGCTGAAGCTGATGATAGATAGCGATCTTGAAACAGGCTGACTTGGAATTCTTTTAAATAATAAAATTAGCTTTTGATTTCTGCTCAAGATTTCTATTTACTATTTGCTTTAGAGTCTAACTCTAGGATAAGTCGCATTTCAGAGAATATCAGAGAAAGATAAAATATAATACCCGAGTTGTGTATAAAAGTAAGGAAAATGAAATTTCATCAAATTTTTCATTAACAAAATTCCTATGTAACCAACGATCAAAAACAAAAACAAAAAAAAATGTGAAAAAATGCCCCCACAATTAAACTATTCAATATGAGCCCTTTCATGGACAAGCTATACGATTAGTCGGGGGAAAATGATAATTACTTTATGTGACAGTGTGAGTTTAAATTCAACTCAAACACAAAATTCAAGCAATCTGTGGTATTTGGTTAAATCCCAGACTTTTCATCTTTACTGGCTTTCAACTTTCTCAGTGGTTGCCTGGAAACGAAGGAAATGTAAGATCCAATGAAATATGGTGAAAAAGGATAGAAGGAGTCCGAGACCAATCCAAAGATCGTCCATTTACACACTGGAACTGAGATGGTTCTTGTACGGTTTTAAGAAAAACAAAAACAGGGATTGAATCCAGAACCTCGTTAGGCCAAAGCAATAAACTCCTATCTATCTTCTTAGGTTAAAAACAAACTTCCAATATTAAACTTCGAAGATTATTTACCAAGATTTTTTAAAAGATCTAGATAATAAAAGTTTTTTATCATTTTCTTTAGGGTAAATATTGTTTTGAACTCAGTGATTATAAAGAAATTTATAAATTTTTGAGAACTTCGTGTCATGAAAATATAAAATCCCAATGAAGACCTTTTTTCAAATTCAAAATTTAAATAAAAATAATAAATATAAATAAAAATACTTATTATTTTGAATTGGGAAAAAGGTATTCATTGGGTTTTAAAAATTTAAAATAAAAATCATTATTTAATTAACATTATTTCAATAATTAATTACATATTTATTAAAACTAAAATGCTCAATTCTAAAATCGGAATCATTGTATTTTTTATATTTAATGGCACTTCAGGAAACTGTTTCGATTCATTACTTCATTTGTAGGCTTTCTGAAGTATTATATATTTAGCTGTGTTGAAATAACTTTCTGTCTTTCTGTTATCTTTTAAAACCTCATCCAATGTACATTTTTGGTAATATTTTGCAAATTGAAAATAATTACTTATGAGATCAGTGATATAAAAGCACGCATGTACTAAAAGAAAAACTGAGAGAAGTGTATTGAAAATTATGAACTATGATGTATCACATAAAATGCAGTGATGAATTTGAGAGATTTGACTCAAATCAAATTGGGAAGAAGTTAAGATGTCATTTAGAGCCTTAGTGAATTCAATCGCGTTTTTTCCAGTAACTTCTTCAGTAAATGGGGTCCTAAGGGATCCCCATTTGTTTGTTATTTACGTATAAAAAGTGATCGTAAGCCAGAAGAGTACCAAAAGTTACATTAGAATTCTTTTTTTATTATTGATTTAACTTGTGTTTTACATTTATTTATAAAAAGGCTGGACACATATTTTTTAATGTTTTTGTAATTATGAAAGTTTTCGGATTTTTAAGACGAAATGATCTAACTTGTGTATTAAATGTATTTGTTAAAAGGCTAGAACCAAATTTTTACATAAAACAATTACGAAACCCTTCGTCTGATTGAGCTGTAACCAATATTTCAAAAAATGTTTGGAATTCTATCTAAGAAAGAGTTTTGTACTAAATAAACCCAAAACGTTCATAATTATAACTTATTTTTTTATAAAAATATGTGTCTAGCCTTTATATATAGGCTATATATTTTTTTTCGTTTTCATTTATGTTGACTTACAATATATATTTTTTTAGAAGTAATGATGTACCATAAAATTGAATTAAAAAAAATTATATCCACTATATGTATGTATATCTGGTTCTTCCTTAGATTGCTATTCTTTTCTTGTTTGTGGCTGTTGCTACTGCCCAGCTCATATACACTAACTATGAAACTATGGGAACAAAACATGACATTCCTGGAGGCTTCCAGTACCAGTGGACAGCGAAGGCAGACACTCCTGCCTTCTTTCCATTCCCGGTATAGTTTACAAATGGTATTAGAATAACAGGTAGGTAATTATTCATCAGAGGATATTAACGTTTCATATCAAACATTCACTGCATTGTCTAAACCCGTGACTCGCAATTTACCATTTAATAAAGTTATAAATATTATCATAAAATATAAATTAACCATTCTTCATAATATAATTGTTATTGGCGATTACTATTTTTTAATATCACTTTATATCGTTATCAAGAAACTAATAACTAAACATTTAAATTATTCTTCAGTTTATGAAACAAAATTTAATAGGGTGTCATAATGTTTTTGGAACTCAAGACAGCGTACAATGATTACTACTGAGCTAAACAAAAAGACGCTATTTTTCGTAATGAATTTTCATATTTACATTAAGAAACACGCTTGAAAATATTCCTACTTAATATTTTACTCTTATAACATTCTTCTATTTATAATGATAAAATAAAAAGATTTAGTTGTTATAAAAAAATTAAAAAAAAATCTGTTATTCTTAAAATAGTGAAGCATTTTTTAAAAGAGTGTAATATTTACAAAATTATTACTATGAAAATTATTTTAATTAGAAATTTTATGGAGCAACTATATCAGTGGTAATTTTATAGTATAACAGCATATCGTTTAGTAATATAATATTATATCAATGATTATATTATATTTAACTATATTGCAGTTTAATGTATAATGTTGTAATTCGATATTTTTCTGATTAATTTTTTTTAATCAACACTTAACTGATAAATGTTAACATTTCATAAGACTGAAATGCAATTTTACAGGACAGGAACAATATTAATATCTATTGTATTTATAAAATTCATCCATCCATCGATAGTATTCTGTCCGGAGACAGGTCCAATTCTATGGACTTGGCACGGAAGTCCCAGAAACGCCTGGGGAAAGATACTGGGGGTGGTTTCCCGTTGCCTGCCCCCAGGTCGCCATTAAGGAATGACGTCAGACAGAAGAGAAAGCGAAGAAGAGGCGAACAACACAGGAAAGGAAATTGAAACAGCCAAGCCACTGCCGGGATTCGAACCCAGGTACTGGCGCACTGGCCGCAACGACAGACCGCCGCCGAGACCGCACGACCCCGCCAGCACGGCTTATAAAATTCTAACATTATTATTCCGTTTCGTGATAGCATTGCCACCCCAGAACAGTTGAAGATAGGCTCTCCCCCCCCCCCCATTTTTCTTTTCCTGTGGAAACTGTGGAACTGTACTTTAAATAATTAATTTCAATCGAACACCGTTGTTTAGTTTATTATCCTGTCATTTTGAAAAAGTTATTCCAATAGACATTGTAGTAAAATTCTGTGACCCACCGACTTCCAGTAGAAAAGGGTCGTATTATTATTATTATTAGTAGTAGTAGTAGTAGTAGTATTCCCTTCTTTTTGACGAGTATATTTGCTAGTATCTACGTTTCGCATTGGTTGTATGATAACCCAGTGTTTAAGAATTTATTTTTTAAACCAGAAATTCTCAGTTTTAGTTGATAATTGATTATGAATAATTTGCATTGAGGCCAAAAAATAAAGTCCCATTTTTGTCTATTCATCTGTGCGATTTGAAGCTCTTTTAAACCTTAAACACTTTAATTTGTTTTGAATACATGATTGTTATATTTTCTAATTTCATGTTTTCGTTATATTTTCTAATTTTGTCTTATTTTATTTTATTTTATTTATTTATCTTATTTTTTCCAGGATAATAAAACTGAATGCAGCCAAAACTCGAAGTTTGGAGAAAAGAAAATATAAAAAATTCTATTGTTTTGAAATATGTAAATGTAAATGTTTGTATTTTTGATCTTCTTTTCTCATTTAATTCAAATTGAATTAATTGAATTTGTTGCTGTTGTTCAATAAAAATTACATATTTTTCAAATAAAATATTATATCATAATATTGTTATTATGTTCTATTTTTATATTGTTTTTTCTCAAGTAATTTTTGCAGATATAAACAATTATATTTACAACTTACTGTCAGGTACATTTCCAATGTCATATTGCGAAGTACAGTTGACTCGCGATAATCCGACAGTTACGGGACCGAGGGGGTGTCGGATTATCAAAAATGTCGGATTACCAAAGGTTCATTTTTTAAAAATGAATTTTGACTTCTAAGCCAAGAAAACTTAAGTTCTGTATATACAGTACTGTGCGTACTACAGTACGTATATTGTTACAATATATATTGAGTACATATATTTTACGGCCATTGAGGATATAAAATAAAAATCAATTAGGTATAGTTTTACACAAATGAATACATATGTATGTAATACTAATTTATTACTGTATTTATATCTTAAAAAAATAAAATTACAGTACATAAAGTAAAATATAATTTTAAGTCTTAAAATAAAAAATAAAAATACGTACATACGTATTTACGGTTTAAAAAAAATCTGTAATCGTTTTTTGTTTCTTCTTGTGTAATGAGTCTGTCATGGCTTTTTCTTGAATATCTTTTAACATTAAACTGTTCTCGTAGTCGAGTTCCCTCTCCTCACACCAACGTATCAAAGTGTTTGCAGCCGACATAACTTCATCGCAAGTGATTGTGCATTTCACCTCCGTGACCGCCTCAATCGGGTCGGTTTTCGAACCAACCTGCGTCGGACTACCGAGCGTGTCGGACTATCAAATGTCGGATTATCGCGAGTCAACTGTAGTCACAATGCTTTCATGCATTGCTCGGCGATGGGTAAACTTCCATTCAAACGTGGGGCATGCGAGGAAGCATCGGGCAGCTAAATGTGACATTGGGAATGCCGCCCACAGTACAATTCAAACTCTAAAATCAAGTGTAAACAAATTTTTAAAAAATGATGAAAATAGCAAGTAAAAAAAAAGGGGGGGGGTACATTTGGGAGCTAATTTTCGGAGTTTGTTTTAATATTATATTTGAAAACTTTATTTTCAGGTCAATGTATATACGTCAAATCAGCAAATGTCTCTCAGGTGACCCTCTCCGATTTTAATGAAATTTTGCATAAAGGTATCTTCCTCCTTATCTGAAAGCCTGCCAAATATTATTGTCCTAACCTTAAACATTTCTGAGAAATAGCATTCAGAAGTAAGGTCTGCAATTTGTAACTGATTTTCCATAACCTTTTCGGGCATTTTTAAAGCTGTATAAATAAAGAACTACTTGAGCCAGAAAAACAAGCTTTCATAAACTGAGAGTATGTATATATATCATAATAAATAATGCGTTAAAATTAGTTTGAGTCTTTTAGTTTTCCTGAGATAGGCTTACAAAGAAAAATATATGAAAAAAGAATAAGAACTCTTTACTTTAATTAAAACTCCAGATTTCTAATGTAAGTAAACTTAAGTAATTTGATGACACTGATTAACTTCTAATGAAAATAACAATATTCTTTGAGTTTCCCGTATTGATATACACAGTATTTACATTTCAAGACATTTGACAAATAAAACGTAATTTTAAAATTTAGAAAAACAGCAACTTGTAATAAATGAAAATAATATTTACTGTTACTGAAAATAATTATTAAATGATAATTACTTAATACATCCTGGAATTAAGATGTCAACTAGATAAGTCATATCAACGGTCGCGGTGCTCGGCTTCCCTGCAACCCACACTCATCACATAACATAAGTCATATCTAGAATTATATAACTCCGAACGGACTAATAATTGAGACAACTCGTAATAATAAAAAAAATGTTCTATTTATGGAGATCTTTCCTTACGTATATATCTTATCGCTATATAGTGGTGGGGCAGATCTGTCCATTCTCCTTTGTATTATTTACTTCAGTTGTCTAAAAAGGATTCATTTAATAGTATCAAACCACGCGAAAATTAATGGATTACCTAAAAGAATTAAATATTCATTGTTTAAGACAGCAATCGATAAGAGAGTTGTTAGCTTCTAATACTTTTCTATGAGAATTTTTGTTATCTTCTCTCGCTAATTTCCTGAACTTTCATGTTTCAAGAAGATATTAGGCCTAACAGAATACACCCATTGATTAGAATCTACGCTTTGTCTATTGCAATTTTTGTCGCCGTCTCATGCTGATTTCTCGACAAACACTTATTTGGAAAGATTTTAAATATAAAACTTATCAACATAAATCAAGTTTCAAAAGGATCTGTCGAGGGGTTTAATTTTTTTTTTAAGGGGACACACACACACATACACACATTTATAACCTACACTTTCCTATGATAATAGGCCAAAAATAAGGATTTCAAAATTTTCGATTAAAAGTTAATCTAACTATTTCTGTTCGAGTCCTTGAAAAGGATATCAACTTCATTTAATACTTTTACTTGAGAAAAAAAAAAAAAAAAATATTAATCCTTTATGAGCAGTATACAGATATTTCAGCAGGTGAAATGCTGAATGTAAAGTTACTTGATTTAAAAAAACAAAAATCTGTTCCTAAAAAGCTGACAGTAATTATTTCGAATAAGAATCAATAATAAAAAAAAATGCAGATTGGAAACTTTCCTTCATTATTAGTGATATAATTTTTTTCGATGATTCCCATTTAAATTCAA
>JAFIDM010009631.1:225814313-225829307 GCA_023159025.1 Thereuonema tuberculata
CATTCGTAGTGGAGTTTCCGTAATGGGAGGTAGCATTCCTTTTTTTTTTCTAAAATATATCTATATAGAGAGCAAACGAGAAACACGCACAAATTAGAATTATTGGTATATTTAATAAAAATATATTATATATTTTACATAAATATATATTATTTAAATATATATATTACATAAATATATATTATTGTATATTTAATACAATATATTTGTTAATAGAAATGGATAGGTGTACAAACAGAGTAAGAAATAAATAAAACACGATAGAAGCAGAATAAATTAAAATTAAGTATTAAGTAGTAATTAAGTACTTTTTTTTAAGTATTAAAAAAAAAAAAAAAACAGATTTAGGTTTTTCTTTGGATATGTTTTCTCTGTAGTTGATAATTTTATTTTATTCTGCTTCTGTCGTATTTTGTTTTACTCTGCTTAGGAAGACTTGATTGTAAATATAAAATTACTTTATTTAGTTTAAATTTTATTACAATATCAAATACTTAAACTGAAAACTGGCTTCAAAACTGAACAATTTGTAGCGCGGAGCTACCCTTACGTATGTATATTTGTATCTCAGTAGAAAAGTACATAATTAAACGGTAGGTTCCGAATGCGTTTCGCTATGGGAAGCGAGCTGGGAGTCCTCCATTATAGGTGAAGAGTGCCTGATTGATGAAAAGATTGACGGTCAAGCGCCCTCTTCAATCACTTGCGTCAATCAAACTTTCCATCAATCACCGTCAATGCTTGAGTCAAGCATCAAACGGATTCCTAAACTGTCAATCATGCTTGACTCAATTGATTGACTCAATCTTTTGATCAAATGATTGACCGTCTAGGCTAGGGCCACCTTTAAAAGAACGTATATGTATCACAGATTGAGAATCCCTGGTTTAAGGTGTGCATTTTCAAATCGCATAGAAACAGACAAAGAAATATCTTTATTTTTTTTTTTGCCTTAATGCAAAGAATTCATAATCAATTACCAACTGAGGATAATTGATCTGAGAATTTCTGGTTTTAAAAAATAAATTCTTAAATACTGGGTTATCATTATAACCAATGCGGTATTGACTAAGGAAGCACAATACGTAGATACTAGCAAATAACTCGTCAAAAAGAAAGGAATACTACTACTACTACTACTACTACTACTACTAATAATAATAATAATAATAATAATATGACCCTTTTCTACTGGAAGTCGGTGGGTCACCGACTACAATGTCTATTGGAATAACTTTTTCAAAATGACAGGATAATAAACTACAAAACGATGTTCGATTGATTGTTTAAAGTATAGAATTTTTCAGAAAATCATTTCTCTGTAAAGTTTTTCATAATTGAAACAATTTTCAATTTTGTAAGTAAAATTAGACTCTTTTAAGAATAAAAATTTAGGAATAAATATTAGACTCTTTTGATATTTTTATATTTTTTTTTTATTTAATAACAATAATATTTTATAATTGTAAATAGAATAAGGTTATAGGAGTAAAATATCAGGTAGGAATATTTTCATATATTTTTTTAATATAAATATGAAAATACATTATGAAAAATGGTGTGTCGCATAAAAATAGTATTTGTTTAGCCCAGTGGTTAACAATATTTTGAGCTATTTGAGTTCCAAAAAATTATGAACAATTTAGATGAATTAAGAAAAATTAAATGCGTAGTTATTATTTATAGAGAACGATAAAAAAAAATGACATTAAAAAATAATACTCTTCAATAATAATTTTAATTTTTTAATTTTATATTTTATGATAATATTTACAACTTTCTTAACTGGTAAATTGCGAGTCACGGTTTTAACAATGCAGTAAATGTTTGATATGAAACGGTAATATACTCTGATGAATAATTACCTACCTCGTATTCTAATACCACTTGTAAACTACCGGAATTGGAGCGAAGGCAGGAGTACCTGACTTAGCTTTCCACTGGTACTGGAAGCAATGCGAACAAATCTTCAGGAAGGTCATGTTTTGTTCCCATAACTTCATAGTTAGTGTAACTGAATAGGACAGTTGCTACAGCCACCAATCTTAAAAGAATAACATTCTAAGGTAGAAACAAATAAACGTAATGTATTTTTTTTAGAAGTAAATGATATACGGTACCATAAAATGGGCATTTAAAACAATATATATATACCGATCATAGTCAACATAAATAAAAAAATAAAGGATATTTTTTTTATTAGATATACACTGCTGGTCATTAAAAGTGCAATACCAGGAAGGATGCATCCGAAATTTATAAGGATGGTGCGACCCTAAATTTGCAGGATGCGTAGATCATGGGATCACATGTAAGTGATTAGCAGCGCAAAACATATGCAAATAATGTGAGCAAGTAACGCCCCCTGGAAGCAGTATAAGTAAGGAGAAAGCAGAAATTCAGGAAATTTTGCAAGTCACCCATTGCTTCACTATCTTTGATTGTACATCAAAGACGTCTGCGGCTGCAATAGTACCTAGAACGTTGTGCCTGGAAGGACAAACGGCATGACATCTTTTTTTCTTTTTTTTCGACGAATGCCGCCTCTGTCTGAAATACCATGATGGTCGCATTCGTGTCTGGTAGCACCGGGGCGAAAGACTGAGTGAGTCCTGCATTGTGCGTCCCGGTTCAGCACCTGGTATTACGGTATGGGGCGTCATTGGATTCCAGTCCTACTCGCACCACGTACGCATTCCCGGTACATTGAATAGCCACCGTTACATCTCTGAGGTGTTGGAGCCTGTTGTTGTCCTTTATCTTTAGGGTCTTCCTGGGGCCACTTATCAACAGAACAATGCGCGATCGCACGTGACACACAACGTCCATCAATTCCTGGATGGCCACCATGTTAAACTACTTTCGTGGCCTGCGCGTTCACCGGATCTGTCGCCTATTGAACACGTGTGATCCATGATCGCACAACGACTGGCACAACACAGACCACCCGCGGCTACAGGTTTTAGTTTGTTTTGTTTTTTTAATTCAAGTCAAATACATTCGATCAATTTATTTGAAGCCTAGTTCGATGGAAGCAAACAAAATATTTGCTTTTCTAACAAAGGAAATAAGTTTTAGGAAGTAACACATTCTCTCACCCTCCAACATGAAGATGCTTTGAGACGCACTCATAACAATTCAGCCAACGTCAACACAAAATGAAAGAAAATTTTTCACTTCTGATATACAGTGCAACTTGGATAATTCGAACGTCTTTAATTCGAAATCGTGGTTAATTCGAAGATTTCTCTTGGTCCCTTGAATTTCTTATTAAATCAATGTTAAAAAATCGTGGATAATTCGAAGTTCAACTTCCTTAATTCGAAGTTTTTTATAAAAAAAATCGAACCATAATGACTTTTCGGGGTTTCATTGTTAAGAAATTCGACACATGACAACTGAAATCCCCTCCCGCAACCGTTCGACACGTGACGGCATTCGACACGTGACGCTTCAGACGCCATTCGAGCTTCCTGCTATCAGTGTCACCATATCTTTCAGTAAACCACGCGTGTACAAGAATTTAACGTTCGCTGAAAAGGTCGCCGTCATTCGCGAGGTGGAAAAGGGTGTGAAGAAATGCCAAATCGCCAACGAGTACGGGATAACGCCGAATTTCGTCGGTACATTGAAGGACAAACCAACGTAAGTGAAGCTGTTTTCCGTTCACCAAACATGCTTGTTGATTTTGCTAACCTTAAGCGACTGAATTCTACAAAACAATCAGACATTGCACAATTTTTTGAAGAACTATAATTTTCTGTATTGAATAAAATATGTACTGTAGCTTACGTAATATAAATCTTATTTTGTTTACATACATATAGTGTTTATGTCTTTCATACCACGATCTTTCTGAATAAATATTTACTTATTGATAGAATAATCTTTTCAAGCATTCAGTGGACCCGAAATTAAAGTTAAAAGATGTAACTTCTTTAATTCGAAGTCTTGGATAATTCGAAGTTTTATAGTGGTCCCTTCAGCTTCGAATTATCCAAGTTGCACTGTATTTGGTGCAAAGATCACGAATGTCTGTATAAGGCAGTTAATGCTCTATGCTTCTTAAAGTTTCATTTTAAAAATTATTTGAAGTATCATTTCAATTTCCAACAATAATATTTGCTTTCGTTTTTGTGTTAATGTTTAATTTCGGACTAAAATATTTAAATGAGATTGAGAACGTTAAAACATTCTGTGATATATGTATAAACATATTTGTATATTTTATGGTAAGATACATAAAGTCTGTATTTATGACATTATTAATTTTTGGAGAAAAATCTAATATTGCAGGGATCTATCCAAAATGAAACTTCGCTTATTAATAGTTACTATTACAGTCATTATTATTGGTGATCTATCAAAATTATAATAGTAAAAAAAAAAGAAAGATGATTTCGGGAAACCGAGAATTCCCGAGAAATTTTTTCCCGTTCTCGATTCCTGAAGGTTCAAAAATGTACAGAATTTGGAAACCCTAGAATAAAATTATTATTATTATTATTATTATTTAATATGATTATTAAATGAAATTTTAATATGAAAAAAGATAAAAATGTTATTTTTCTTATATGCAATGCAAACAGTGGGTTTCTGTTTAATTTGTTTAATTAAATCCTATCAAGTATACAAAAGAACCCAACAATCATTTGAGTAATCCACTTTTTTTTTTGTTTGAAGGACATCTACTTCTGGGATTTTGGTAAGGGCCTTGAGTCGCTAAACTGAAGGCCACGCCCATATTATGCGATTCAATCCCACGCTCAGCAATTGTTGGATACAAGAAAGACTTTGCAGACTTACTATTTAGAGAAAATCGAGATATTTGATTTTTTTCAAAGAAATAATTTCACAAATTATTAAACATACTGACTGAACATCGAATTTCTGATTATCTGTTTGTAAGTGCGTCATTCTAAAACGGCTGGAAGCATTTCCAAAAAATTTATTACATTGCTTATTTGTGTCTAACATCAAACAAGAGGACGAGTGTTTTCGTCTGCTTTCATACCTCAAAAGGACACCTCTGAAATTCCTCTCTACTCATTTCCTTAAAATGAACAGTCTTTCCCCTTTCTCCACAAGATCACCATCCATGATTTTAGTTTGAAGAAAAAATATTAAATAAAAAAATAAAAACGATTAGAAATTAATAAACTTGATGTATAAGGGGCGTCATGAATCACCTCTAGGTCATCCATTCTCTCGTCTAGAGCTGTAAGTCAGTCAAGCTATCACAGTGTAAGTAGTATTTTCTCTTGCGGTAGAGTTGCTGTGAATTAATAAATATAAATTCTTTTGTGATTATTAATATTTTTGTTGATGTCTTAATGTGCTAAATTTTTAAATTCTACCCTAACTACTTACATATGTTAAAAACGCATTGAGGTTTCTGTATTTTCGCTGTTTCAAGCATCGTCATGAAGGTTTCGAACCAATGAACCCTGATACGGGGTACTCCAGTAAATGCTTCAATAATCGTACATTCGAACGATTATTGATCTACGCTTCCCCTATCGCTCAAAAAAATAATAATAAAAAAAAAATACCCCCTGTAAAAATGATTGATTTCCTTAAAGTTTGGTCTAGTGCTTATTTAAGATTAAAACCAACTTAAAACAGGAACGAGATTATTATAATCTCTCAAAATACAATTTTTTTTATCCCTGTAAGCTCAGTCTCTACTATGCTATTGATTTCTTAGATTATTAATATTATTTTATTATACAGGGTGACTCCAAAAGGGGTGTTAAAAATTTGGCGGTAGGTTCTACTCATTAAAACAAACAAAAAAAGTTCAAATAAACATGGGTGTGGAAATGAATAGTTTTCGAGAAAAACGTAGTTTTCATTATATTTTTATTTTTGTCACATATTTTGATGCGATAAAACTCATCGATGGTCTCTACGCTCACCTGATCTTAATCCTCTGGATTTCTGTATATGGGGTATTTAAAAAATATATATATACAGTCAAACCCCGCTATAGTGAACTTCAAGGGACCGAAATTTCGGTTCACTTTAACCGGGAGTTCACTATATCCGTTCCGTAAACAATTTTAACTAAACGGTTCTGAACTCCTGCCTCGAAATACACATTATTTAAATAAATGACCAATAAAATGAAATACAGAATGACTGAAAAATAATAACAAAAAACATGTTAACTTACTTTTAATATTTTTTACTCTTGCGTACAAAAAAAAATTAGTAATCTGTAGCTGAGGAGAGGCTGATTCAAGAAAAAATTTATCCTTATATTTGTCGAAGGACCAAAACGTTTCCATCACTCTCGGCTCTCTATTTTTTTTTTTTTGGTTGTTGAATTGGAGATTCCGGTTTTTTTTTTTTTTTTTTTTTTTGATTGTGGAATAATGGAACTCCCGCCCCGGGCCCCCAAAGGCGTTGGTGCGCCACTGATAATGACATCATGATCGCACGTTTCGAACAGCTCCATATCAAATTTGGAAAATGTAGTGTTGTGATGGTTTTAAAAATCGGTATATGTATTTATTTTGAAGTAGCAATTTCTAAATTATTACAAAAAAATGAAAAATAAATTCAGTCAAAGACAGAAAAAAGTTCATTATATCCAACCTCTCATTTTTTTTGGTTCATTATATCCACAAAAAATAACATTATACGTCAATTGCACGGCATGGGACCAAACATTTCGTTCATTATATCCGGGAGTTCATTATAAGCCGTGTTCACTATAGCGGGGTTCGACTGTATATATATTCTAGTTCAATCAACGAGTTGCGAGAACGAATAATGAATTGCTTTCTGGAAATACGGCAAAATCCCGGGATTTGTGAAAGAATTCGTTTATCAATGAGAAGGCGAATGAAAACATGCGGGAAGCCAACGGAGGACATTTCGAACATTTATTATGGTTATTTGAACTTTTTCTGTTTGTTTTAATGAGTAGAACCTACGGCCAAATTTTTGACATACCTTTTGGAATCATCATTCATATTTCAAGTTTTATTTTTATTTTTTTACAAAATAATCCTAGCTGATGAGAACCTAAAACAGTTTTCTCGGGACCTCGTAAAATTTCACTTATTTTTCAGTTTTTCGCTCCATTATCAGTTCCTTTACGATTTTCTTTGGTTTTCATCGCTTTTACCTTTTATTCTTTATGATACTTTTATCTTTTTTTTTTTACACTTGCACTTTAAGTGTATCTCATCTTCATTCAGAGTTTATATCTAGAATAAAATTGTACCGAATTTGCCTCATACTGCTTGATAACAATTTTTGTGTGAAAAGATATATTTTCTTTGAAGATTCAGATTAGCGAGACTTCTGCATATCTTCTGGTAGCCATTGTTTACATTGAAATCAAATACAGTAGAGCCCCGATTATCCGCGGAATTGGGTGGCAAGGGCTTCGCGGATAACGAAAATCGCGGATAACCCGAAAAAAGACTAAAAATGAGGTATAAACACGAAAAAAAATATTTCAGCATAAAAACTACGTTTTATTATACAAAAAACATAATATGCAAAACTTTTAAAATATATACAATAAAGCAGAGACCTTTCTGCAGAGCAAGAGCCTGCCACTCATCCACAAATTCCGAGAAGGCCTATAGGATTACGATATACAATAAACCTGTCAGTAATTTTCGACCTTCGCACTGTAGGATGTATTGTACTTTCCTTGTTGTTGGCTTGGATTAAAATTGTTTTTTTTGAGGTTCGTAATTAAAAAATTTTTTCGCGGCACTCGCGGATAATCCGCACCACGGATAATCGGGACTCTACTGTACAACAAACGCCGGCTGACGAAAGATGAAAATCAAATCAACGTAGTTGAAAATGATTTTCATAAAGACAAAAAAAGGCTTAAATTTAAATCTAATGAAGCTATTAGTTAATTAACCGATTTCAATATTTATTAATATAACCTGAGTAACTGATTATAATTCATTAACAGATATATTGACTTTATGGGTCCAATTAAAATGTATCTTAGAAATTATAACTACAAAAATATAATAATAAAATTTATAATAAGATAAATATTTCATACTATATCATTGCTGTTAATACATAAAATAAACAGCATAATAACAGTACTATTTTCTTATATTTAGTTATCTTTGAATTATTCTTAGAAGCCTGGTTAATAAAGTAAAGAATGAAAAAAAAATGTTTTCCTAAAAATTTAATATTCACTTAAAAACTAAAAAATCATCTGGTTGCCAGATTACTTTTTTTTAAATTTCTTTATCCTAGCTCCTGAAATGTATTCTTTCCTTTTCTCTCCATTAGATGGCAGCACGAGTTTCAATGTTTTCATGCTCTCACCGTATTGCTCTTTACTCTCATTCGGACTTCCTAAAAGGTAGCGCCATCATACGGAGAAATCAAGAAGCTTCTGTTTTTGTGTCATTCAATGGAAGTCGAAAGTGTGCAAATATTGTGTTTAATAAGATTTAATAAACAGAGGATGACGTCTTATTTTTAGTACTCTTTGCTCTTCAGTGCAGGCAATGGTGGATATTAAAATGTAAACTGAAATTCAAGACATAATATAAATAAGTAACTTATTTGTACATAAAGAAGAGGTGCCTGAAAGAACTTATAGCCAAGTTATGAAAACAGTATTGAGAAATATAGGCTACCTCCTATATTTAATTTAATTTACATTTCCTGCAATTTCCATTTGTTGAGAATTAAATCTATAAATACTTATTGAATTTGCATAGATCTAATTAAAATGCGTCTCTGCATGAGTTATTCTTAGGTGAAATACTTTCTCTTTATAAGGTCACCACAGTAATGAATAGTCTTAATTAAAATTACTAAATCAGTAAAAGAAGGAGTGGATCAAACTCACTATTAGTATCTAACAATGGCCTACAGCAGTGATACTCAACCCAGGGATCTAGAAGACATCTTAGAGAGTGCGTGATGATAAAAAATTAAAAAAATAAAAAAATCCGATAAATAAAATCCGATATTCAATTAATTGAACTTAGCTTGATATGATGAAAATTAATCTGATTTTAAACAACTCAACTAAGTAATGTGAATTTAATTACTTTTTGCTAATTTCCATTATAAAAATAGAAACTGTCTATTGCATGTTTTAGACATGTAGGCCTGTAACTTAAACGTAGAATTTTCCTTTTGTAGTTTCACTATCTTAGAAAAAAATCATTAAATAACAATAAGGAAAGTAAGCTTTAAGTGCTTCGAGATCTTCATTCGCAAAAATTTCTATAGAGACCTATAGGGAAAAAGATAATTTTATAGTTATAAAGTAAATAAAAGACAAACATACAAATAAAAAAATACATGCACACACGCCCACACAGAAACTTGATGTAGTTGATGTGCCAACTTTCCAATATCGCAAAATGGAAGCACATGAAATATCAAAAAAAAAAGTAGTTCTTGTATACTTATTGTGTGGATGACTTTTTTTGGTCATCAACAAAAAAACTTCTTATCTTTACCAAAAAATATAGGAATATTCTTTTTAAAATCACAAATCTTTGGACGTATTTCGATAGTTCTATAACTTCTACATTGTTCCGACTTTTGCCAAAATCATTTAGGATCTTCCTCGCTTTAACCAACTCTCCACTTAAGGAGAATGGGAAATTTCCCAACATGCACCTAAAATAAAACCCAATAAATCCTTGCCTAGAGCTTGTCAAACGATGGAGTCTGGGACGGTCGTTTCATCATATTATGAATCATCAGCCAGACTTACCACCTCGATCACAAGCTCAGAAGGCATGAAGAGTTGTAGAACTCACATCAGCTCCCGAATGTGAACTATTAACAAGAACATACTAGAAAAGAAAAATTCCTGTAAACAAAACAAGATTTAAGCAGATGTTAAACAAACTTTCGCGCACAAGTGGCAATTTAACTACAATGCGGACACCACAAAATATGCGTAATCATAAAGGGAAAAAAAGATTAAAGTGCAGTATTAGCTGTTAAGGAAAAATGGGAACTTTCCTCTCGGTTGAGTTTCTAAACTCTTAACTTCCTATAATTTTGTTATCGGACGGAATAATATTGTATTTCGATTTAAAATAGCTTAAGTAGGATTCGTCTATCAGATGTAGCAATATTTTCTTTCTGCTTGAAGAAGTTGATTAGGAGATTCTGTAACATCTATTGAACAGCTTTGACCTTCCGCAGTAAGTTTCAACGGACGTTTCTTCAACACAATTTAGACCATTTATAATCATTTCATTTCTCTTTTCATAGTTAAAAGATACTCATGGCCGCATCATGTTAGCTCTGCGGATCTTCAATTATTCGTATGCTCGTCTGTAGAGCTTCATGTGTCAATGATGAACTAAAGTCACAGTTACTGAAAGTTTATTTCTCCCATTTCATACAATGATTTTAAAACCATATTTCCTGAGGTTTTGAAATTTAAGATATATCTTTTCTGTAGTGGAAATATGCTTTGTAGTGAGTATTTTTTAAATGTGTGGTTTTCGAGGACCAGAATCCCATGCGTTGTTAAAATGCTTTTAAGAGGTCAGTAAAATTTGAAATTAGAGGATTACAATCTCCGAGATTGAGTTATATTATTGAGCATTTCTTTGAAATGAGGCGACATGTGAGCACATATGAAAATAAGACTCAATATACATGCTGCAACCATGAGCGCCTATAGGATTTTTTTTCCAGAGGGGGTTGGGTGGCAAAATATATTGTTTAACTTTAAGTTAAAGTTAAACTGTATCTCAACAGGCCATGCAGGTCCGAGAGTGCGGGAGAGGTTTAGGCTCCCAGCGATTCTCGACCAATGGGACTACTTGAGGTCGGATGATCAGCCCGACGCTCGCCCACGTTTAATTTCGAGTAAGAAACTCGGTACCATTCGACAGAGGGCTGGGTGAACCCTACAGAGCAAAACATATTGGTAGTGTAAAAACATCTGTAAAAATTGTATTTTGTGTTGTAAAATTATATAAAATAAATATAAGTAAACTAAAGTACAGTAGAACCTCGATTAACCGAAGTGGTCGGGACCGGACCTCCGTCGGTAAATCGAAAATTCAGATAAAAGAGCTCACTTAAAAATGGCCGTCAGGAGACCACAAAAATTTTAACACTGGATTTTAAACATGTACACATGTACAAAATAGCTAAATGTGATTTTTTTTAATTACTTCACTATAATTATAAACAATAAATTTGTTCATTAGATGTCACACAAGTCAGAAAATGCAATGTAAATGTTTATATGACATACGATCCATACTTTATATTGGTTACAATCTACTTAATATCAATTATTTTCTCCAAAAATTGTTAATTTAATTATAAAGATGACCTGAGTTACACAGATACCATTTTTATTGTAAATAAAATATTATTCCTAACTCCATCTTTCCAGGCACATTTTCCAATACACCTACTTTGTAACGACTTTTCTCAATTATAATGAGAGTGACGGGCGATGTGTGCATATATTAGTACTTTCATTGGGTAAAAAAAGATTTAACAAAAAAAAAAGTTTTAAATTGGGATTTTTAACCGACATACGAACGAGGTGTGTCTAAAACGTTCGGTGAATGTTACAAGAACCAACACATAGGAAGTACCTTTATGGCCTTCGAAGTATTCTCCATCATACACAACACACTTTTCACAACGTTCGTAAAGCTGCTGAAAACTGTTGGAAAAGTCTTGTTTGGGAACCGACTTCAGCGCTGATGTCACACGGTCCTGAATCTCCGAGACGTCAGCGAAACGTGATCCCTTCATTATCTCTGTAAGGTTAGGAAAGAAAACAAATGTCAGCAGGAGCAAGATCGCGGAAGTACGGTGGGTAATTCAAAACAGTAACACCACGCTGAGCCAAGAACAGACGCAAAAGGATAGTAGAGTGCGATGGCGCGTTTTCGTCAGCAAAATCCACTTTCCAGTTTCGTGAAACTTTTCGCCTTACAACAAACGTTTCAGAATTTCCAGGTAGAAAGTGGCAGTCACGGTTAGACCGGCAGGAACAAATTCCTTATGGATGATTCCATCTTTGTATAAAAATGTATCAATATTGACCTTGCATTTTTGTAGGCGCCGTTTTTGGGTCGCGGCGAAGAAGGTGACCGCCACTCCACTGATTGCCTCTTCAATTCTAGATCAAACTGGTAACACCAAGTCTCGTCCCCTGTGACAATGGAACCCAAAAAAGACGGATCCTGGTCACACGTGGTAATGAAATCTCCACAAGCTTCCAAAGTCTTGCTTTTTGATCGTCTGTCAGAATGTGTGGCACAAATCGTGCGCTTACCCAAATCTTCATGGATGATGACTGTGTCTTTGCTAATGCCTACTTCTTCTGGTAACATTCGCAGAGTCAGTCGCCGTTGTCTTGCTAGCATGCTTCGCACACTCGATCATGTCGGCAGTTCTGCTTGTTGACGGTTGACCCGAACGCGGCTGGTTTTCCAACGATTCCTGATCGTTGCAAAAGCATTTAAACCAGTCATGAACACATTTTCTGGTCACAGCGTCCTTTCTGTATTTGATTAACATTTTGTCGTTGCCGTTTTCCCCAATTTGAAGCGAGAATGTTGTGTCGTTGGTCCATTGCTGTGTGACGCACCTCTCTCACAGACTGCGCTCAAATGACTTCTGCGACATCACACTTCCGACTACGCTTACTCCACACTAGGAGACGCGTCTAGATATGCCCCTGGCTGTCCGTAAGCATGCTCGACCTTGCCGCAGTTTTTGCATGCGAGATATTCGATCATTCACCGAACTTTTTAGACACACCTCGTATATCCGTTCTGTGATAAAGACAATTCATCTTAGTTAATTCTAAGTACAGAATTTAATGTTGTCTTTGTATTCCAGGAAGCTCCCCACGTTTTTCATTACTAAGAGGATACCGTGGAAGTCGGCAAATTTGCCTGCCTTTAACCCTTAGGAAATAATTTTGTATGCATTCTGCAGTGCGCTAAGTGAACAGTAGGACCTATCTGGAGGAGAATTCAACGAGGAAAAATCTCAGATCTCCGCCGAGATTCGACCCTGGCTCCTTCAACCGGCAGTGGCTCACTTGGCCACAGGCTCACAACTACATATCTTAGAAAGTTGAAATTTTACAAATAGGTATAGAATACGACAAAGAAGATCTCTTTTGTATCTAATAAAACCAGGCCACCACATACCACATTTAAAATAAAGCTTACATACAATTAAGAAACATAAAAGAAACAGGTACTTTCGAAACGATCAGCGTTTCCTTGCCACGTCTTGACTTGACAAGGAAATGTTGATCATTTGGAAATTACTAGTTTCTTTTATGTTTTTTAATTGTACGTAAGCTTTAATTTAAATGTGATGTGTGATGGCTTGATTTTATTAGATTTTATAAGATACACGTTAGATTTCCATTTTTGAATATCTCTTTTGGTTTTGGTGAAAATCTCACCAGTAGAGTGTTCAAGATGTGGGATAGAAACCTTCAATTAAAGAGTATGAAGAACTTTTCTGAATAAATATTTTTTAAAGCATTTTACACATACTTTTTCTATTTACTTTTGGCTTTTTTTTTTAATTCTGAGCATAATCATACGTTGATGTCATGAATCATTGGCATTTGTACTGAACTGACCTCCAACAAACCGAAAATAGCAAAAATAATAATTTAATCTTTATTTTATTATCTTTTTTTTTCTTTTTGAAATTTTAAATATTTTCTTTATTTTGTGATATTTAAGAAATATAATACCTCATAAACCTTATAGATTAAAAATTTCTAGATATTATATAAAAATTTCAGAATTTTCAGAATTTTTATTGCAATTTCCTAACTTAATTGCTAGTGTTTAGATTAATATATCCTTCTCGTAGTGGAACTGCTCATGAAATTTAGGGGTGCTTTTTGAGGACTTGGGAGATGATGGAGATCAAAAGAATCGTGCTTCTGTTTTAAATTAGAACATAAATAAACATCGTACTTCATTTTAAAGGAATCATTTCAGCCGTTTTAGCGAGGAATTTCGGGGGTTATTTCTGAGGGATGGCAGGATTACAGACCAAAATAACTGGACCCCGTTTTATGTTGGATATATATAAGCTACGCATCAAGTTTTTATGAAAATCCGTTCAGACGTTTTTAACATAAAGCAATAAACATACAATGAAAAAAAAAAAAAAATCCCAGCAGCGATGGCATAATGCCCCATGGCTTCTATACAGAGCCGTGAATGTTAAAATCTCAAACTTTACAACTTCAAAATTTCCCCACAGAAAAAAAAAAAATTCTTTCCATAGATATGGGATTTCCCATTATAATAATAATAATAATAAAAAAACCATCATTATAAGATTTATTTTAAGAAGAGAAAAGGACAATCAATTGGTTTAACATAACTAATTCATGTAATAATTCTAGGTGATGTCAAAATAAAAAAAGGAATGTTAAATAAAATTTTATAATATACCAAATTTTAATAAAACTTATAAATTAAGATCAAATTCTAGTGGAGATCTATAACTTGAGAATCATACAAGCTAGAAATGAGTTCTCAACGGCTATAAGCTAGTCTTGGCAAAACCTTTTAACGAGATATAGATCATGTCTCTAGCATTTGTCGTTCCTGAGATATGAATTTCTCGCGACGGACGGACAGATAGAGCTTTGACAGAACAAAAATATTCAAATGGAATAGTAAGACTTCGCACACTCTGTCAATAGATATCAGGACAAAAAATAATAATAGATAAATCTTAAAGTTTTTTGTTGATAGTGTGTGTTGGATTAAGTTATATTATACATTGATTAGTTCTGCAAACATTGTTTTAAAACTCATCCAAAATACGCATCGCAAGTTCTTTACCGATATGGACGTCATCTGATAGTCTTTGTAATTACAATAACATCATAAAATGAAATTATCAATGAAAGAAACTGAAGCCTACTTTCCTTAAAACCTTGCATTTTTCCTTGTTTTTAAAATAAAAGTATTCTCCGTTTCATTTTTTTTT
>JAFIDM010009631.1:225835217-225882269 GCA_023159025.1 Thereuonema tuberculata
CTGACACCATACAAAATCACACACTTACTCTACATGGATGATATTAAACCCTACGCCACAAACAACGCACAACTTACTAATTTACTACAAGTCACCACACAGTTCACCATAGACATTGGGATGGGATTTGGAATCGACAAATGCCGCCATCTACATGTAACACGCGGGAAGACTACGAATTTGGAGGGTTTTGAACTGGACCATGGGTTAGCCATCCAATCCATGGAAGAGCGAGAGACCTACAAGTATCTGGGCTTCCAGCAAGCGCGCGTCATTGACAACACAAACATCAAAAATGCACTCAAGAACACATACTGTGCTCGCATTCAAAACACAACTCAACGCCAGAAATAAAATTAAAGCCATCAACACTTTTGCCGTCCCACCCTAACATAGAAACACCGAACTCGAAGCACTACAACGTGCAACACGCACTACATTCACGAAACACAATATGCACCACCCCAAGTCCGCTACGGAAAGGATGACTCATCCCCGCAAGGAGGGAGGCCGAGGACTCATCAACCTCATCACCCTACATGAAAAGTCCCCTTCTCTCCCAAACAGACTACCTCCACCGACACAATCAGGTAGCGTCGATTGTTCATCAACAGCTAGCACACAAACACTCACTTATTAAGAACACGGTCCCGTACTACAAGTACATACCACAAAGTGTATTAGAGTCATCCTCACATAAGCTGTACTGGGATCGCCCCATTCACACAGACAAAAACCATACATCACAACAGACCTGACATCACACTTGTTGATAAGGTGAACAAACAGACCTATCTCATTGATATTGCAGTGCCTATCAGCAAGAACATGCAGAAAACTCACGCAGACAAGATCAGTAAATACACCGATCTAGCACACGAGCTCTAGAAGCAGTGGAGGCAGGACCGAGAACGTGTTGTACCCATCGTCTTGTCCGCCATGGTCTGGTACCTCACACATTGCACCACAGTCTCAGCACACTAGGACTTCACAAAAACACTTATGCACAACTGCAGAAGGCAAAACAACACGCTTAGTTAGGAAATTTATGGATACAACCACATATCCCTAATCATTCTTGCATAGCTTCGAAGATGGCTGCTAGAGCGATATATGGCGCTGCAATACTGTAGTGTATATGGGTCAATCAACTATTCTTTCTACCTAAGTGTGTCCCGAACAAAAATTTAATAAATATTGTTTTTGGAAATAATTATTGGACTTTATTTTTACCCCAAAGTATTATTAGGTCATTGATCAAAAGCTTTACAGTGACCGATATTAGTTTAATTACGAATATTTTATTATTTTAACAGTAACTTAGGAGACAATGTTTCCCCGCGAGTATTTGGTTTCCCTGTCACTTCAGAGACTTCGCAAACTCCCAAAGCGAATGTTTTAATACAGATTGCTATTAAATATACAAAATATAACTTATGTTAAATAGTAGTAACTGATAGTAAGGATATGCGACAATGACAAGGAAAAGTAGGCTGTTTGTTTTGTTTTGTCCAGCAGGGACAGTAACGCAGGGGACAAATTACCGCCGAGGGACAATAACGCAGGGGACAAATTACCGCCATAATCTCACTAAATAAAGCAAAATATTGCTCTTCAAATTAAAAAAAGTGCTCTGCCCGTTATCTGAACTAAAACTTCATTCATTAATCGTTAAAATATGTTCCATAGAAAGTTAGATTTTCGATTTTTGTTTGTTAGAAAATCATTATGTTGTCACTCGCGTTTAGTACAAAGAATAGTTGATTGACCCATATACATGATTCATTGTATGTTATACAAGGACAATCTTCGATAGTCCCTGGTGTCGGCAACGTACTGAAATCGCAACATCGCATGCTCAATCACATCACGTAGAGTGTCATTCGTAATGTTGTGGTGTGTAATGCTAGTCCTCTGATCTCAACCCCTGCGACTTTTGGCTGTGGGGGCATCTCAAATGGGGGCATCTTGTCTATTGTGAACACCTAGCCAACTTAGAGGACCTGAAGACCAGCATTTCGCGCCATATTCACAACATTACGAGTGACCCTCTACGTGCTTTGAGTTGAGCATGCGATGTTGCGATTTTAGTACGTTGCTGAGACCGGGCGAAAGCATATCGAACGTGTCCTTGTGTAACACACAACGAATCGTTTGCATCCACTACACGACTACAGTATTGCAGCGCCATATATCTTCCTAGCGGCTACCTTCGGAAGTAAATATTTTTTTGCGCCAAAATAAATTCCATTGCCACGGACGTCTTCATGTGAAATAAGAAGTCGTTCCGCTGATTGGTTCTCCAGTTACAGCCTTTCGAAATGCTAACTTTAATTATGAACACCTTGTGTAAACTGCTAAGGAAGATGAATATTTTTTGGCTTCTAAGTTTATATGAAGAGTTTTGGCCTATTGTTTTTTCTTGCGTTTAAAGAATTTAAGATAGTTTTTAATTAGTATGTTGTAAAAATTTTTTTGGGGGGATGTAAGATATTCTATTGCGGCTTTTTATTTAAAATTATACTTTTATATTTCACATTTTGGTTGAGGAAAATTAACTTAAAATTTTTGTTTTGCAGATTAGTTCTAATTGAGCTAATTATCGTTAGTGTTGGCCTAAATATTATCCGCATTGTTTATATTCGAATCGAATAATTCATGATATATTAACATTTTAAATCGTAATGAAAATAGACTACTATATTTTTATGTTATAGAATATATATGCAGTGGTGTACCAACGCCGGGGCGGGAGTTCCATTATTCAACAACCAAAAAAAAAAAAAAGGAAATCTTGCTTTTCCAACCAAAAAAAAAAGGAAATAAGGCTGGTGGGGGCCCCCCCTAGGCTGGTTGATGGGGCCCCTCCCAAGCGGGGGCCCGGGGCGGACCGCTCCCCCCCCCTTGGTACGCTACTGTATATATGATAATTTGTTTACTTTTTTGTATAATATTTTAATATGATTGTTCCACGAAAAATATTCATTAACCGCAGATATTTAATTGCTTTGTGTACCGTATATGCTCCAATAAACGCCGAGCCTCTTATTGCCGCCGGTCTCTAATAAGCGCCGGGCTGCAGAGGGGACACGGTCAAATAGTAGCCGGTCTCTAACAGTAGCCGGGTCTTTGATATTTGCCTACCGGTACTAGCGTAAGCGTCCGTATCTTTATAATCGTGCGTAATACCTTTCGGTACATTGCCTTACAAAATGCCGCCGAAACGGTCATTTGACATTGCCTTTAAGATTCTCGCGGTGAATACGCGAAAGAAACTTCGGTGAGGCGGCCGCCCGTCATTGCGGTTTCGGACGACGAATAGCAGCGAAAGGTACAGAAAGACATTGCCATTTATCTTTAACAGTCTTATGTAGCATGTGAAATTCAAATAAAGTAGCTGTTTGTAATATTAGCCGGTATTTATGTGTAAAAATATTGCGTTCTGAAGGTTTTTGTTAATAATGGCCGGCCTCTAATAGCAGCCGGTCTCTATTAAGCGCCGGGAGCCGAGGCTAGTTTTACAAATAAACGCCGGGGGCTTCTATTGGAGCATATAGGTATTTTAATTCTGAATTGTTTATATTCATCTGATGAGTTATGAATTATGAGATCAGATGAATCAAGATTTTTGGCGTTTTGGTTATTAATGTTTTTTTTTGGACATATTAACATTAATTTTATCTTCATGTATTTGAAGTACATTGTCATACATCCAGTTTTGTATTGTAATGAAGTCTTTTTGTAATTTGTCTCTTATTTCTGTGATACTAGTCCTATTCGAATAGACCATTATACCGTCTGCATTCTTGAAATAGGTCGTTGATAAAAAAATAAGAAGAATAGAGTTCTTTAACCTTGAGGAACTCCATTTTGGATAGTTTCACGCCAAATATATCAACTGATACACAGATTTTTCTATTCTTCAAATAGTGATTTAATAATTTCATATTAGTAAATTTCTTACTCCAACATCTTACTGCTTTTTTTTTAATTTTTTTAATAGTATTCTGAATGAAATCGAATGCTTTGCTTAGATCAGTTGACATAAGTAGAATTAATTTATTTGTATTTAGATTATTTGAGAAGTTTTCAGTTTGGTTACGTATCTTTGTTTTCTGATATTTTTATTTCCATATTCTGAATTTGTGATTTTAAATTTATTTCGATAATCCATAATTTTGTCAAAATTAGTTTATTCATTTTGATTATAAAATAGGTAAATTAGATACAAGACCTCTTCTACCTCTTCTTCTTCTTCTAAGAGGTAAATTTTGCTTTTTTTTGTAATTCTGTTAGAATCTACAATAGCATTATTTACTTAAGACTACACTCAATAAAATAGAATAATAATAATAGTTTTATGCCAAATTTTCTACATTTAATTCTTATTTAATAACTACATTTATTCAACTAACTAACTAACTAACTAACTGACTAACTACATTTATTCATTCTTTGTTAAGTATTGTTTCTTACATAAATATGTGATTTTCATCTATTTTTATGCATCCATTGAATTTGCTTCTTTTGAATTTGCTTCTTCCCACATCATACTTTTAGTAAATAAGTTATTAAATATATTTATATATTATTTACAGTATCATTATTTAGTTTCTTAAAACTGGTAAGTCTGTTCCAATATTAAAATTTGTTATCAAATGTCACGTGATCTAACAGACAGAAAGCAAGCATCAGTATCAATGTTAAATACCTAGTAATAATTTACAAAAATCTCAGATGGACTGTAGTACTAAAATGAAATTGAGACTAATTCGCATCTCAATTCTCTTAGGCTGGAGAAGCTATATTTGAATCCTGGCATTTATTTCTCTCTTGTATTTCTCCTCCAACGAATCTCAGGCCTGGATCAACTCTCTGTATAAAGGGGCAGCATTTTTACTTTTTACTGGAGTTTAAAGAGAGCAAGCGCCCAACTGCTCTTCACTGCTAAGTTCTAGAGGTCACATGTGTTGTATTTGATTAAAAAGATGCATCTCATGCTTAATGTATACTACGACACCACTTTATTAGCTGTTCTTAGCCATGTGAAAAGGAATTAGTATATATTGATTCTTCATTTTAGCAACTTTAGAATTTAGGAAAATTATCATATTCTTAAATCCTTCTTTAAATAGTATAATACCTTTGAATTTCGAATATTATTATTCAGTTTCTGTAATTTCTGAAACTTTAATAATCAAAGTTCAATGTTCAAATTAGGAGAATTATTAATTGTATCACTGTAAAGTTTATATAAATATAAATTCAATAATATTAATAAAATAATGTGTAATTCAAGGAATTATTTGTAAATAAAAAGATATCAGTAAGAAATAAGATAAGATTCTCAAGAAGTTAAATTCTATTGAGGAATATAAAATATATTTTAAGTACGTTTCGTTTTGACTTTTTTTATCAACTTAATTTTTAATTTTAATTTATATCCTACTTAAAATAGAATCTAATAAATTAGTATTTAATGTTGGGTTGAACTAAAAATTCGTTCGGATTTTTTTTTCCTCATTCCTATAATCGTATCGATGAACAAGCTTTTGGTTCAACCCAATTTAAAAATAAGAAAACACCAAACAAGACATAAGAATAATATGTGGGAGGGTTTATTTTACAAAAAAAAGAACATCCATTCAAATTTACAAAAAAAAAGAATCAGTAATTTTGAAACGGCGCCGTTTTAAATATTCTGAAAATAAAAGAAAAATATAACATTAGAATTCTATAATAATATAGAAAATATTTGTATAGATATAATAATAATAATAATAATAATAAATATTTAATTGATTATATTGGCAATTTATAACACCTGTACTAAAACCTGTTAATTAACTATGCTTAATAATATTATTATTTGCTAATAAAAAGAAAGCGTAAGTAGCATTATAATAATTTTTAGTTTAATTATGAAAAGTTAATTAATTTAATGATTTTTTTTTTTTTTTATGAATTATATTTATATAAGAATATGTACTTTTAAAACAAAAAAAAAGCTAATAAAAATATTTACTTCATTTATTATATAAATTATATCTTAATAAAGTAATATCTATTTACCATTGTTCCAATTTCAGTTCGATCATTCATCGTCTAGACAAGTCTGTAACCGTAAGGATTGTAGGCATAGCCGGTGTAGGCAGGAGCAGCCACATAGCCGGTCTTGTAAGTTCCAGCTGGGTAAAGTCCAGAGGTGTAGTAGACCTGGGCAGTTGCCACAGCGAAGAGAGCCAAAAGGGCAAGAGCAAGAACCTAGCCAAAACAAAGAACAGAATTTAATTTCTAGAAGATATTTTATAACAAAAAGAAAAGATTATAACCAAAATTCCTTTATTTTGAATTTATTTACAAGAATATTGGTAACTGAACTGCCCCAGTATTATCAAACATATGTGTATTAGTCAACAATAAATAATGGACAATATTATCTTCTGTCAACACGTATTTGTAAATACGATAGAAAAAAAATAGATAAAAAGATAATTCATGTAGGGATTCTTGGACATCTGTTTAAAGTTTTGTTATTCATTACAAACAGTTTTAGAATTTTTCTTAATGAAATATTTCAGCAAAAAACTAAAATATAAATTTCATCAATAGAAATACTTAATATTTCCTATTAATATTCCTATTAATTTAATAGTTTCTTTCAAATATAAAATTCTATCTGATTATACCTTTCAATATTCAATGATTTTGAAGTTCAAATATTAAAAAAAAAAAATAAATAAACATAAAAATCAAGCAATAAGAATCAAATTCTAAAAAAAAAGCATAAAAGTAGGATATTCAATTTTTTTTTTTAGATTTCGAATTGCTAAAAAATTGTTTAAAACTGTTCTAAATATATATTGTGTAATTTGCTATCACTGTTAAAAAAATATTTACTGTAATACTTTATTGTAAATCATAAAAAATGAGAGTTATCGAATCTATTCATTTCATTCTCTTTCAAGTAAATAAATTAGAATTCCTAAGCTACTAACTAACTATATACAAAGTCAGATATTTTTTTATTAAAAAAAATTCAAATCTATTTTCGGATTGTAACGAAAATTTTATTACAATCTTAAAATATCGAAAACTAAGTTGCAATGCAATTGGCAAGATTAAATGGCATTAAAATATAAAATATTGAAGGAAGAAAATAGAAAGAAATTAAAAAAAAGCAGAAATAAATTTTTCTGTGTAACTTATTAAATCGTATCGGATAAATTAGAATTTCTAAATCTATAAAGATTTTTTTAAATAATAATAAAAAATTGAAAATATTCTAAAATAGAGATTGAGTAATATTAAGGAGGCCTAACAGTAAGTAGGCCTAAGGAATTTGGGAAAAGTTAGAATGGTTTTCGAGTAGAATGAAATCTTTCTACTCTAAGTGAATTTAAGTTTACAGTAAATGAAACTGGATATATTAGAATCTCTAAATTAAAAATATATAAATAATATTTAGAATAATAACGGGCATTTATACTTACAACAAACTTCATGATGCTAGTTTGGAGAGATTGGATGATTCGTCAGCAGCGGATGAAGATGCTTGTTCAGGAGACCTGTATTTATACGGAAATCACAGATGTAAGACCTTGGATCAAGGGCAGGCACATCTCCACTGCCATGGCCAACCGGTAGCATAGCTTAATCATCATCGATGACGTACAAAGCGAACCCATCTTCCGGATTGGAAATTTTGTGGATGGAGTGGGTGGGATGGTGGGGAAGCAGGACTAGCCTTAAGGGAAATGGGGAGGGGACCATCACGTGTCAGGGGAGGGGACCTTCACGTGTCAGGGGTGTGGTCCTATTACTTTCGTTTTTCAGATTCCGTAAGCCATTTTGTATTCCAGTGTTGTGACACGGAATCGTTATTTATAAATATATATTTTTTTAATTCTCCTTTTCTAATTTAATATAAGCTTATTTATTAGGTAAACATCCTAAGATTGAAATAGATATAAAGACCAAAGTTTCTGTGCTGATTCCTAATATTATTTAATACTAACTACTGTAGGTTTGTTACTGTTATAGCAATGATTCCCATCTACAATCTCAGTTTCCTGATTGTAATGTAACTAAGTAGTTCCTTTCAAAAAAGTAAAAATTAAACCTTATAATAACCTTAAACCTTGTTACTAATTTAAATGTATATAAAAAAATGTAAAAGAGATTACAAAAAATATCTCTTTTATCACCATTAAGTGAACCTCAGTTTAAGTAGAATGGAGTAATTTTTTGATTAGTTTCGTTTACTTTTTTTAACTATGTTATCCATTCGTTTCTGTATTCATTTATCTATTCCTACTTTCTTACATTTAAATATATCTTTCGAACGACAAAACCCACAGCTTACATCTATGAGTTTCGCATTGCCGTTACTTCAAATTAGTCATTTGCAATTTACAATTCATTATGAATATAAAAATAAATTAGCTTATACTATAATAAACCCGATAAAACCTGGATTTTGAAAGATTTCAATTTAAAACCCAAAACGGCATCTGATACATTGACTACAAATCATTGCAGAATAGATAAATAGATTTTGGACAGGAATCTTACAAAATTCATGCTCTTTCATTCTTTTATATGTATATTTATATTTATCCTACTTCGTTACTTTTCTTAAACAGTAAACTCCCGATTATCCGCGGAATTGGGTGGCGCGGCAACCACGGATAATCCGAATTTCGCGGATAATCCGAAATAGGACGAAAATCAGCAAAAAATGCTTTTAACATGTTTTATTTACATTAAAATGGCAATACATATAGTTACAATGCATTATAAATAATTATTTTATTTTAAATTACTTATTTATTTTTAAATTTTATTATTACGGGAAGGCTCTCCCGTAATTTAGTGTAACTTGCCGGCCTAAGCTCTGCCCACAAGGTCGTCATTTAAATTGTTTATATATAATTATTTTTACTTACTTTGTTAGCCTCTTTAATTGTTTACCTTATTCTAGATTTTTTTTTTTTTGTAATTCCGTAATTTATTGTACAGTAAAAAAAAGACAAAAAAAAACTGGAAATAGGAGAGGTCCGCGGATAATCGAGAGTTTACTCTACATACACGCACACACACACACACACACACACATATATATACATAACACAGTATTGTAAAACACACAAATCTATTCGAGTACATACTGAATATTAGATTATTGTATAAATAAGAGAAGTAAGGTAGATATGAGCGAAATAGGGAAAAGCAAAATCAATTTCCAGGAGTTATTATTGAAGACAGGCAGTTTCTTTGTCATTTTCAAAAAAAAATATTTATCTCTTCAAGATGCACGTTTTTTGTTGTATTGTTTGAAAAGATATTTAAGATGTTTTGGAGAAGCGTAGGGAAGGTGATGATTATTCTTTCTATCTTTCATTCTTTCTTTATTTAGAGCAATAAATTTCCTTGTTCTGCTATTTTTTTCGAAATTAAACTAATATTAACCTTTCTTTTGGCATTGCGTGATCTCATTTTCATTTTCTCATAGGCTTAATTTAATCAATAAAAAATCAATCAGGATAACAGCACCTTCTTATTAAGTCAAGAAACTAGATTCATTTACGACTAAAAAAAAAGATGGAAATCAAATATCTTTCGGGTGAGGCTACAAAAACAAAGAAAAAAATCTGATGGTCATACAGATCAAGGCCAGGGTGGTGCAGATAGCAACGGTCTTTCAAATAGTTATTTATAACCAACTATCGATAAATTTATACTGAAATTTTATTTAAGTCTCATTTGCAAATTGAGTTTTACTTTTTTACTGATGTTTTTGTATTATTAGTTGTTCGGGTAAATATTACCTTAAAAAAATGTCTTTTTATCCTTAATTATAAATGTTTAGATTATTAGTTACAATAATGCCCCCACGACCTTATTTTGACTGCTACCGAAGTATTAATTAGTAGTGTACCATTTTTCTCTAGAGATTACTACATAAGGGAGTTCACTAAGAAAATGAAAGATTTATTGGTTTTATTTTTAAATAACATTAGATCATGTCTGAAGTCTCACACAATGTTAACAACAGTCATCCTAAAACCGTGGAATCATATCTTTCGTACTTTTAAATCTTTGTTTATAGGCAAGAAGACAGGCTTTCTAAAATATGTTTTTTAGATTTACAGTAATTGTTTTATAAGATTCACTGTAAATAAATTAATAACTAATAAATTAATAATACAGATGAATACTTCAAAAACTTATAAAGAAAATAAACTATAATAATACATTGAAATACTGTTGTTTTCTCTTCATTTCAAAGAATGTCAGTTCACTATTATTAAGCTTATTTCAAAGTTTTGTGTACTAAAAGTTAAACGTTGAAATCACGCTTTCAGTTTTGTACTGATGTAACTGTTTCAAACTTTGAAATTCAATTAAAAAACAGATGAATCAATATTCAATGATTCTCTCTAAAACTTAAGATAAAATTTAATTTAATTTAATTTTGATAAAATATTATAAACGATCAAATTCACCAAAATTTATCTGTAACAACTCAATGAAAAAGGGTTCAAAAACTACATTTCTCAAGATTGATGAAATTTGGATTGACTGATAAATTTTAGACAGAATTTTTTTTTTAAATGCTGTACATTAATGTATGTTAGAAATATCCCTCAAAATAACTAAAAACTTTCTTAATTTATTACTCAAGTTTCATTTTAAGAGCTAGTCACTTTCTCTCGAATGCTAGTCATTTTCTAACCATATAAAACATAAAGAAACAACAGATAAAAAACAACTTATTTTCTCCATTTCCTTCATACATTCATAGAATAATTTTGTTTCAAAAAATGGGAATAAAAATTTCATTCATAACAAGTCTCTTTAAGGTGTTTACATTTTAGTGAATTTAAAAACACGGAAATAATTCTGTATTGCGAATGTTTACAGTTGAAAGTTGCTTATAATCTTACCTTGAAAACGTGATTTGGAAGTAAAAACACTTAGGGTAATTCAATCATTCAGATAATTGATATCGAGGCACTTAATCTGCGCACCAGTGCAAGTTTTTGTACTTGTATGAAAGGGAAGCTATCAAAAGTGTTGCAGATTTGGCATAACCTCGTAATTATTTTTAAACCACAAGTAGAAATATTCTACCATTACGTTTAGATTGTAAATTTAATTGAAATAATATTAAATCCTCAAAATTCCAAAACTTTCCTAAGAAATTGAAATTTGAATTATAGATACATTGAGTATCTAATGTGACTTTCTATTCGATTTAACAAAATTTACATTAATATTACAAAACATTTTTTGTAAAGTTAATTTTGGTATAAAAGTGTCAACTGTGCCGGCTTTTAGTTAGTAATAAAAACTGTTTCTATTTATTATTAATTGATTACTATTTTTTTTTTTGCTTTCTTTTTTTTTTTTTTGCTATTCAATTCGAGAAACGATAAGGGAAATAAGTTAAGTTTTACAATGTTAGTACTTTTATCTTAACATTTGAAAATTGTGGCTTATTAATTAAGAATTTATGATCGGAATCTAAAAAGAGGGCAAACTGGGCAGGAGAGAGGTGCAAAACTAGGGGCTTTAGGCCTTCGGCTTCTTATTTATTGGCCGTTTAAGTACCAAATCAATAAAAATATTTCTTATGAAATTCTAAACTTCTAAAATTTCAGCTTTCTAGGATGCTTACTTTTTATGTTACCGTGATCTTAGACGAACGACCATTCGTAATTCGACTTTTAAAAGAATTTTGTTCTATTCCTATTTTCCTCTCCGACGCGTATTACATAAGGTATTGCAAAAGTTAGAATACTCTGTGGCAGTTAGTTACCATGCGCATAGTAACAAAATAAGCTTCAAAAGCTAAATTTTCTTTGCTTTTTAAAGCATAGATTTCATATAGGTACTGATGGTCCTCAACTTATGATGGGGTTAGTTCCAATGAACTAACTAAGTCGATTTAGTCGTAATATTTGCGAGTCATATAAAGTCAGAAATCTGTAATAAAGTACAAATTATTAAGTCATACAAATGTCTAAACACTTTTAATTTAAGTTAATTATATGATAATTATAAGGTAGGGCATACTCAAAATACGTAAATAACATTGTACATCTATATCTTGATGCAAACACACACAAGATATAGCCACGGCAAAAAAAAAGCTTGTAAGTTAATCTTTAATTGGAGATAAAATGAATCCTACCCCAGTTGCAAACTATCATGCAGTGTGATATATGTTCGTAGTAAAGATAAACTGTAAATAATTGCAATTGTCCGCTTTATTAGGTACACATACCTAGTAGCGTGTTGGGCCTCCTTTAGCCCTCAAAACAGCCTGAATTCGTCAAGGCATGGATTCCACAAGATGCTGAAAACGTCGTTGAGGTATTGTGTACCATGCAGACATGAGTGTGTCACGCAGTTCCTGAAGATTTGATGGAAGTGTAGGCCTGGAGCGAACAGCCCGTTCCAGTTCATCCCACAAATTTTCAATCGGGATGAGATCCGGGGACTGAGCGGGCCATTGCAGCAAGGAAAAGCCATCGTCATGTTCGTCAAACCATCCCATAGTGATGTGGGCTTTGTGCATCGGTGCATTATCCTGTTGGAAGTAGCCAACTGCATGAGGGTAAACTGTTAACATGTACGGTTGCACTTGGTCAGCTACGATACTTAGATACTCTATAGCATCCTGATGTGCCTCCAGAGGTATCAATGGACCCAACGTGTGCCAGAAAAACATCCCCTACACTACGACACTGCCCTCACCGGCTTGAAGAGTCCAGACATTCATGTTCACATGAAGTGTACCTAAGTGTTCACATGGGGTGTACCTAATACAGTGGCCGGACAGTGTATGTTAATAACATAACTGTTTATTATGTCTGTAAAGTAATACAAATTTAAAAATACCATTATTTGTATTGCGAACAGCGCAGTCGGTTTGTTGTGCAATCCTTGTGCCTGGCTGCAATCGCCGTAAGATGCTACTCGAAACTACGGGTGAAAGCTCTATGGGACCTTTGTCGTAACTGCGAATTTACTTCAAAAGTCCAGACCTATTTGTAGGCATATTAATATACGCAATGAAGCTCGTTTATTCTGGAAAATATTTCCATAGATATAAATTTATTAAAAGCTTTAACTATACGTATATTGAAGACATTTATTTTAATTTAGTAATATTTAAATGGTTTCTCTATTATTTTATTCTAACTCAAAATCAAATTTTAAGTTCTTTTTAAAGTTTGTTTAATGAATATTCTTATTTTGTTTCACTTAATGAACCAGAAGCTTAAAGAACTTAAAGACTACTTTCCCTGAAATGTTATTAGTTAAAATTTATTTTATTTTTTTTAAAACTCGTCAAAACGATAAAAAGCCTAGCTTTATATTAAAATTATAATATCTACTTAAAATTTACGTACATCTATATAATTTTACCGAATACAACAGTTAAAACTTTCCAGCTTCTGAAAAACAAAATGTTTTGACTCCGAGTTACTTAAACTGTCTACATTGGATTAATTTTAATTGGATCAAACCACGCGGAAAGGATTAAGAATTTAATATTCATTGTTTAAACAGAAATAGGATAGAAAATCCATTGTTTGGATGTTTTTCTGTGGAATTTTTGTAGCCTTCTTGCGCTAATTTTTCGATATGGATTCATTTGGAAAAGATTTCAAATATAAAAGAGAGATAGTTCTTAGTCCTCGAAAGTGAATATAAAGTTAAAAGAAGATTCATCCACTGGTTCAGAAGTTATTAGAGGAAGATAAACACAGACAGATTTGATAAGCATCCCATTAGTACTGCACAGTAGGCTGAAATAATCAAATTATTAGGACAAGGAAATTAACGCACCTAAATAAACAAATGCGCTAAGTTGATTTTGGGATTTGAATTTGCTGCAGTGAATTTGTTTATTTAATTGAGTTAAATTCCCTTATCCTATGTATTACTGTTATGCACGTTAAATTTAATCCTTATAATCAAATTAACTTTTACTTAATGTCGCACATGGTAACTTTGTTTGTAATTTTAATACAGATTTTACGGAGCTTTGCGAAGTGATGAATCTTTTCATTTTTTTAGGAATTTAAAAATTGCCATATCATTTTTTTTTCTAATAAAATATCTTAGCACTGCATCTCTGTATCTACTTCCTATGCAACTTATAATAGTTGTATGACTGGTCCCAAGACCTTCGATAAAAATAGACCCACATGTATTTTTCAAATCTTCCTTTTCTTCTCAAAGTTGCTGATACGCTTTCTTTTAACTTGCATGATTGAGAAGACTCCAAAGTTCAAATCAAGGTATGTCAACTTTCGAATAGCTGCATGCTTTAGAGCAGATTATTAAAAAAAATATGCATTGCAAAAAAATAATAATTCACTGATATGGATGGACTACAGCCTGTTGCTCCTTATCTATTAGTACGATTCTTACCAAAATCAATAGGGATCTTATTTGAAATATCCAACACCTATAAATAAAAATTCAATTTTTATAAATTACAGTATTTTGCGTTATCGCTATCACATACCTACGGATTTGCGATATTTTGATTTAAAATTGTATTTTATTAATTTATTTTTATTTTTTTATTCTAATCCTTTATTTTCTCTCCAATGCTTAGTTAGGGAGCTGTTACAAATGTTAGACCAAAACTAGAAGACTCTGTTTTAGTTATTACCATAAGGGTATAAAAACCAATTCTAGCGCTTAGTGAATTTGATTACATTGATCACCTACATTTTGAGATCGCAATAAATCAGCAACTATTTATTTTAGGAAGCTGAAACTGTTATGATAGATATATGAAATAGGAGCTTATTACAAAGTGCAACTGTAAGAAATCTTGCGTTCAAAAAAGGGTTTAGGACTGCCCAGCTGTATGTTACTTGTAGGTTAATTCTTTAGACGGGTAGCTGAAACTTTTCTTGCTCCAAGCTGATACTGTGCGAAAGATACTCATTCATTAAAATAAGCCTAATTCAGTAAAAAAATTAATGTTTGATTCTTGATACTTCTATTCTTATTTTAAGTTCACTTTTACCCAAAAACGTCTTGAATATTAAAGACTGTAATGTTAAGCTCAATACTAATACTATACAGATAAATTTATATTGTTTTAATTTCTGAAGTTTATAATCTTATTGCGTTATCTAAACGGGGAAAAAAATCTGATTATTAATTATTTAGTTTGAAATGTTTTTCTGTTATTGTTATAGATTAGCAGATTTTACGACTAATTTTTAAATAAAAAAGTGAGTAATAATCAATTGCATTATAAATGAAAAGTTATCATTTTCTAGCTAAAGGTACTTCTCATATCTCCTTTAAGTTTATAATTAATATTACCCCTTCTTCTAAATATCGTAAATGCTAATACTCTCCGTTTTAGTAATGCAACACTTTTACCCGGTAGCCAACCTCCCGCGCTCCCGTGGGCCTGCATGGGATTGCTTAACTAGCTTTCTTTTTAACATTTTTACTTAAATTTTTTTAAGATTAATTCTATGTAGAAATAAATTCAGAAAATGATTTTACGTTATTCTGTTAACTTGAAGGAATATTTCCTATAAGGTTCTATAGATGTCATAGATTTCTGTGGACCACGTTCACGTTTTATGTTTCCTTTCAGTTTGAGCACTGTAAATTTTAATTAGGACTATTCATTTTCTCTGCGACAAGGTATTTAGAAAGCACTCGTTAGTATCATTATTATTTACTTAACAATAATCCATAGAAATCTGAAATCGACTGCAGTTTAAAATTGCTAATTAATGTTTTCAAATTGCATATCGTAATTTATTTAACTATTGATGGAATTACGTATAGCTGTAATCTTCCCTCTCTGAAGTTATATGACTTGCTTCCTCTTTTATTTACAATTTATTTATTTTTATTTATATTTATTTATGTTTTATTTGTAGTTTATTTATTTGAAATTTATTTAGTTCCAGCAAGGATGGTTCTAATAAAGATTATTCATGTATGTGTTTGGTGTTTTCTTTTTTTTATTTGACACGAAAGTTAAAATAGAAATGTTTTTGAAAGTTGATGGATGAGTACTGAAATTTGTTCACGATTTCTTTAAAATAAAGTAGTTTCTTTGAAATAAAAGGAGATGTCAGACATATTTGAAAAAATAAGAAATGTAATTTATTTCTTTAAGCCAATGAAAAATGTACAGAAATTTTGAAATTGATTAGCTGCCAATCGATGTTGTAACGGAGCCATATCTGAAAGAAAAGAAAAATAAAGCACATTAGAATTCTATAAATAACTGTAAGATTAAATTCTTTACATAAATTCAAGTCAGTAAATTTAATTATTTTTGTAATAACTTAATTTGTAATATAGAAATTTTACTTATAGAAAATAAAATTAGTTAATTTATTGCTACTAGTTAGAACATTTCTGGCTCAAATAAGATTTTAAAAGATTCTTTTTCTGAATAAATAATGAATAATGCTTCTATATTACTATCTTTGGTATAATGTGAAGCGATATTTGAGATTTTCCAGTTTGAATTGTTTATTTAGAAATACTAAATTGATTAATTTAAATTTACAATTTTGACTTATTTTATTTCAATTTTTTAGATCGGTTTAATATTGAATAAATTATTAAAAAAAATTCTCTTTTCTGAATTATGGAAGATCTTACCTGATCATGAAAGATATTTTACAAGACATTTAACCAATAACGGCGGCCCTGTAGCCATAAGCTCCATAAGCGCTTGCGGGGTAGCCTGCAGCATATCCATAGCTATGAGCATAAGGATAAGCGTTGAAGTATTGGGCTGTAGCAACAGCAACCAACAGAAGAACGCAAAGGGCAACCAACTGAAATGGAAAAAAAAAATATTTTAAGGAAATCAACGTAAATATCTGCAGTATATTAAACTTGTTTAATTTAATTAAAAGTTTGTAGTATAAGGATCTGAAAGTATACAATTTATACTATTCAGTAGTATGTATCTACCAATGAATATTAAAGATTCAAAAAACATTCATTGAATCTCAATGTAATACATTCTATTGTGCTAATCTGTTTTTTAACTCAAATTTTAGATTTGTATATTTGTAAACAGATAAATTTCAAATTAATTTTAAGTTGAAAAAAAGTCTGTCTTTTTTTATAAGATAGCGTAATCTTATAGTTAAAAAAAAAGAAAGTTTAAACTACACCTTTCATTGTTTTTGGTATAAATTGGCCACTTAGAGAAAAAAAAAATATCCAAGTATTTTGAAGTTAATTTGTCTATTGTGAATTTTCTTTAAAATTCTAAAATATAATTCTTAAATTCTTAAAGTTAAAATTATTATAAATAAACATTTACATTAAATGAAAGATTTTATTACAATTCATTAAAAAGTTATAATTTATTAATTGTTTTACGTTAATTTCATAGACTCTATAATATTCTTGCAGTTGATATAATTAAAATGAATTTTTAACATAGATTTTCATTTGGAATTATTTTATTACTATACTCTAAGTTTTAATTATAATAGACTAATTTTAATTAAATTTGAACATGATTGCACAAAAACTTAGAAGAGGGACGGAAAAAACAGTTCTTTTTTTGTCGATGTTGAAATTACGTCAAGGTTAGGGGCAGCAAAAGCGAAGACTATGAGTTAAATGACAATTGAGATTTTTTTATGATTTAGAAAGATTTTATAGCAATCTAGAGACATAAATCTGAATGTAGATCTAATTTTATCTAGTTGAAAGTAAGAGAATAAAAGCAAATTGGTGAAATGAAGCAAAGGTGAAAATCGTTTCGTAGTCATGTGTTGTAGATGCTATCACATCCACTCTGCAGACAATAATACACCGGAGCGGCGGGCGGCCGCATCTCAGTGCTTTGCGGGAAAACCAACCATCAACCGGGAAGTGGAATTGGGCGTTAGGCATTTCCGCCGAAAAGTATCGGGAGTTTTTACAAAATTCAAACAAAGTCAAAACTATACTTACGACGAAATTCATGGTGAAAGTTGGATGTGGTGAAACCTGAAAGGTATCGGAGATGTGTGTTTGCTTGAAGTGAGAGACGTTGTGAAGAGCTGCTATTCTCTGTGCTCTATTTATTTGGTTTTTGGGGATGCATTTTCAACCTTGAAAAATTAACCAGATGCTCGAAGTCTACTGGTCAGCACCTGGAGAGAACTTTAGCAACCAATACGATTACACCGTTGTAACGCATTAATATTTCTTTGGCTTTTCATTGGGTAGGATATATCACTAGGCGTGTGGGGGACAAATCGATATTTCAAAAAAAAAAAAAAAAAAAAAAAAGAGGCCTTCGTGAAAATATTTTCTTAATGCACAGTAGTTCAATAAAGCTTCATAAATACTTCTGCAATGTTTTATGGTAAGCATAACTTTCTTTTGTTGTATTTTGTTGTATTTTTCTTCTCGAGCTGCCTTTATTATATTTAATAAAACTTACTTCAAAATGTTGAATAAAAATAATATGCAATGAAACTACAGGAGAATAAACATGCGGAAATGTTTATTTGAGTGTAAGTTTTGTTTTTACCCCAGACTACTTCCCGGAAATCCAATTTGTACCAATATCAGAGGTAAATTGATATTTCGCAATGTAAAGGCAATATAAAAATTTTAACTTCGTAGGGTTTCTGAATTATAATTATAAGGGTTACATATGGTTTCGTTTTCAGCCCTGACTAAAATGGCTCCAGTTACTAAGTTTATTTCAATTTATCTCTAAAGTAACGAGAACAGACATCTATATGATATAGACCGATATGTTATTGCATTACCCACTGATACCCTTCTTGCACACACAACACACAATATTAGCGTCTATGCGACTCTGCTCATATTTTACGATGTTGAATGTCAACCCGAAATTAATCAAAATTATTGGCTAGTTATCGCATGAGTCTTATCTTCTGCGCTGCCTCTTTTTGCATTTGGTTGACCATCGAAACAATTTTAAAATATAGGAGAGGCTACTTGATTCAACCTCCTCGCCTTTCAATATTTTTAAACCTTTTAAATAAGAATTAGATAAAAGCTTAAGGTGTGTTAAAAATTTACATTTAGTAGAATAAGAAATCACCAAACACACCAAAATTTGTTAAAAAAGTTCATCTAATAAAAATGTTTTAAAATTACATTATTTAAAAACCAAGGTCGATAGCTTTCGGAATCTTTGTGCTTCTCTTTGTCAAACCTATTTTTATTATATAAACTTTTTTAACAAATTTTGATGTGTTTGGTGATTTCTTATTCTATTAAATAACAATAAGAAATTTTCTTTACGATTGTAATTTTAAGGCTTGGTGTGTAATGTTTATCTAATTCAATGAATGTATTCCTCAATTTCAAAAAACCACCATTAAACTAATGTATTCAACTAAGCAGTAAACATTTCAATAATTACGTAATGAAGTAAATAGTATGTTTCTGTTTTACTAGATAAAGAAAAATATAAAGCTGTATTACAAGTGTTAATAATGCAGTCCAATGTAGATTTACTTATGAAAAAACAAATTAAATCTATTTATGTTCTGTCGTATTTATTGTCTTTTGATTTCTTTTCAATCTCAATTTAATTTGCAATTTCAATTTTAGAATGACAAGATGTCGACGATCCGATAGAAGTTTATTACTGAAGATTAACATCACTGTCATGATTTTTCCATAATTAAAAAAGGAGTTTTTCAAAAATTAACAAAACAATATTAATATTTCTTGTTTTAATAGGTATATACTATTTAAACATCATTTTTTTCGTAATGAAATATCGATTATAAAAACTGCGTCCTTCAATTACCTTAAATATTAAGCCCCATTCCCAAGGTTATAAAACTAGACTCAATCCTGTTCTATTACTATAACAGGATCAAAAAAAAAAAAACCATCGTAAAAGAGCAGTTATCGAATTTGTCTTCGTAGAAGACACAACTTCAGGGCCGTTTTTAGGGAAAAAATTATTGGGCTATATTGAAAAAAAAAAGAGAGAAACATTCGGGTTATTAACCATATTCCTATTTTGAGGTAAATTTTTAAGAAAAAAATATACTATTTATACGACGGCAAATACGGCATTCAGATCCAAAGGAAATTCGTGATTGCTGTTCTCTGGCCCAATTTAAAAGCAAATTTAAAGAACACCTATGTACTTAACGTAATGTATAATGCTAATAAATTTTGAGAGGCATTTAATCTCACCCTTCGAACATACTCAATGTAATTGGTAGTACGATATATTCTTTCCTCTATCTTCTCCCCCCTCTTTTCTCTATCTGGGCAAGCGCCATCACAGTATCATAGATATAAATTATTCACTAAATTTATAATCTGGATACTTTTATTTGTAAAATTTCATCTACATAAAAAAATTAAAAAATCTGCTTTTTTTCCCCCAAAATGTAAATAGTTTTGTAAATATTCGTTACAATTTTTAATTCAGTTCATGGCTCATTTTTATTTCTTTCTCATGTAATACTTTTTTGTTTTATTTTCATTTGTTGGTTGCCTTGATGGTGACACCCTCCTATCTTCTCTACTGGATTCTCCTTAAGGCAAACAGGGCTGCCTGATTGTGGGCATATGCATATCTCCGTAAATATTTTTATAGGCAATAAATTATAATTACTAATTTTAAACTTTTCTAGTTAAGGCGGAAGCTGTAGCAGATTTCTCATCTTAATCGTCTCGTAGAAAAATACTGGAGAGCAAGTTGTCTAATGTCTTAGTGATCAACAGACTCGCATTTGATAATAAAACGTTTGTAGTTAAGAATATTTGTATTACGATTGTCGAGATAAAAGACTGTATTTTACTAAGAGATTAATTTGAAATTTATTCTGCTAAAAGATTGCGAAGAAATATTTTTGCAAACTTTTTATCCGAGAGACTTTTATCTCTGTACCTTTCCAATAATGCTAGACCATATATCAAAATAAGGATAAAATAAGTGTTGTAAGGAGCTCTTTACATGAAAGAAAGTTACAAAATGGAACATTAAGCCACCTCCGGGACTCGAATCCAGACTCAAGCTTAATAGTGTAACTGCAGAAGCAACAGAGGTGGCGCCCCGGGTGGCTTCTCTGTTAATCTAACAGTTCATTTCAGTGAAGGAGACACAGTTGGGAACGAAAGTAAATCTTAACTATTCGAAATCTCTACAAATAGCAAAGTAGTTAAAAATGCAGCCAAAACACATTTGCAATAAATTTCACTCTGGAATTTAAATTTAAATGTAATAAAATTGGAATGTGACGGGTTTTTTCCCGAAGAAGTTCTATTACAAGGATCTGAACTTAAAGACCTGTATTTCAACTTCCTAGTGAGAAAATCCGACCTTGACAGTTAACCAAAAAAAAAAAAAAAATATGATAATGTAGAACAAGTTAGTAATTAGCTCAGGTTTTTTAACCCAGTTTTTTTCTTTCTTTTTTTTATATACCTTTTGATTTCTAAATAAACTTCATTTCCGGCAACAAAAGAATACATGGTAAGTATTACAATTACAATTTCACCACAGTATTTATCTTGACAGAAGACTTGGTTTATTATTAAATTGTTATTGTATTTTAAATATAAACCTTTAAAACGTCACTTTATATATTTTAAATATAAAAAAATTACTTTCCTTTTCTTTCTTAAATCCGCATACGAAGAATAATTTAAAAGGATCATTCTAAAGATTTTTAATTGAATCACAATTACACAGCAAATGAAGAAAGATGACGAGCGAAATTAAATCGAGATACGAGTCCTATGACATTTCTAATTTTTGTCCAATCACAGCACATGATGCTTTTATTTGTATATTTAATTTACTCATAGTCACAATCACAGGCTTTCTTTCATTTTTTGATTTCGAAAAACAATAAGAAAAAACAAAAATAAAACACCGGTTTTAGTTTAAGGGATCATTTAACAACCGCAGTATTACTTGGAAAAGTCTATTCAATGAAGAAAAAAAAAACTTACTTTTTTAAGTATCAATAAAATACCAAAAGAAAAATTAATCTTATTTTTTAGATATGTATAAGTTGAATTTATAATGTAATGCAATAATAGGAATATGCTCGCTAATTCATGGCATGTTATATTATGTTGTGAGTGGGTGACAGAGAAGCCAAGCACTGCGACCTGAGGTCTATTGTACTATCCCATGGAAATAAGGACAGATGGAGAGAAAGACTGAGAAAGTATGGTGTGATAAGTACAGGGGAAACGGGAGAACCCCGAAAACACCTGCCTAGCGCGGATCGTTCACCATCACGAAACCCACAAGAGAACCGAACCCGGTACTCAGAGGTGAGAGGCCGATGTCATAGCGACAACGCCAACCGCGCGGCCTAATTCATGGCATAGTGAGGACTGAGCATGTAGCAATTGAGATGGCAGTGATGGTGGGTAGTCTGTTGTGAGGGATGATGGACGGTGGAGGCTATAGTTGAAGATGGACCATACATTTTGAATCAAATGTTAAGAAGAACTCTTTCAGCATGATAAGCATACAACTAGACAAGCTACGAAGAAAAATACTAAAGTTGAATTGTAAAAATTCGCATGCTCAATCATTTTTTTTATATGTTTATCAGACCTATGTAGGTGTACTTATTACCTGTATACCTGTAATATAGGTTCTGAGAGTTTAATCTAAAGGACCCTTTTCCACCCAAAAAGAAAAAGAACAAAACAAAAAAAAAAGAAAAAAAAAAAAGAAAAAAAGAAATATGATGAGTAACTAAAAATTATGTAATAAATTTTATATTTTTATCTATTACATCGAAAATTATTTTTTTTTATGTCTCCAATTTTTTGGTTATTGTAATTATCCCAGTTAAGTTGATGAAAAAGCTTATATGTAATATGACCATTTAGACGGTACCCAAAATTATTTTTTATTTTTGTATCATTTATTGAACTGAGCCAATTGTTTCTAGTAATATTGTTTTTATTATAATTTTTTTCATTTTTTATTTTAAAGAAATTTGTGAGAATTGTCTTATAAATAAATTTCACTTCTATAATTAATATTTTGAATTTTTTTCTTATTTCATTCCTTTCAACTATTTTTTTTTATTAAAATTATAAAAGATATTTTTTAGTACCGGTATTTTAAAACATGTTCTATTTATGTTTTCAATTTGTTTTTTATTAATAAAAATCCAACTATCCAGGCCATAATCTGAAACAGAATCCACAAGGGATTTATAAATTATAATTTTTTGTTTTAACGGTATAATTTGCTTAATGTGATAGAACAGGTAGGTCAATTTATTTATAAAATATCGATAATGTGGAGTCCATGTAAATTTCTCATCTATAAATACACCCAGGTATTACTGAGTGACGAAGTCTATGTTTTCGCAGTCACCTAGGACGTTGTTTATTTGTTGAGTATCCACCAAGTTTTTGCAATCTTTTTTATGCAGAAAACAATATAAATTTTTATTAATAATTTTGTTCTTATTTTTTATAATCATTACTTTTGTCTTCTTTATATTGATTATCATTTTGTTTTTAATAGCCCAATTATTTATCTTATTTATGTCAATTTGTAATCTGTTATATGCATTCCATTGATTTCTGTCACTCGTAAGAATTAAGACATCATCAACGTATAAGTAGATTTTAGAGTAGATTATACAATTATTTATAGAGTTCATATACAGGTTGAACAATAAAGGTCCCAAATTTGAACTTTGTGGGACCCCAGATCTGATGTTGTAAGATTTACTGACATAATTTTGTATTTTAATTTTAATTTTTCTGTCTTTTAAATAGTTCTTTATTAGATTATTAATTTTTCCTCTAATACCAATGGTTTCTAGTTTTTCTAATAATAATTTATGGTTTATGCTGTCGAAGGCTTTGCTGAAATCTATAAAGATAACATAAATATTTTTTCCATTATTGAGTTCATTATTTATATTTTCACAAAATTTTTTTAATAAAGTACCAGTGCATCTACCAGGTTCGTATGCATATTGATTACAATTTAGAATATTTCTTACTTTTATATAATTAGACATCATTTTATGTAAATAACTCGAATATTTTTGAGATATTCGAGAGTAAAGATATAGGTCTGTAGTTTTCAAAATTGTAGTAATTTTTTGTAATTCCACCTTTGTATATCGGAATAATATATGAAACTTTCCAAAAATTTCGATAGGTTTCAGTACTGATTATATTTTCAAATAATAATAATTCCAAAAATTGTACAAATAATTTCTAATGTTTTTTAATTTCCTTCACTTTGATTAAATCACATCCATTTGAATTATGATTTTTCAGATTAGATATGAGTTTTGTGATATCATGCAAATTAGGAGGAAATAATACCATAGTATCCTTGAATAAAAATTCAAAGTTAAAAAAAATACTTGAAAATCACAGTGCTTTCTTCGAATCTCTGACAGAAAATAATTGTTAATTTGTAACATTTCATACATATAGAACTTTTGTTTAATCTGGCCGTTCATGTTCTTTCGTCCGTCTGAGTACATTGACCAGACAGAAGAAAGCTTTAGAACAGATTTTGAATGCAATGTAAGAGGGTATTACAAAAAGCGCAAAAAAGATAAGTTATATTTTCTATAATGGGTTTCGTAGATGAGAACCCAACTGTAGTGTTAACTTCTTAAAAAAACATTCACAGTTTCACGGTCTGAGAGGTGCTTATAGTTTTCGTTCATAACTACCGAAAAACTAATATTTTAGTAATTGAATGTAAAACGTCAGTTAACTGAATTTTTAATGAGAGCTGGAAAATTGGAGTGCCACTGCCTTCATGAGAAGGACTATTATTAAATCTCAAAATAACGCGCACCACTAACATCATCTATTAAAAATAATTCCAAAATTTTTTACTTCTTTCTGTAACAGCTATGTGAAGTTATATTGAGTACTTTCTTTACTTCTTAGTCGAGTGAAAATTCCAGGCTGAAATTCCAATCTTGTTTTCAACTTTTGCTGTGCATCTGAAATGGATTCCAAACTCAAACCCATCAACAGATGAGAAGTGTGACAAAATTGATGAGGAAGAAGAGGAGTCCATTTCAGATGCACTGCAGAAGTTGAAAACAAGATTGGACTTTCTTTACTGTTACAGACCTTTTTTATGTAAGCCCAATCATCCAATGTTTAGACGTGGGTTTAATTCCCAGCGAAGATCGGGAACGAAAACGCAATTCGGTCACCTGTTTGTTTGGGATAGGTCCGTAGCCAGAATTTTCTTTCGGGGGGCTCATTCCTAGAAAACATATCGTATGGTGGTCGGTCAAAGAACACCACTCCCTTGTCTTCCCGTGGATGTTGAAAGAGGCCATAATTTTACGTTGATATGATTCCTTTGATTTCAACTCCGAGAGAGATTTTTCTTTTGTTTAGATTTTGTATATATGTGTGTGTGTGGGGGGGGGGGATACCTGCATGGCCTGGAATAAAATAACTCAAGAATTATTTATCCGTGGAAGCTGAAACTTCACTTCTAGGTTAGTGGATATCTATTTATTGTTGAACAGTTTCTGCATTTTAGGAAATTAAGGCCCAAAATCAATAGAGACCCAATTATGAAGCTGTTAGTATTATGGTAGTTGAATGTATGAAAAAAATTTTATTATAGAAAGTTGAAATATCATAGCATCATTGATTGGAAATCTTATTATTTCACATGACCATTTTTCTTCTTTTTTGTCTCTGTGTATGCGTACCACTCTAAAACTGTTGCCTGGATTTTCATAAAATTTGATCCAACGTAAACACATTTACTTTGGTCTCTATCTCTTCTATTCAAAAATGACCGTCGAAATCTCTGGCTAAAACGACTGGTCTGCTGTCTAAAAGTTGATATGATGCGTTTTTATTTTCCAACGTAAAAAATGAGCACGATTATTTTGATTTGCAATAGTTTTACCTAGAACTTAAAATGATTAGAAAAACTCTTTTGTAATTGCATGTCGGTCGCATGATATTATACTTTTCCATTACTACCGTATGGAGAAATAGGAATAACTGGCAAGAAAGACAGTTGATAATGTAGTTTATCAGTAAAATTTCAGATTTCCTGGGTAATAAACAATACTTTAATATTGAAGATCTTGATTGCCTGATTACATACAATGACATTCTAAAGTTTCAGCAAACTAAGATAAATAGTTTTTGAGGTATCGTGATTTAAAGACAGTGTATTTTAACGGATTATTGGTATTTAGCTTCTGTCTTATAAACCTGATTTCTTCTTTAAAGAATTGGTAACGAGTTTCTTTTCCGGCAATTAAAGGCGGTGGTACATGGGCTGACCAGCAGACCTCAACTTAGTCTCGTTGGCCAGGAAACGCAGGGAGCCTTTCCACAATCCCAAGGGCCACATAGACCTAGAGTGATATACTTTAACTTTGACTTATATATTACAGAAATAAAAATATAATTAATACATTTGAATTAATTATGAACATCGAGTTAGTTTGTTTGTAATTATAACTCAGAAAAGACAGTTAGTAGTCAATTTACCGACTGTTGTGTTTCTCAGTTATTTATAATCTCTACCAAAAAAATCCATATTTGTTCAAATTAATGTTTAGTAGTCTAGGAAAGTGAGGCCCTTGAGATCAGTCAATCTGTATATATGTACGAGATATGTATTTGTGCTAATAATTTTCCTAATAACTTTTGAACCGTTGGACGAATATTCAAACTGCATATTTAAGACAAGAGTCGATTTAACTCTAAATTTTAATTTTTTTTCCGTGCAAAGGGATATCCATTTACTTAAGCACGTGAAGGCGACAAAAATTTCCCATCGGAAAAGTGTCAGAACCGAAACAATTGAGGTTAATCTGAAACAAACGATATTACTCCGCTTAGTAATCCCTTAATATCTGCACGAGTTTTAATATGATTAAAAGTAATTAGATTCGGTTACTTTATTAAGTGATGCAATGTGAGTAATTGATGTTTTTCAGAAAATGAAAAAAGTCTTTATTGTTTGGATTCCAATAGACATTCTAAGTTTAAAAAAGGAATACTTTTCGTTTGTATTATTTTTATGACTTAAAAATATAGAAGGAAAAGGAAAACAACAAAAAAACAAAAAACAAAAACAAGAAAAAGCAACATTTTAAGGAAAGCAGAGTTCAAGTATTTTCAGGTACTGCTTATGGTGTTTGATTGTTTTTTCATTCTGTAGATCTATAATCTATTTTTTGGTTTCTTTGATTATTGGTATTTTACATAAATAAAATAAAATTAGGGGAGAATGATAATAGCGGTAATTGTAAGTTTTTAGCAATCAAAACTTTTCGGATATTTTTATTATATATTTTTATAATGAGTTTTTTAATATCTTTAAAAGAGTTTAAATGTTTCCACGTAAATCTTTATGATGGCTATTATTTTCTAAGAAATTACTCAGCTATTAAAGAATAAAAATAAGAGACTTATTTGGAAGATCTCTTTAAGGCAGAGCTATTAAGTAGTTATATATATTGCAGACAATTTAATTTATGAGTTTAAAGTTATCTGACTTGATATAGTTGAAGTTTTTAGAAACTTTCTCTCAGGCCTCTAGCTGTAATTATTTCTGGAATTATTTCAATTATTTCCAGTCTACGATTTTTCTGATATTGTACGGCAAGTGGAATTAATTAACCTTTTTCATTTTCTAATTTATTTATGTTATTTTTATGTTAAGAGAAGGCCCGGTGGTCACTGGACTGTGAGCTGGAGGAGTGGGGTTTAATCCCGGCAAAGGGATATCGGTGACTTTGCTAGATTATTTCTTCTCTGAATGGGTTTCTTCTCTGAGTTCTCCCAGCCCTGTGAAATACTGGAACCGGGCTTCTTTCCTTGGGGTAAAGGCAAGCGAGCACGGACTAACCACTCATTGGTCATTGAAATTGTCGTAGCCTATTCGATCCCCATGAGCCATGAAGAGTAGCAAGGGGAATGCCTGCCTCATATTGTGATGTTTATTAGTATATAACAGGCTTTTTCTTTAAAATCAGTCAATAACCTGTCTGGTCTGTTTGCAGGTTTATCTCGTCACAACCTTTAATATTTGTTTTCGCTATTATTATTAGTGCCTTAAGACGATATTTAAGCTTTTTTTCTCCTTATTGCTCTTATCTTGTCTTGTGAGATTCTAGCTGAAACCAGTATTTATGCAAGTTGGCTGATTGGATGGCTGGAATATTTATGTTTTTAATCTTAAATAAATTATCTATGACTTTTGGAAATTGACAAAGATGAAATCGTCGACTGTATTCTTCAGTTTTGTTAAAATTAGGTTCATGGCCAAACATAACCCTAATGGAGGTAATCATCCTTAAAAATGCCACTTTTAATTTTGTCTTATTTATAACGATTTTTCTTCCTAGAATTAACACTAGCTGCATAACCTTAAATCTTTATAAATTTTCTGCAAGAGAGTCGTGATCTTACAATGAACTTTATAATTTCAAAAATCCTTTGAAACCAGTTATGGCGAAATGGATCGAATGCCATTGCATAATGTATCCATGGAACTCGTAACTTTTTGTTTCTGTTTTTAACTTGTCCTATTATTATTGCATCTATTATTATTAGTATTATTATTATTTGCTTATTAATAGGGAATGTTTCATTCTTTTTGCTTACTGATAGTGGATACATTAAATTTTATTTACGCTGGTTAAAATTAATATTTTTTTATAATGAATGTATTTTGTATAATTCAGGCACAAAAGAACTGATAAGATTCTTTCATTGTTTCTAATAGGACTTCATTGTAATACATCTGATATATCTTAAATATTATTATTATTATTATTTACCATTTTACTGAATCTTTTCACATCTTGTTAAATTTTGGAGATTCCATATAACTATCATATTTTAAATTAAGGAATTAATTTTTCGCATTATATGATTGAAATTTGAGACATAATTGACGGTTCTTAAAATAACTGAAGAGAGTTATATTTTCTTTTGCATTAAAATATAAATAACAACAGGTTTTTAATTGAAAAAATAAAATTTATTTCATTAGCCAATAGAAAATATACAGATATTTTGAAATTGTGGGTTGCCAATTGATATTATAACGGACCAAATCTGTGAATAAAATAAAAATAAAAATATTAGAATTTTTGAACATAAAAAAGAGTTAGATAAAATTAGAAATTATGAAATGAACTTCATGTGAACTTCAAAGACTAATTTTTTTTTTAAGTTTTTAAAATAATAATTTCGATTTTAATGTCATACATTGAGTTTAACAATAAAGCTCTTACCTAGCGATGAAACATGGTAAATATCCTTTAACCAATAACGGCACCTCTGTAACCATAGGCACCATAAGCACCATAGGCAGGATAAGCAGCAGCACCGCTGTAGACAGCAGGCCTAGCATAGCCACCATAGGTACTGTAGAGTTGAGCAGTAGCCACAGCCACCAACAACAGAACAGCAAGGGCGACCAACTGAAAGAATAAAGTTTTTGAATATCACATTCAACGTAAAATAGAAACAAGACATGTGCTAAACTAACTGATAATTCGATTAAACTTAATTTTCTTTCATATTCGAATGATGATTGAAGCAGTCTCTATTTTTCGTATTGCTTAAGATAAATACATGATACTTAAATTATATTTGCACAAGTCTATACAACCAAAAAGTAAAATGAAATGAAAATGCTTTTTAATTTTTTAGTAATAAGTAAATAGTAAATATTATGGTAGAATTCCTAATTCCTTAATTTAAGTCCATCTTACTTCGATTATACTTTTTTCTTTATTTTTATAATTACTGAACAGCGTGAAAGATTCGACTTATAACCTTAAAAACTGCAAACAAACAAAAATGAAATTAATTCAAATTCTGCTTTTTAAGATTGTAAAAAAAAAAAGCATTTTTTGGTTGTAAAAAATCAACAAATTAAAAATATCAACTACTTTTACAATTTAATATTTACAGTTTATATTATATTATAAATATTTACAAAAAGTTTGGTTTTTAAAATAATGCAAAATAAGGTTATTTATCAATCTACTTACTATAAAATATTAACACTATTATGGATATCTAAATAGATTTTCTCTACATTTTTCTTTTGTAGTATTTAATTAATTAATGTATTAATTATGATTTTCATAACTTAAAACATAGTTATCATAACAATTGCTATGAAATAATACATCAATGCTTTAGAATGCACCTATTTTATTGTATTTTTTTTCTATACTATTGAACTGTAGAATTCAATAAAATCATAACAAATCATATAAATAGTGCGCTAAAATGATAAATTATGCTTTTTGTAAACGGTACTGATCTAAAAAACTTCAAAATTATACGAACGAATAAATAAGAAATAGTACAATTATATATGTTTCTGTTTTTATATACTAGAAAGCCTTCCCGGAATAACTGTAGTGTCTAAGCGACTCACTCAACACATCACCGCAAAGATACAGAAATATCTCAATCACCGAATGCAATGTGAAAGTTTGACTTAAGATCACTAGTTAAATTAATGAGAAAATTAGTTAGTTAAAATATACTTACAATGAATTTCATTGTGGATGTTGGATGTGGTGAAACACGGAAAGAATCAGAGGATATCAGCTGTGCTCAGAAGAAGCTTGTGATGTGAGGATGTGAATCCAAGACGTCTATTTATACTGATTTCGCAGACCTTCAAAATTAACAAAAAAAAAAAAAAAAAAATCTATGTCCACTTTTTATGTAACTTGAAGGTGTATTTTCAACGAATAGCGATTCAGTTTCTTTCCTTTACGTCATTCATACGTGTCTTCTGATTTCCCGTTGTGGGTGTACCTTTTTCCGGTATCAAATACGTATATGTGACACCTGGTCAAAAAATGGCCTTGGGGAAAAATAGTCCTGACTTTTTTTTAAATGAAAGAAGCATGTTTATAAATTCATAAATCTTTCCCAGTCTTTGCATTGAAAGTATATTAAATTACTTAAAGTTGATTTCCAAATATTTTTTATTTAACTGTTTCTTTTACTTACCTGAGAAGTTTAGTCCCTTTAACTTCGTTTTATAAGTTTCTACTTGCATTAAATTCATATTTTAATTGCTCATATAATTATATCATATAATTATATTTATATCTTTTATACGTTGTAATAAGATACTACCATTTTCTGTGAAATCTTTTAAGTAATGTAGATATTCTTTCTTGTTTACGACTGAATTCGCTTCTACGACCATATTGCGGCCAATGAGAATTATCGTAGATAAGACCGTGGTTTATGATCCGCCAATTCAATTTGTAGATGAATTGGCGGGTCATAAATCTCGTCTTTGTGCCGAATTCATATTAGGATAATCTCTCCGAACGAATGAGCTCATTTCTAAACCATTACGACCAAATGCGAGTGGCAAAAGTCGATTGGCAACACTGATTAATGTGTTGAAATGAACCAATAGCTTTCCAGTTTCATTTCAGTATATTTCAGTCAATTTTTCTTTTAAGTTCTTAATATTGTAAAGAGTGCTTATTAGTAAGTTTTATGTTACTATATACGTCTCTTTCTTTAAATGTTACCTTAATACTGGACAAATAATATCCTAGATGTCTTGAGAGAAACAATGGTCTTTTTTTGTCATCTTCCAGAGTAAAGTAGATAGAGTTTAAGGAAAGACTTGAGAAATTCGAGAATGTATACGTAGAAGGCTCGAAATACCTTAACTAAGATTTTGAAGTGGTGGAGAACGTGACACATATGCCCACCTTCTTTTTGAATCTTTTTTTTTTTTCTTTTTATGCAATTCGTAACATATTGCTTTTACGCGTTCCGCCCAATCAAGGTTCAGTAAGTGTAGACTGTTTTGTCGAATAAATTGTGATATAATATACCGTAGGAGGCGGTATAAATTATAGATGAGAAAGAAACACAGAGAAAATTGAACAAACCACCTTGGCCAGTAACGGGAATCAAACCCTACATCAGTGCAATAGTTCGAGTTGTCGAGCCAACAATCCAAATCACTAGGATTTATTAAGACTTCTCTGTTAATAATAAATGTTTGCAAATGCACATATTTTTTTTAATTCCTTCTTTTTTTATCGGCTTAATACTCACTTTTCATACTTTATGAATCACGGTGAATCAAACGAAATTAATGAAATCAACGATTTCGAAAATTATTGCTGCAGAAAATTAGTGCTCCTGTTAGGAAGCTTGCTTTACGACCGTCGTTTAGGTTATATTTAAATAATATCTGCTCCATTTTGTGGATATTTGTTTTAGTTTTATTGTTTTTATCTATTTTTCTATTTATCTATCTATCTATTTAATCAGTATCATTTCAATCTAAACTATATTACTCTTTGACAAGTTATCCAATATCAAATATCATTTCATAGGCTTTCTTATGGAAATTACGAATGCAAAATTTATAATATAAGAAATAATAACGTTAATAAGTCTATACAGTATATCAATGTAATCTACAGTATCATTCTAAGATATTTAAAATATTTTCTTAATATGAGTAATCTATTTTTACTTTGTACTTCTTAGGCTTCTGATACCGTGAAGCCTTATATCCCCTGTCTATTAGTGGACAAGTATCAACTCAGCAACCCCGAGGGCTAGAGACTTGATTAGGGTGCCATTGAAAAGGTCTAGCCAAGAGTAGTTCAGAGCCGTAGAGTTTGTGTCTTCACAAGTTCACCGCCTTCATAAAATTATGCGACAAGATGACGGATTCTTTGATGAGGTTCTCAACGCATTGGCAGCTGGGACAGATACTGAGGCACTTGAAAACCTTTTCAGAAATCGGAAAGCTTTCAATAAAAACATCTTGTTAGCTTATTATAACTTTTGAATAATTTTCTTCATTCACGTATCAGAAGCCGTTGCGAAGCATTTTGATTGGTTTACTAATCGCTACCGCTACCTTATTTTAAAACTTACAATTAATGAAATGTTAAATAATGGTTAATGAGCATTTTTTTTAGCAATCCTATTCAAAACATTGATCAGTCACAATAGCTGACATCAACTTGTATTTCTTATTTCATATATTTCCAAGATATATATGTTTTCCGTTTTATTTCATTTTCCGGCAACAAAATTATCAATTTTTGTAATTCCACAGTAATTTTAAGTAATCGTAAGTAATAACAAAATATCACTTAAATATTCTTAAATTGTATGTTGTTTGTGTTACTTTATTTAATACCCAAATATTGACACCCTTTTCTTTTATCCCCTTTGATAATTGAGGGGCTCAGTGGAAAAGAGGCATATGCCCCCAAATGAAAATTTTGCAGGAAACCAAGTTTTAGAAAAAGTAATTGCCTGTGGAGAGTTGGTATCTACTTGTAAATTTTTAAACTTAATAGTGAAAGTAGATGGCGATTGAAGATGATGGTTAATAGAATAGATACTAGACGGCAGCATCTACTCAACAATAGCAAAAAATCAAAATCCATATAGAGGTGGCATGTGCCCCTTTTCCACTGGGCCCCTCAATTATGAGCTTGATTTGCATTTTGATTCATATATCTGATATATTCTTAATTTTTCTATTAAACGTATATAAACATTAGATCTATAATTTTTAGTATAAATCTAATATAATTATTTTAGATAATTGGTCTATAATTCATTCCGCGTTATGTTTCGAAATTACGAATTAATTGCCCACAGATTTTATTTATGTTTCACCTTGATCCGTTATTTCAGACTGTAGATACAGTAGGAGAGTTGATATGAGATTCTAACCCTTCTCCCAACTGCATTCGGATAAAAAAGGAATCCAGCAGTTTTATTTATTTTTTTTGGTTGGAAAGCCATTGGTTGTTTGTGTGCTTGGCTCTCCTAAAAAGGATTCAATGCTTTTCTTTTCTTTTCTTTTTTTTGTTTTGTTTGAGTGAACAGCGAGTAAAAATTCATGGGCATACCCATGCTGAGACATTGTCTATTTAAGTTGAACTGTCTTTCTGTATCGTAAGTCGTGAAATCTATACATTGCACCCGGAGAGATGTTACCTTTCTTTTCGTGACGAGAAAAAAAAATTAACAACAAACAAAATCAACAAGAGCTAATAAAGTTAAATTTGAAATCTTAAGGATTTCGGATCCATTCTGAAAATCCATAATTTGAATTTTCAGAATGGATAATGTTAAAATAATTTCTTAACTGAAACATAAGTTTGAAGAAAAATTGGAAAAGTTGTTAATTAATTTTCTTGGACACTTACCAGGTCTATGAAACTCGCTTTGTATTATTTAATACAAAGTTGCTTTTTACAACTGTAGTATCCGTAGTGTAAGATTTTTTTAAGAACTTTATAAATGTATAAAATGATCTCAAATTTATATTGATGTTAGGGGTAAGTTGAATGAAATCTTTAAATTAGACCTTTTGAATACAATACACATCTATTGATGGATAGATTTTCAAAAGACTTAGTATAGAAATCTAAATATAAAAATTAAAAAATAAAACTCTATAGAAATCAGTTAATGAAATGTACAATTAATTCACAAATACATTTTTAAGTAATGCAAATAATTGACAGTTTATTCAGACTTATTTAACCATCTCCAAACATTGACGAAATCTTGAGCTTTTCTTAATAATTTAAACCACATTAAATTATTAAAATTATTATTAGTAATTGAAACTTTATTCAAAATTTTATTGCTGGTCGACTCAAACAACTTTAAATAATGATCTAACTCTTAATAACAAAGCATTTTTGATTGACATCCTAAGACAAGTATTTCAAGATTACTGTCAATTGGCAGTCAGAATAGTAGTCCATTATGAATTCCTCGAAAAGTGTAGAAAAAAAAAAAAACTTTGTTTCCATTACGTTACCATAAGTAATGAACAGTGATATAACAAATCATTAGTTTGGTGGAGGAATAAAAAAAATATAAACCAAAATTTTTATTTTTATTTTTAATAAAGTTTTATTTACATTTATTTAATAATTAAATAAATATTTAACTTGACAATCCAATAAACAAAATAGAAGCCATTAACAGATTTGGAAGATTCCATAATAATAAAAGTAGACCAATAATTATCAAATTTTTAAAAAGAAAAGACATTGATAACTGGATACTATCATTCAAAAGAAAAAAGAACATAATCAATGATGAAATAATGAATTTGCTTTAACGTGCGTAAATTATTTAATAAACATAATATAATTAAGCCACCGCACAAGACTAAAATTTTAGTCTTGTGCGGTGGCTTAATTATATTATGTTTATTCAATGATGAAATATTTGGAAGCAAAAATAATTCAAGGATTTATATTAATGAAAATTTAACAATGAAATTAAAGAACTTATTTTGGAGAACTAAACAAGAAGTTACATCAAAGGAGTACAAGTTTATCTGGTTAAAAAGTATAACTAACATATTAATAAGAAAGAATGAATCTTCACGTATAATTAAAATTTCAGGTGAAGAAGATATAATTAAAATTTAATTATTATTGGTTAATATTTGAATAATAGAACTATAGAAGTAAAATGATTAATTTAAACATAATAGATAATTTGGAATTAGGAAATCTAAATATTTCAGAAAATATTAATTCTTGGAACCCTTGCTTATTAAATAATAAATTAAAAATTAATGTTTTATTTCTTCACTAGACGGGTACCGTCGCTTCGCTCCGGAACTCTTGCATGTATAGCATTAAAAAAAAAAACAAAAAAAACTTTTATTTATTTAGCAAATTAATATGGAGATCGGATAATACACGACTTCCCAGCTCGTTGTGGGCTTCTCCGCTTAACTCAATTCTATTGAGCGTTGGCACTCACACGGGGGGTTGCGGCAAAAACACTTCATTTTTGCATGTATCTTCCAAACGCAGAAACGTTTGTTAATGACTGATATATCGTTCGATAGAACTTTCAAATACCAACATTTTCTCAATATAATGTTCAACTTTTTAGGGTTAGATGGAGAAGTGGTTTTATTTCAATACTTTATATTTTAGAAAATTATAATGTTCAACTTTTATACTTTTCGCTTAAATTGAAAAAAAAGTCAAAATTTGACCCTTTAAAAGGCGCCATCTTGGAAACCAAAAACTTTTTCGAAAGATTTTTGTAGCATTTTGTTTGTCTTAAAAAGCTCTACATTTTATCCATTTACATGACCAATCTCTCTTGTAGTTTGGTCACAAAATTGGAAAAACGTAAAGTCTTATGACAATGACAGACAAAATAATGCTTTTATATAATATAATTTACGCAGTTTAATTATTTATTATTAAATATTGATAAAAAATACATTAATTGATTTTATTATTCTTATTGAAGCTAATATTAAAGAAAAAGAGATTAACTATTTTAATATAACTGGTTTTAAGAAAATATTTGAACTTCGAAAGCAATGCAGAAGAGATGGAATAATAATGTTTTATAATTCAAAAATTTTAGTATTTTTTTTTCTAAAGATTCACTATATACACTTATTCTTCTAACACATATAAAAACTTATGAAAACATCCAATGCAATATTAGTCACCCATGAATAAAAGGTGATTTTATCTTCTCTAATTTATAAACCTCCGTTAACTAATAGAAGTCTACTTATAAATGAATTAAAACAAAATTATTAGAAATTAAATGCAAAAATAAAAATTGATATAATTGTATGTGTGTAGGGGATTTTAATATAGACATAAATATGAATAGTACAAAAAGTAATGTTACTAATAAATACTTAAAAAATATTATAACTTGGGTTATAAGAATCAAGTTTATAAAACAACAAGAAATTGTACTGCAAACACATATTCTTCCAAAGCATGTATAGATCATTGTTTCACACATATGATTAATTATAATATAGAAACTAATACAACGGGATATATCTGATCATTTTGGAATTCTAATAGCAATTAAAGATCAAAATAATTGAAATGGTTATAAAAGAGAAAAAGAATTACAGTACTAAATATTCTGTCGATGAAAATTATCTAAATACTAAAGTAATAGATCTCACCCTGGAAATTAAAAAAGACTATAATAAAGATCCTAATAAATATATAAATAAATTAAAGAGAATTATTGATAAATCAATAATAATAACTAAAAATAAATTTGGTAAAACAAAACATGAATATAAAAATAAATAATAAAAATACATATAATATATTTAAAAATTCATGGATGAAGGATGACATAATGAAGCATATAAAAGGAAAAGATAATTTATTTTTCAAATATAAGAATCATAGAACAAATGAAACATATGATAGTAATTATAAAAAGAAAAGAAATTGGCTAAAAAATTATATGAACAAAATCAAAAAACAATACTTAAATAAACTTTTAAATAATAATAATGTTTCTAATAAGCATATGTGGAAATTAATTAAAAAACATATTGATCATAAAAAAGATAATAAAATACTGAAATAAATAATTTATTATTGAAAAATAATAGAAATACTGTCTTTTATAACTTGTATAAAACATTTGTTTAAAAAAAATGATCTTTTTTACAATATTGATGAAACACCGAAAAATGAATATCAGAATCCGAATACTATTGTATTTTTATTACCAAATCAAGATGATATTTTAAAAATACTACATAATTTAAATAATACTAATTCCATTGGTATAGATGACATAACTGCAAGAATAATAAAAAATAACAAAGAAAATTTTTCACTTCTTTTGATTGAACTTTTTAAAAATATTTTTCAAACATAAACTTATTTTAATCTATGGAACATTGCATTTATAATATCTGTTTATAAAGGAGAGAATACTGAAGAATATTCGAACTACAGACCTATACCTTGTCTAACTCAGGAAGACAGTCCCCTTCAGGCGTTGGGACTGAGAACTTGAAAAAATAGGGTTGAAAGGATATAAGGCAGGGGTCGGCAACCTTTTGTTGTAAGAGGGCCAAATATTTTATGTGGTGATTACTGCGGGCCGCACTTGGGCCAAAAAAGCCAAAATCTTATTTTAACAACCAAAAAAAAAAAGGAAAATCTTAAGACGCCCCGCGGGCCGCACCAAAACGCTATGCGGGTTGCGACCCCTGGTATAAAGTAAATGGGAGTGGGGAGGAAAGATTACTACAGTGTTTGCAGAGCTTGACCTCGTTATTATCGACTTTAAGTAACTACATTTCCGAAGAGCTGAATTCTCCAAAATACTAAAAAAAAAGGATCATAAGACCTTTTTTTAATTCTACAACAATACCCTAATACCTTTTCACCCCTATTTTTTCAAGTTCTCTGTCCCAACGCCTGAAAGGGGCTGCCTTCCTGAGTTAGACGAACTGTACATCTATATTATCCTAAGATCATTGAAAGTTATTTAACTAAATCCATGTATATAGTTTTATAATAAAATATAATATTTTGAACAAAACCCAATATGCATATCATGTAGGTAAAAGATCTGTTAAACACCTTAAATAATAAAATAAATAATAATTTAAAAAATAGCCAGTTAATTGATATAGCTTATATTGATCTCAGTGCCGTTCTGGCATGGCTGAGTGGTCCTGGCTGTATAAAGCCGATGTATCGGAAACTGGGTTCGAATCCTGGCGCGGGGCTTGGATGTTTCTTTCTTCTTCAGTATTTGTTTCTCTTCATAGAAGGCAGAAGTCTGACTGGCACCTTAGTTAGGATGAAAATATCCAAACGACAGTAAAGAAACAAAAATTCCCCATCATTGAGTATGCCTCTATGACCAATCATACGAAAATGGATCCGGGAACACAACAATAACATTGATTTCAGTAAAATATTTGATAACATTAACCGCAATATATTATTAAATAAATTAACAAGCTATGGAATAACAGGAGATCTTTGTAACCTTATAAAAAACTATCTTAGAAATAGAAAATTCAAAATCAAAATAAAAAAAAATTACCAGTAAAATATATAATATTGAAAGTGGTGTTCCTCAAGATTCTAATTTGGGATCATTACTTTTCATTCTGCAATTCAGATGTTGCATTACTTTTTAGTAGTAAGAAGGATCAAAAAAGTGCTTATATAAATCTTCAAAAAAAAAAAAAAAAAAAAAAATCTGAATGATATTTTAAAATGGGCTTTAGAAAACTGAAGTGGCTTAAGTACAAAACGTGTTCTATGTTAGAAAAGAAATTAAAACTCTGTAAAATTAAATTTTTTATTAATATTTTAGTTTATATTAATCTAAATGACATACATCAAATTTCCAGCACATTTAATACAGGACTAATTATTTAATTACACCTAATAGGCCTGGTTACCATTAAAAAAAAATAAGATACATAAATTCGGATGTAGATAATGCGGTTTCGATATAATACATTTTTCAATAACGAATTTCCTTTCCTACATTACTTACAAAACTTTTTCTAAAGACATTTCAGCCAAAAATTCTGTTTATTGTAGAATATATTTTATAAATAATACATTTTATAAAACTAAATTACTGTGTTATGATTAACTATAAAATGTTTTAAATATTTTGTGAAACGTACAGTTAACGTTTTTAAGTGAAGTTCTATCTTTTTATTATGTAGAAATTTAGGTAGTAATTATTGTAAAAAAAATAGACAACACCTTATATTGAAAAAATAAAAAAGAATTTATTTCATTAAGCCAATTGAAGACTGTATAAAGATTTTAGAATTAATTAGCTGCCAACAGATGTTGTTTAGGAGCCAGATCTGTGAAAAGACAGAATATCAACATTAGAATTTTTGTAACGTATAAAAAAGCATTAAAAATAGTAAATGTGTGCTAACAATTAACGATAATATAGTTGAACCAAATCAACTTATTTCCTGTTAATGTTCAAAAGAATAGCTGTTATACATGTTAACCCAGTTGCAGAAAGTAAGACGATATAAATCCAATATACCAGTGCTCAACAAAATTATCCACAGATTGTAAAACATAAATAAAGTTGAATATAAAAATTTAGTAACTGGTAAATTGTGCATTGTGATTCATGAATTAAATAACAAAATATTGAAATCTGAAAAGGCTTAAAATGATCTATAAGATAAACAGAGAAAGTGTTTACGAACATTAATTAACGAAAGTTTAGAATTACGAAAAAATAAGGTCTTTGTAAAAATATTATTTCCTTCGTACTTAAAACTGTATGAATTTAAATTTTCTTCTGAGTTTTCTCCAGCTAAACTCACAGTGAATTCTACTTTTAGTTTGAATTCCATAATAGTTTTTAAATTGTAAACTTATACATGAAATTCATAGTAAAAAGAAATTGAAATCTTACCTAACTTGCTTCAGCATGGATATTTAACCAATAACGGCTCTGACACCATAACCGTAAGCGCCATACCCGGGAGCCACGACTCCGGCATAGCCTGGAGCAACCAGAGCTGGTCTAGCATAGCTGGTATAAAGCTGACCATAGGCAACAGCCACCAACAGAAGAACGGCAAGGGCAACCAACTGAAAAGAAAAAGTGTCATCAGCGAATCTTAACGTTGTTTCGAAGACACTTTATATTTTAATTAGAAATGTGCATCTGCTTTGAAGATATAATAAGAATAACTCACTAAATATTTAAAAAAAAACTTCCTTAAAGCTATACAAGGAAATTCTCTTAGTAAATTTTAAATTCTCACGTAAATCTTAATGTTCACTTTGAAATATTTTAAAAAGTAAGTCCTCTAAAATAAAAGAAGTTTCATCAGTTTACTTCCCCCACCCACACAGTCAAACACAAGAGCTAATTCATTATTTTAGAGTTTTCAGAGCGACAACATTTCGCGAAACATCCTTTCTGAACCGTAGATTAAATATGATTTATTCTGAAATGTGAAGTTCTAGAAATCTTTATTAAAAACTTTTAAGAAAAACAAGAATATTAAGTCTTAGCAGCCAGTCATTATATATATTTTCCAATAATTTGAAATCAGATATTTTTAAATCTCCTTAAGAATTTTTCTTCTTAAAAGTAATTTATATACAGTATTAATTTGTTAACTTTTATATTAACATTATTAAAATTAATCTGATTGTAAATTAAATAATTCTGAATTTATTTTCGTAATGCAATTTTTAATTAAGAGTTTTAAACTGATTTTACTGTAATTTAAATTCTTAATGTTAATTTATATTAGTGACTTTATTTATTAACTTTAATGAATGAAAAAAAAAAACCTTCTAATCTTCTATTATTTTCATTATTTAATTTATTTTTCAATAAATTCTATTATTTATTATTAGCATTCTTCATCTCTGTTGTTCTTTTTTTCTTGCGCCATTAAAAAAGTGGAGTTGCAAGACAAGGCTAGATTGAACAAGTTGTCTTGTTGGCCATAATTTCTTTAACATTGACTTGATCGAAGGTAAACAGAAAAAAAAAAAAAACTTGTTTCAAGATTAGGCTAAATGCATTGATTTCATCCACCTTCACGCAGTCGGTGTTGCTGCTGGCTAAGTTAATGTTTATAGCGAAATAGAGCAAGTCATGGATGGAACATGAAAGCCGTTAGCAGCACTCAAAAGAATTTACTTTTAGGTTCTCTACAAGAATGGACTAATCATTTTTATTAGCTGAAGAGTGAAAATCCGTTTAACTCACAGAAATCTGTAGGACGGAAATATGAAGGTATGATTGTGAGAATTATACTTCAATATATTCATTTTCTCTCTTAAAATACACAAAGGATCTTTAAAAGCAATGTAACGAAAACCACTTGGTTCTTCTACATCTCACGGTATTTCAAAGAGACCAATTGAAATTGAAAAAAATTAAAATGAAAAGATATTCATTTAAAAGCAGCTGTAAATTTGGAATTATTTTAAATCTTAAAAGAAACCTTTCTAAAGAGTTTTACTAACGTTTTAATTCGTACAGTCGAAGAATTCGTAATCTTAAATAAAATGAAAAATATAAGTGATGTGGTGAAAAGAGAGGTGTAACTTCAAAGTAATATTAGTAGTTACTGATATTTTTCTGAAAAAAATTATTCCTGTGTTATAGTAAAAAGAAATATATTATCGTAATATAGTTTAAGTATAATACTAAGTTAGCGAAGAATATTGTAGAATAATATAATATAGATATATGATAAATGTAAACGCATTTCGGTTCTTTTTCCCCTAATTGAATCTTTAGTATGCTACTCATTAAACTAGGGCAATTGCTATAAGTCTAAAAAAACAATAATCCTTAAAGAATAAAATTTAGTTTTACACAGCTATAAGAGTCAAAATAAGCCTTTATACTCAACCTACAATTAAAGTTTACAGAGAAATGTTACAAATATTTATCGAAACGTATTATAAGATATAACATCACACGTGATATTATTATTATACACGTGTATAATAATAATAATAATAATAAAAAGTTATAATCATGCATGTATTAATAAACTTAAATAGATAAATTCTTCGTATATTAGTACAGAATAAAATGTCAATGAATTAATAATATTAACGCGATCTTGCTAAGTATTATATATTTAGATAAAAATAAAGCTGCAATTTAATGAACATTTGAAGATCTAAACCTGAGAGCTCAGTTAGGTTATAATTAACTCTTGAGGAAGTCTTGTACTTCCTGGATGCTGCTGTAACGTATTTCTGAAGCTTTGCCGGGAAGTAAAACGCTATAAATCAGCGGCCTTATTGTATATGTGTGCCAGGGAAGCCGAACTGGAAACCGGAAGCTTATTTCGTTTATCCAGTTTCTTCAAAATGATAATAAAAATAAGAAGTTCAAAGATACTTACGATGAATTTCATGGTGAAAGTTGGGTGTTTGAAACCGGAAAGGTATCAGAAGATGTGTACGATGCTTGGAGTAAGCTGCGTTGTGAAGATCACTGATTCGGCTCCTCTATTTATACTGCTTCTAGACAACATTTAGCCTTGAAAATTAACTAGAAACCGTGTAACTTACTTGGCAAATAGCTTGAAGGTATATTGTCAACCAATAGAAATCGAAGTAGATGATCAGAATACGTCATTAATATTCTATTGGTTTCTTACGGATACATGAATTTACATCCGATGCGAATACCCGGATGGTAAGGGCATAATAATAATCAAATTGGCCACAATAGTATATCTAATGGAAAACTCTCTTGTTTCCTGCTCCTGCAAGAGCTCCAAAGATTGCATCATCTTTGACTTCAAAGAGAAACTTAATAAATTTTGTATTTTCTGTCTTTTCTGCTTCTCTCTTACTTTGGATAAAAATTAACTATTAATGGAGGCATTACAAAGCTTACATGGAAATACATGACATTGTAAGTATAATATCTTTTAATTTATCGCTAATTACTTCTGAAAACTGCTTGAAGCTGAGTCTTTTCAAAAATCAATCACAACGGCGAAAGATAGTCTCATAAAATTGTCCACATTTATATCGCAATTATTAACTAACATTTCATATTCACTCTCAGTATAAATACAAAAACTAATTAATCATTAATTGTTTTCATCAATATTTTTTATATCTCCCATAAAGTAAATCATGTTTTAAAACAACAACAACAAAAAATATTCGGAAAAATTACCAATACATTTCTATTATGGATCTCAGTGTTTGTATTTGGCTTACTTTCCTCGGAGAGTGAGGTTCACCAAATCATTCAGTAATCGTGAGTGTTTGTGGATCCTTTTGAAGAAACCAGTGTGTGAAGGTGACAAAAGTTCTCGAGAAAAGTATTAGAACTAAAACACTGATGTATAATGATCTACATATCCTTTAAGTAATCCACTGGTTTGTTTGCCCTTTTATGAAATTGCAATAAATATTTTAAAAGGAAATTAAGCAAGTAAGTAATGCCAATTGAATTAGTTTTTTTTTTAACGGAGAATATCTCTGTTTGTATTTAGCAGATGTCATAAATTAAAATAAACATAGTGAAGCCAAGTAAAAGCACAGAAGTTTTAATATTTACAGGAAATTAATCTTAAAGTTCTGTTGACAATAAGATTCCGTTTTTTTTTTTACATATACTTTCATTATTTGTAATGAGAATTAAACTTTCAAATAATGGCAACTACTAATTGTGAGTTTCGATACTGATCAAAACTTTAATATTACTTTGAAAACCGAAAGCAAAATCGTTTCTGCTCATAGTGATCAGGCAATACGGGACAGAGAAATTAGACTTCAATTCCACAGATTCTGGGATATTTCTGTGGTTATTTCCATTTCACATGGACCTTGGGTTTCACCAGCGTTAAAATAAGCGTGGTTTAATTAAGGAAAGAGTCGAACTTGCCATCCTAACAATAGCTGAGCATAAAAGGAACTTAAACTTCCCTGCTCTTGTGATATTTTTTAATCTCTTGTTAGGATATGTTAATCCGTTTTTAATTTGTTTTTACAACAATATAGAATTGTAAAACTTTTGAGAGTTAATATTCAATAACATATATTTTATTATCACATTCAATTAATCTTGAATTAAATTTTAATTTTTTTTAAATTTTTAAATTAATCTTTTACTAGATAGAGCCGATTCTAATTAGATTTCCGTACCTATTTATCAAAATTGATTTAACAACTCTCAATTTACAATTTGAATACAACAATTTCTGTAGTTGATGCTCCAACTTTCAATTTTTGCGTTGTGTGATCCAAATATAATTGTTCTAAAAGGAAAATAGATTTTATACTTATATGTAATTTTTCAGTTTTCTATATATAGTTCTTTACTATTTATATGGAAATCATTAAATAGCTCGTTGTCCCTGACTTTTCTAATAGTAATAGATTTATTAAAGCCAATTTAAAAGACAATTTTCTTGGTAGTTATTACTCATGAACTCTTTTCTATATCAATCAATATAGATTTGACTTTTCTAACCTTATATTAAATATAATTTAATTACAACTCAGTCCTACTAGGTTGTACAACGATCTGTCTTGTAGTTGCTGAATAACAATTCAAATATTTTATTGTACAATAATATTACAGGTTACATTGCAAAAATTGTAATATAAAGAATTTTATATTTGCATAATAAAGAGATATTTGCATAAAGAATATATTTGCGTAATATTTGCAAATTTGATTTAAGAATATAATTTTAATAAAGTACATAAAGTTAAAATATCATAATTATATATTTATCAAATTCATTATATTGACATTATTAAATATTTCTATTTATGATTTATTTCTATATTTATTAATTTTTCATTATTTATTAACAAATTTTTAAGTGAAAATCATATTTACCATAATTTAAAAATTCCATTTTATTTTTCCGTTGATCAACTTTGATATAATTTTTATTTTTAATGATTTTATTTTATCGATTTTTAAGATATCTTCGGTGAGTTGACTAAAGATTTTGTTCAATATTCTATTTTTATTTCTTATACCGTAGGTATTTTTTTAATTGTTATATATAATTATTTTAAACCAAATATTTCTTGTTTCATAAGAATTCATTTGCACAAGTGTATTTTTAATCTTACTTTTTAAATTAAAAATTTTTAATGATTAATATATACAAAAATTGTATATTTTTGCTTCATATCAATTTGCTGTTCTTTCCACATTTGATTGAGTCCCGTAAAAATACACTTTAATATTTTATATTTTTTTCTTCTAGATTTTTAAGATCTAGATTATTTAAATAAATCCAGCTTTTAATTCCATATCTTATAGAGTCAACTAGTGATTTTTTCATTAATACTTTATGTTTTATTGGAAAAAAAAAATTTGTTATTCGTTGAAACATATAAGTCTGGGTTTAATTTTTTTAATAAATGGAATAATTTTTTTAATATATTATATTGATCATTCCATGTAAAATTGTTATTTATTATTAAACCTAATTAGTTTATTTTATTTACAATATTAATTTGATCAGACCCACAATTTAGATTTCTGTAGTTTTCACACAATTATAATCATGTATTTTAATATTACAAATATTTATTAATCTTTCATTTTTCGTTTTGATTATTATTAATTTAGTTTTTGTTTGGTTATAATTAATTTATTTTCATGTGACCATTTAATTAATTTATTTAATCTTGTTGTAGTCTATTAAATGCTTCTTCTTGATTTTTGTTGTGATATAAAGAATAACATCATCAGCATAAGAATATATTTCAGAAAATTTAATTTTTTTAACATAGAATTTGTATATATAGTGAATAACAGAGTACAATATTTGATTCTTGTGATATAGCAATTTTACTATTATGTAATATTCTAAAATTATAATATTAATTAATTCTACATTTTCTATTCATTAAATAATTTCTAATTAGTGTCTTTATATCTCCTCTTATTTCAAAGTTTTCTAATTTTATCAATTAAAGTTTATGATTTATATAATCAAATGCTTTTTTGTAGTCCATTTATTATAGGAGTTTATTTCTCCTATATTAAGATTATTATTTATTTTGCTTTTTACTACATTTATTAAATTTGTAGTACTTTTTGTTTTTGATATGAAAATTGATTTGGTTTATAATTTTATTTTTATGTTTAAAACTATAAATTTCATTTGCAATATATTTTTCTACAATTTTTGATATATTTGAAAGAATTGATATTGGTGTGTAATTTTCATACACTTCAAGGCTATCTGTTTTATGCCTGGGTGTAATATATTCAACATTCCAGGGCTTTTGGATATTCACCAGTTATATAGATTAATTTAAAAATTTTAATAAGAAATTCAATAAAATATTCCTTAGATTCTTTTTTCTCCTTAACACTAATTCTATCTAATCCTTTTGAATTTTTATTTTTGAGATTATTATAATTATATCATTTTTGTTTGGTGTTAATATTACCATGGAATATCGATTTATATAATTGTTTTTAGTTTTAATCTCACAATTACAAAATTTTGAAACATAATTTAGATTAAATGTTTTCCTAAAATTGTTATCCACTATTTCATGCTTATTTTTGTTAGACAATGTTTTTCGAATTGATTTTTTTGTTCAGTTTTATTGTTTTTATTTATTTGAGTATTTGTAAAATTCCACATTATTTTAATATACTTATTTTTTTATGTTCAGTAATTTTTGATAATATTGATTTTTTTCA
>JAFIDM010009631.1:225902670-225935923 GCA_023159025.1 Thereuonema tuberculata
GGATAAGATATCTGACTTCGGATCAGAAGGTTGCAGGTTCGATTCCTGTCGCGGATGTGTCATTGTAAAAATTCTTTCTATTTTTCATTCTCACAGAAAACTGCGCCGGACAGACAGACACACAGACAGACAGACAGAGAAATAAAAGATTTTAGTAATATAGATTCGTAGCAAAGGTTTTGTAGATCTTACGGAAAACAGTTATTAAGACGATGACAATATTTCGTTTACTCAAAGATAAAGGTAAAACTAGTTTTAGTTGGCATTCCAACATTCGAATATCAACATAATAACAAAAACCTAAAAACTTATTTTTAAAAAAACAACAACAAACAAGCAAACAAAAAAAAAACAACAACCAACAGCTGTCACTCACATAAGAGCTGTTCAGCACTTACATTGATGGCTTTTTTTTTTGCCCCTACCCTTCTGTTCGATTTTTACTCAAAGTTTCAACTTAGTAGACAAATAGTTTATTAAGTTATCTTGATTATTATCAAGGTTTTTGAATGTTTGGCCCGATTTATATTAAATTCAAAAGGAATCGTCTTTGTAAGAAACTACAACAACCTTTAAAATTTCAACAATCTAGAATGTATAGTTTTTAATTACAGGCGGAATGTATATATTTCGACTTAGATTTGCATTTCAACTTTTTTTTTCTTTTTAAAGGTTTAAAGAGAAAGATTATAGTTCTCCTAAAGTATTTCAAGAGTATTAAAAAAATTAGATTTCGAAAAACCAGGCATCAACATTAATGGAGACGTTTTAAGCCATCTTTGCTTCAGGGATGACTTAGTTGGTTTTTCTCTTATGCTAAACATAATCGATTATAAAAGAATTTTCCCTTCACAGTTTAGAACGTAAACTCAAGAAAATAAAGATTAAGTTATGGAAATAAAGAAATTCGAAGCTATATACGTAAAATTATTAAAATAGAAACCGAAAATTTGTCCAGAATCAAATTTAGATGAAATATCTTTGGTAAAATGTTCAATACTGAAAGGTAGAATGCTATTCCAAAACTTTTTAACCAATCTTTAAGTATGGAATAAATACATCGACACTGACGAGCAAATTATCTTATAAGTCTATTCAAAGAAGTTTAGAAAGGCGTATGTTAGGAATTCTAATGCCAAAACTTAAAGGAAATGCTTGAATGGAGAATAAGTCACAGTGGCTGATTTTATGTGGAATAAAAATAAAAGTATAGTAAGACGAAATGAACTTTGCTCAAAATGTTGGTTTTGTTTTGTTTTTATTTTTTTATTTCTTTATGTTTACCTTTAGTCTTTAATCAACTCATTTTTAAAAAATAAAAAAAGAAAGAAAAAAAAACCCAAAGAATTTAAAGCTTATGGGTGGTTTTACGTGCATTATAAAGAGTTAAAATCAATGAAGCCAAACACAATGAAAATTAAAAAATTTAATGACAAATTAAAAACATACAGTTTCGGTTTGCCAAATTACAAACCTTTTTCAATGCAAATGAAAAAACACCGGGTACAACTCTTTAAATACAAAACCATCTTGGATATATCACAAATAACATGGCGTGTAAACCCCGTAGTCAAACCCAAACATCAATCAAAAGGCTGGCTTAACCCAACCAATCCCAACGCCTTTAGTCACCATCTGGTGTCACAGATTGTAATTAAAAAAGTAAACAAACTGAAAAATTATAAAACTTTGGGCTTTCAATCTGTCTAGCAGGATTGATGTCTTTGAACGTGAGTTGGAATTACTCACTAACTTATTCCTCACTAATGCTTACCCCATTACATTCATCGAAAATGTATAAGATCTAGTTTGATTGACATTTACAACAACATCCGACGCACTAACTCCATTGATCACAGCAGAAAACGGACTTTTGCTCTAATGGATTATCATCCTTCAATATATCCTGTAGTTAAACGATTCCTTTCAAACTTTAGCATCTCCTTAACATCATCAAACAAACACTCTACTGCAGCGGTTCTCAAAAAACACCACAAGGCTGTTGACCCCCTTTCGGAGAAAGGCGTCATATACCGGTTACCGTGCCTTAAAAAGGACTGTTTTCATATTGGGGAAACAGGCCGCAAGCTAGATGACCGCATAGGCGACCACGGTAGAGCCCTAAATCGTAAAGACCTCGCCTATAAAACAGTGCTCCATTCCCTTGAAACAGGACATTCTATTGACCTCCAAAGTGCATCCATCATAGGACGTGATCCAGTTCATCAACTTATTGTATTGAATCCGTGCTGATACTCACCACAGACAAATGCTATAATGATCAAATATCTGTAAAAGAGATGTATCAGTACGGATTACCTACCAAACCCAAAGATCAACCGGCCCTGGACTTTTACTGACTCTGTTAAGAACTTTTCCAACCTACACAAAAAAAAAAAAGTTTTTCCAAACCTGATTACCATTGTTACTTAATAAAATGAAAAGGTTTTTCAAATTGTTAAAAATTAACTTTTAATGTTTTATATTGACCTGGATTCATTGACTTCCAGAATAGTAAAACATGATAAAAAAAAATAGGGGGAAATAATAAATGTTGGTTCATAGTTTTGTAATTTATAATAATTTTTTTATGATCCTTGTAAAGTGTTTTCCTACAAATACTCTCTGACAAAGAAAAAAATTGTTTTATTAAGCACCCGTACATCAGTCATTTTAATTTCGACATTAAAAAAAAAAATACATGTTGGTTTACTTATAGTTCCTTAATTAACAATAATTTTCATTGTGCTCATTGTAAAGTGTTTTCCTGTAAACACTCTTTCGCATCTTTATTGTTCTATTAAGCACCGTCAATGTCGACAATTTTAATGTCGACAATTATAAAAATTAATAAATGTTGGTTTACTCATAGTTCTTTAATTTATTATAATTTTATTGTGCTCATTGTAAAGTTTTTTCCTATAAACACTCTTTCGTAATTTTTATTGTTTTATTAAGAACCCACATACCAGTCATTTTAATTTCGACATTTAAAAAAAAAAAAAAATAAATTTTTAATTTTTCAGTTTGTTTACTTTTTTAATTACAATCTTTGACACCAGATGGTGACTAAAGGCGTTAGGATTGGTTGGGTTAAGCCAGCCTTTTGATTGATGTTTGGGTTTGACTACGGGTTTTACACACCATGTTATTTGTGATATATCCAAGATGGTTTTGTATTTAAAGGGTTGTTCCCGGTATTTTTTCATTTGCATTGAAAAAGGTTTGTAATTTGGCAAACCGAAACTGTATGTTTTTAATTTGTCATTTAAATTTTTTAATTTTCATTGTGTGTTTGGCTTCATTGATCTTAATTTAAAGCCTACTTTCCTTAAATGTTATTTTTTGAACTTTCATAATTTTTTCTTTTTAAGGTGGATTCATACACTAAAGACACAGACACACAAATGAACATGCATAGACTCAGTGATCTTTTGAGCTTCACTTTCCTAGGAAAGTAGAATAATTATTAAAATGTATTTAAAATTAATTCTGAAAAATACAATTAATCGAAGAATAGTAATTATCTTCTTAAGATTAAAAAATAAGCCTTTAAACTTAGACTAAATGAGCAGAATAGTACTCAAGTTAGTTAAAATTAAAAATTTAGCATAGTTCCTAAATTTTTAATACGATTTCAATAAAAATATATTGCATGATTATGGAACTGCACACTTGATTTGGTTCATAGAAGTACCACTCAATCGAGTTTTATACTTGTTTGTATGAAAGCATAGTTACTTTGAAACACCTTAGCAATCTAAAAGCTAATTCAAGGATCCATATCTCCTGTATGATTCCACTTTACCAGAAACTTGGTTCACGTTATGATCAAGACTTTGGGTATCATACAATGAATGTAAGAATTACTGTAATGATTCGCTGTGTTTCAAATGTAAAGTTTCTGAGACAACTTTAATGAAATCAGTAATCAAAATATTACAGCGAGTTAAAAGTTAATCAAAATATTTTCCTAAAGAAAATAGAAAGTTCGAAGAACTTAAAATTGTCTTAAAATTTCTTTATTTTTTTTTCTCGTCTTTATTTTTTTTAAATTGTCGAAATGGAATGAAAAGCGGGCGTTTACTTTCAAATTCTAATATCTACCGAATAAAAAAATAACATTTCTGAAAAAAAAGAAAATATCTTCATGATTCTCAAAAAAAAAAAAAAAAAAAAAATGAGAAAATCCTCATAATTTCTTGTCGGAATCGGATTAACATTAATCATATTAATGAATTATTTTTCACTGTTTAAAATATCCATCCGTCCAGCAGTTTTAAAAGGTATCACGAGGCACCAAAACACATTCACACTGAAATGTTAAGCGTCATTTTCCCAGGAAAGTTAAGTTAAAGCAATCCCACAAACTGGCCTTGCAGGCCCACGGGCGCGTGGGAGGTAAGGCTCAGCGTTTCATGACCAACGGGACTAGATTGAAGTTGGGCCCGACGCCCGCTCGCCTTTAACTCCCAGGAAAAAAACCCTGGTACCCCTTTTACAGAGGGCTGGGTAGACCGTAGGACTCGTTTGGAGGAGAATGGAGCATGGAAAAATTCCCATCCTCCGCCGCCTCCAACCCGTAGCCAAGCGGTTACCGTAGGCTAATGAAAATAAAGATTAACTTTTTATAGATAATTTATGAAACTTCTTGAATATAAAGTTGTTGTTAATAAAACTTTCATGGAGAAAGCCACTAACTCCATTCAGTAATCTCGAATGGCTCAAACCATCTGAAAGTAACCGGTTTGGTCAAATAAACTGTTATCTTTCAAGTAATTGTACTTGGCTCCTGATTTTGTTAGTGAAAGAGAATAAAGAGAATGAGAGATGAAAGAAAATGATAAAACGAAGCAAAAAATTCATTCATACGGAATTTCCTTAAATTATTTTTTTTTTGTTAATGAATTTCTTTTCGTTGACAGAACATATTTCGACTCTGGGTTGATGTTTTTGAAAATTAAGAAAAGCATATACCTAGCTGTTAAGATAATAAAAGAAGTCGTGAATACAAAGAGATTGATATATATAAAGGCTGCCTCTATCCGTAATCATGAACTTATTGGAGGTTGGATAGTAAGTCCAATACTCGCCCACTCTTTCCAACTCATGGGAAGAAACCTTTTCTTGTTTGACAAAAAATTAGATGAATCTTAAGGCCCCATTGGCGGAGAAACAATATTAGAAAAATTCATTACCTCAATAAGGATCAAACTAGCTCCTACTGCCATCAGATAAGCACCTACCATTTGAATTTCCTGTCCGCTATTCCTTTATATTATCGCTTTAGGTATTAAGATATTTGGGTTATTTTTCTCTTTTAAGTAATTATTCAAATCACTGTCTAAATAAAAGTTAATAAGATAATTTTTTTTTTTAAAATAAGTAATTTTTGTTGTTGACAGATTATATTTGTGGATTTGAATCTCAGTATTTATTTTACCAATTCACTTAGTTTAAAAATTCTAAATCCTTCCGTTCTTCAAATTCTTACTTTTCTTCTGCAGCCTTTCAGCAGGGCCCCCACAAGGGGAAGGTCAGTTGGTTCCTCAGCACCGGGACCCGCCCGTCAAAGGGGCCCCGACTGAGGTCTTAACCAAAAAAAAAAAAAAAAAAAAAAATTACAGCATATGTGAATTATCCTCTCACTTCTAGACTATTTTTTAATACTTAATTCTATATTTTATGTAAACTATTTTTCTGCTTTAATCATCTGCATAGAGCTATTCTGCATTACAATGTTTGCATAGACTGCATTGTTTCTAAACTTTTGGGTAGAGCTGGATAAAGTAGGTGTTGGTGTTAAATGAATTCACACTAAAAATAGTGCTAATAACTGTGTTGCATATTTAAAAGGGAGAAATACGAAATCGTGGGGTCTTTTCGCTATATTTTTGGCTAACACTACGATTTTGACCATAATGTAGGAGAGCGGCCCGTTAATGCATTTGGTAACTGGGCCAGAATTTGATGTGGGAGCCCTGTCTTTCAGATACAATACAATTCATGTCTGTGCAATAGTAGATTGACTGCAGATAAGTTTCACACTGTAATTTCGTTGAATGATAATTCAATATTTCAATAGTTAATTTTTGCTTATAATAAGCAGGTTTTCATTCATTAAAAGTCGATTGAGATTTTGCACTAGTTCGCTAAAACGGTATCGCATTCGAAGATAAAAGGAAGAAGAAGAATGTTCCTGCCAAGTATGTGAATAAGTATTTTTTTCTCTCTATTGTTTTAATTCCACAGGACTAAATGTGGATTTCCCCGTGAATTTTTAATTCCGCATTTTCTTTTAATTAATTCTAAAATTAATTGGAATAAAACTAAGTAAAAGACAAGTAACAAGTGAAAGTTTATTGACCATCAATTCTTGTGTTAGAAAATTCATCAAATCTCATCAAGATTTACAATTAAAATTTGATGGAAACTTTTCTCTATAATCTACATTTATTGTGAAAAATGCATTATTAATCACATTAGTCACTTTTCATTATTAATTATACATTTCGTATTTTTTTTATCCAAAAGCACTCATAGTAATTTTCATTAAGAAAGTAATTTGAATAATTACTTAGAGAGAAAAGTTAAACCAAAATATCTAAATAAACAATTAATATTATAAAATGATAATGTTAAAGATAGTGGATAGGAAATTCAAATGTTAGGTGCCTATCTGTTGGCGGAGAAGCCAGATTGATCTTAATGAGATTTTGGAATTTTTTTCTAAAATTGTTTCTTTTCTGATGGAGCCCTAAGGTTCAGCTAAATTCTTCAAACAATGACCAGGTTCTTTTCCGACTTCAATATGGATACGGATAGTAAGCCTTGTATTCCTTGCCACATTGAATATTCATGATATCTTTGATAGGATAATTAACCTTTAATTTAAGTAATCGGAGTACTTTGACGAGGCTTTCAGATACGTAGATGCCTGGAAGTGTAGGATCCAAATTTGAAAACCGGTTTTTAGTTTGAAAGAATAGTTATCTTTTATTTAATAGGATTCTTTTTGTTTTAAATATGTAATTCAATCGTTCTCGCTTCCAATTTGGAAAATTGAAAACATTGGTTAATGAGCGAATAAAACGATATTTTGGATGTAAGAAAAACACAAATGAAGATTACATGCACATAGAAGAATAAACAGGTAATTCCAGGTTTACAGTTTCAAACGATAATATGATGGATGATTTTAAGGTGATTTTGGCAGAAGAAACCCTAAGGCTCCATGCAGTCTGAAACTCGTCAAGGACAAGCGTTCCCGAAACAGAAAATCAGAATTCTGCCAGTAAGATACGGTAATGTAAACTGTAAACAAAAATCATAATAGTAAATTAATAATAATAAAATTATAGTATTAACAATAACATGAACAATTTTCATGTTTTATTATAAAACAATTGAATAGATCAGATGTATGGAAATTCTTTACATTTTAGACACGAATATCCTGCTGCCCTTACAGCAAATACTTTTATATATATCACAGCAAAATAAATAAAATATTCATGTTATTTTTTAACGTGTGCGGGTTGAAGAATTTTTTTTTAAACGTGGACAATACTAAAAACTTTTTTTTTGAATTCTAAAGGCCAACGCCTTGTTGCTAGGCGCTCCCCAACCGGAGAGCCGCCTATTTAGCATACATAATTAAAATTCAAAAGTAGTAATTCATCTAAAAATTAAAAAAGATAAAGAAATACTTAAACAAGGACGGTATCAACTCGCTACCATTGCAGGTTATCTTCAGCTTTATTCTTTATCTTCAGAAAACAGTTTATGCCTATTAAGGGAGTAAATACATGTTAGGGTCCCCAAAGTGGTCGATAAGAGTTCTCAAGGGGTCGATTAATTCATGGGGGTCGTAAGGGGATCGATTAATACCAAAGAGGATCAATAAAACTGTCTAGGAAAAAAATAGAATATTCCAATAAAAAATTATTATTCTTCATTCCTACTCATTCTTATTCCCACTAATGTAACTATTTTAATAAAAAGGTATGTTAACATATTTTTAAGGTATTCAGTGGTAGTCACAAAATGACAGTAAGAGGTTTTTTTTCATCCAATATAATTTATGTTATATTTTCAAAGATAATTGTATTTTACGTATTGTGTTAAGTACGGTTTAAGAACTGGGGGTCGATAAGAAGGCAAATATTCTATGAAGGGGTCAACGAGATAAAAAGTTTGGGGACCCCTGCGTTAGACCATGCCTGTAATATTCTGTGGTGGGTAGCCTCTAAGCTAAATGTAAAAATGAAGAGAAAAACATCTTTGTTCAACTGTAATTGTCTTCACTTTCTTTTTTCAAAATGCTTTAAATAAATAACAATCATTATCAACAGTTAAAGTTACAAAAACCTTATCTCGATCCTATATTTCAAGCGTCTCTATCACAGATAAATATTAGTCTTTTTAGACTTCATACTCTTTGCAGCTACATTAAAACAGGTTTGGGAACTTTCTCCTGCCTCCTTTAGCATTTATTTTCGAATCTGCAATGTTTATTTTTGCTCTTCTTCGGTTGTCATGTCACTGTCACATTAAATTAGACTTGCAGTCACACTCTGGAATACTAACAATTCTTCGGTCTCTTAACTGGTCTGTTCTCTTGGGTGAGCAACTTATAATTTGTTGCATGATCATTGTTATTTTGTTAAATAGGAAGCAATGGGACTCCTTCTGGTTTGATTTTCAGGAACTTTTGCATTTATTAGTAACAAGAAATGCCTGAATGGGCAGCTAATTATCGCAGGGAATTAATACCTCTTAATATAAAAGCTAGAAAAAAAAATAAGTTTCCCTTTCAAAAAGTTTTAAAACGAAAATTTAAGTCGAATAAAAAAACAAGCTTGTCTGTCCGTCTGTAATCATGATAACTCAAAAAACTAAACATCCTAGAAACCTGAAAGTTGAGAAATAGATTTAGGTTTTTACAAGAGCTTTAGTTTGGTAAAAATCGAATCAATAGATAATGATCCACATGACCAAAAACTTTTTTTTGAACATTTTTTTAAACAACTTTTACGTACTTTTTATTTTACATACCATCTATATCTTGTTTATTTTTTTTTCGTAACTAAAAACGCTATTACATGTAATCCCGTAACTATTATAAATAATAAGTGGGAGATTGGCATCAACGCTGGGGGAGGAAGAAGGTGGAGATCAAACTAATGATTCTTATATTTTGATTTGGATCTTAAATAAGCTTATCATCAAATTTTAAAGAAATTGCCCAAATAATTTAGCAAGCGATTTCTGGGGTCTTTTTCGAGGGATAGGAGAGATGGAGACCGAATAAATGTACCTGTATTTTAAATTTGACCATAAATAAGCTACGTATCAAATATTATGGAAATCCGTCCAACTGTTTTAGCGTGATGCTAGGATCACGACAAACAGAAAAAAATGTTCAAGTGGAATAGTAAGTTTTCGCAAGGTTAGTAAGTTTATGAAGCCAATATTGAGAGAATTATTTTATCTTTTTACACTTTACGTAATTATCCAAATATAAGATCCACGAATGAAATCTTTTCGAAGTCAAAAGATGTAAAAAAACAAACAAACAAAAAACAAAACAAAACTGAACATATGGAATTTTGTCGCTGTTCAGACAAAATGTGACCTGAATTTCGTCAGTTGTAGAACTTGATCACTAGCAATTATGAGAATAAGTGCTCGTAAATTTGTTTTTTTCCAATCCAATTCCAAAGTGGATGATGATAAAAAAAAAAGGAGAAAAATAACTAGTTGATGTGACAAATATATCGAATACATGGCGAAATAACTCATACAAACGGGGGTTTGATTCTTTTGTTGGATTTAACTAAAATGAACTGGTAATCGATTTTGAATTTGTAACTTCAATCTTACCCTAAAATTTTATAATTCAAAGGTGACTAGATTGTAGATTGTGGTGCTTAAAACCGAAAGGGAGTGACTTACTTCTCATTAAAATTTCAGCTTCTAAGGATAATAATTTTTGAATTACCTTCATCAAGACATTAAAATTCTTTGTCTTATTGACACTGACGGCAATGGAAATCCGAACACCAAGACGGAGTTATGATAGATGAATAAAAATTACCAGAATGTTTGTCTACATGACAGAATATTTGTTTACAGTGATACCAGTTTTAATGTCGTAACTCACATGATGCGTGTGCAGCACCACGAATTCTCCATTAGACACATCTGGAGCTGTTCACTAGTGTTACGGTCATTGTGAAAGTGCTGTGTAATGGGTGCTACGACTATGCAGAATGCCGCAAAGCAGACAACGAACTGCATATCGGCAATTAACCCACTTTCAACGAGGCCGCGTGGTAGACCTTCGAGAGGGTGGATTTTTCGTGAAATCGTGGCAAGAATGAGTCGAGATGTCTCCACCGTATACAACTATTCGCAGTAACGGTCCACAGAAGGTGCTGCTACCAGAAGACCGGAATCCGGGCCTCCCAGTCCACTGGAAAGAATGAAGATCGGCGCATTCGCAGGTTGGTCCTGGTGGATCACAGGGCGTCTGCAGCGCTAATTCGAACCTAGCTTCACCACATGAACTGTTCCGAATCTTCTACTAGAGATTGGCCTCCTCTCTAGGCGCCCAGTGGCGTGTTTCGTTCATTCTTGCCCACCATTCAATTCGTCTTCAGTGGTATCGCGCAAGAGACCATTGGAGGGCAGAATGGAACTCTGTGGTATTCACGGACGAGAGCCGTTTCTGCTTCGGTATTAGGATGGACGTGCACGAGTCAGGAGGAGGTCTGGTAATGTTTGTTGGCAAGTTGAATCCCTCGTCGGACCGACCCAGGCATTATGGTTTGGGGAGGGACTTCGTAGGATCCTAACCCCTAGTAGTTATCCCTAATACCATGAAGGCGAACTTTTACATCAGAATGGTGATTGAACCCGCTATTCTGCCACTCATAAACTGTATTGAGGGGATCTGTTTCAATAGGATACTGCTCGTCCCCATACCGCAGTTGTAATCTTACTTTCTCTTTAACGTATTACCGTAGCCGGCAAGATCACGAGATCTCTCGCCAATGGAGTATGTGTAGACATGATTGGATGATGGCTCCGGGCCCATCCCCAACCCGCAACAACCATTGCAGATCTGATCATACAAGTGCAAAGGGATGGAATACCATCCCACAGGATGATATCTGACACCTCTGTGTTCGGATGCATGCGCTTATGGGCGCCTTTATTCAATGTGGCGGAACTACTATGGTAACTGAGGATGATGGCATTCAACTTTCCTACGGCTCTGCACGCGCATCGTGTGAGTTGTGACATTGAAAATGGTATCATTGAAATAACTCTTTAGACAAATATTCTGTGTAATTTTCATTCACCTAGAATAGATCTAACGAATTTTCACTTTACGAATTTCTTAAGTAAAAAATAAGGATAGTAACAACAATTGCTAAAAATAAAATTGAACTGCGTCATTGAAATTATATGACTATCATGCGAAGCATCAATATTCCACTTGAATATTTTTCTCGTTTTTTGTCCACTTGTTAAATTTCAGCGCTAAAAATGCTGAATTGATTCAATAAAATTTGATAAGTAACTTATTTGTGATCCAACATAAAACATAGGCCGATTTATTTTGGTTCTACTCCCTCCCATGCTTCGAAAAAGACCCCTCAATCTCTCATTAGACTGTGTCTTCAAAATTTGACATGATGCTTATTTATAGAAAACTTAAAATAAAAATTTAAAAAAAAGAGTATTGGTCTTTCACCTCCTACTCCATTTTATAGAATTTCTGCCCCAGCACTTCAAACTCAGTACCATTACACGACGAAAGCTGAGCACATTTAAATTTAACGAATTTTGAATTATTTTTGTAGAAAAATCTTGGTATTTTTATGAGCCTTACTACCGGAAGTTAATATGATGATAGTCTGCTAAAAACGCCAGCAAAGACCTTTTTTAACCCAACACCCGGGCTCTTGGTGCTTGCCTTGGCCTCTCCAAGGTGCGAGAAAAGTGAGCTATTTCGAGAAATAAATCATTGCCCAAAATACACAATAGGAGGCAGCTCGTATTGTATAGGACGAAACAAAGAAGAAGAAAGTTACATTCCTGCCGAAGGTGGGATTCGAACCCAAGTTCCGACACATCTGCCTCAAGTCAGGCAGCCGTGTAGACCACTAAGCTATGCCGGAACGGCAGCGGCAGCAAAAAACTCTTACTTGTACAAAGCGTTTTAGATTCGATTTGTCTGAGATGAATGTGAGTAGCAGGAAAGCCAAGCATCGCAAATGAAGGATACAAGGAGAGAATGACGAAGAAAAAATGGTGAAAGTAATATATGTGAAATGGGAGAAAACCTGACCAGTGCGGATCGTCCACTACCTCGAAATCCACAAGAGAACTGAGTTTATAGTAAGAAAGTACCAAAATTTTTGCATTATCCAAAGAAATAGAATCAAATTCTTCTTAGCATAAAAAACATTCTATTGTTTGTACTCAGTTTTCATCACTTTACAAATGGAACTTATTTTAAGGTTAAAAGATAAACGAAACGTTTCATTTCATTTCTTTGATTTCGGAACAAGTTTTATGTTTGTTATCTCCTGAAATATCATCAAGAAGTTTGAAAAAACAAACAAACCATATAGTCTATTTTCGTTAAATGTTTTTTAATCTTAATTTGTTTTTCTTGATCTTTTTCTTTTTCTTTTAAGTCATGAAAAAACGACAAATCTTAAAGCTTACATTTATTTTGAAATTTCGAATAGCTTGCTTTTCTGAGGAAATTTTGTCGCCTTCTCACGCTAAGGATCGACTCGAAAGGATTTCAAATATAAAAGTTAGGTTGAAACAAAATTTAACGTCCCAAATAAATTATTAAACAAAAAATTTAATTAAGGGACAAAAATTATGCTTTTGCACAGTTTCAGTCATCATCAACGGGAATCCTGGACAGTTAAATCCTGCTAAGAATTTTTAATAAGCATGAAACAGCTGTTCAGGATTTCCGCTAATAACGGCTCAGACTGTGCAAAAGCATAATTTTGTCCACTAATGAAATTTTTTGTATAATAACAGTGAGATTGTCTGTAGTCCTTAAATATGCTTTCTAAGTTTCAAAATGTCTTTAGCGGTTCAAAAATTATTGGGGGGGGGGGAAACATACGGACACAGAAACTCAGAGACTGACTGATTTGAGGAGCTTTACTTTCCAAAGAAAGAAATCTAAATCTATACAGTATATTACTTAAACCTTTTCCGTCTGTCCGGCGCAGTTCAACAATGGACAAGGGTGTGCCTGTATAATTGTTGCGAATTCAAAAGGTGCAATTGTTGTGATTGTTGTGATTTCCAATATTCATAGTGGAAAACGAGTGTTCAGTTGTCATTGTTGCGAGGAAGTCGATAAATGCAAAATGAGCATTGTTGAACTTCAAAATGTTGCGTTCTCTCCGTCAACAATGGCGCGCGCTATCAAATAATGAGTTCATTCAAAAAGGAATAATATATCACTATTTGCTCAACTATTCAACAAATCATAACTGCTTTCATTGGAAGCGATTCTTCTTGGATTATCCGTGCTCTTAAATTACAACCAATATAAATTCCTAACCTTATTTACTGTAAACTCAATTTACTGTAAATTCAAAGAATCACCAAGCCAAATTGTTAACAGTAAATAAGGTTAGGAATGTATATTGGTTGTTATTTAAGAGCACGGGCTGATTGTATATTTTCATTCATCACATATTATAAACGATATTGTTAAAGATATTGAGAGGAAACGATTGAAAAGGGGCACAGCAGACAGATTTGGATCGAAAGAATGAAGCCGAACGTAAAAGACGGTCAAGAGCTAAGGAGACAAGGGAAGAGACACAAGAGAGACAGAGGTTAGACGCCGAACGACATCAGGCAGAGAGAGAGAGAGAGTCAGAGACTTTAGGTCCCCAAACTATACTTCATCTAACATCCATCTCAACATATCTCTTCTTCAAACATCTATATCGATCAATTTGTACACGGGGGCCTAGTATATTTATAAAAAAATAATTTGTATTCATAGGACGGTATTGTCCCAACGTATTTACTGTTTTTTATACATTCTATCCATCCTTTCTTTCTTTTCCTCTTAAACTTTTTTATTTAATTCAAAGAACAATTCGTCTTCAAAATCAAATTCAAGCACACTGGATGATTGAAATTCATTAATAAATAATTCCGAGGTCAGAGATTTTCAAGGTCTGATATGTTCAATTTAAAATTGACACGTGGAAACCCGAAATCCTCTAGCATTTCCAGGTGAATCCAATGTTTTTTGTAATGTTGTAAACTTTTTTTTTAGTAAATTTACGTTGGAGTGCTCAATTTTTTTATAATTGTACAGACGAAATAAAGTTTTTTATACTTTTATTAAAGTAATCAAGTTTTATTCAAGTTTTATTTTTGTAGTACTATTAAATACCCAATTTCTGAAAAATTTCTGTAGAAGTAATTTTTTATAGTTACTTGTCAGTTACATGTAATTCTAGTATATATCAATTTCTTTTCCTGATTTCTTCTATGGGGTTAAAAGCGGGAGGGGTTACGCGATGATAGAGAATCGTTGGAACCAATAAAATGTTCCACGGTCTGTAAAGTGGGATCTTATTAATGAACTTCTTATAATGCTGTATATAACTTCTTAACAATACCAATAAATACTCTAGTAAAAGTTTGATTAACAGTTACCCACATTTTATTTTATTTGCTTTTCTATCAATAGTTAATAAAATACTGTATAGGTCCTTTTGTTGAGGGATTTCCTCACTCCGGGATGAGATATAATCTCGATATTTCGGCCCCCTGCCTCGGGCCTTCTTCGAGAGATGTTTTAAAAGTTAATCACATGAAGGTGAGCGCATAACGAACGACTTCCGTCGTTAGTTTCTCGGGAGAGTTGCTCATGTCGTTGGTTCCGAGCGAATGGTGCTCGCTGGAGCGAATGATAGTAACTATACTAAAGTCCTTATAAGAAATGACTATTTATATTTATACAGAAGAATCAGAATTTAAGAGACATTTTCACAAATTAATTATGTAAGACCATCCACACAAATAAGAAAGATATCATTTATAAATCGAGACATAATAACAGTGACATGTTTCGAAAATTCATCTTCAGACTGTAAATAAATAAATATAAAACGGAAAAAAAAAAACATAGGCTTATAACAGCCCCACAATACAGAACATCGTAAGTAATTAACAATCATTTACATAATAATATTAACGCAAGTTAATACCCCTTTGATAGATAGTTCATTATTATAACAATTGGTGGTTTTAATAATGACTGACTCGAAGAATTTACGCAAATAATCGTCCTAATAATAAACAATTGGCTTGTTTGTCATGATCCTGTGTCCGGTATCTCTCTGATGCCTTGCCGTTAGATATTTGAAATCTCTATTTTCAATAGCAGTACCGTGCTCATTCATTCGAACACTGGTCCGTCTTCCCGTTTCTCCTACGTATTGACAGTTAGGGCCCCCATTTTCGCATTGCATTCCATAAATTGTATAGAATTTGTCCAAATTATTGATTTTCTTCTTGTTACTGTACAATAACTTTTCAATGGTGTTTTTAGCTTTATAAGCTAATTTTATGTTGAACTTTCCAAGTAATGGTTCAAAACTTGAGATCAAAATTTTCTTTCTTAACAGCGTAAGCACTTAAAAGAAAAAATTTAATGGAAAAAAATCGAAAATTCTCCCATTGTGGTTGAATTGAAGAGTACATCGATATTTTTTTTGTCGCTAATTTTGTTGTCTAGTAGCCTTCTTTTCAAAGTCTATCCAATACCTGTGTGTGTCCGTGCATATCTGTCCCTAATAAAAATGAATATATAAGGACAAAAAAAGATCTAACTTTCAGATCTCAAACTTTTTCTTTATGGAATCTTGTCGAGAAATCAGCGCGAGTAGGTGACAAAAATACTGAAACAATGGTGTCTAACAATGCATATTAATCCTTTATATAATTTGTGATCATTAAATTGATCTGATTAAAATTAACAGGCTTTTTAATCTGGTCAAATTCTAAGTTGAAAGGCAGAATACTTCAGTTGAAGTAGAATATTCCATTGTAATCAAGGAGTTGTAATTGAATGGTTTCTCCGTAATAGCATCTATCGCATTTTCACAAGAAAACGAAGAAGGATCGAAGCATTTGCGCAAAAAAATTGCCCTTGATTTTATTTATTACGTCATCCCATGCTTTGTATTCCACGCCAATCTGCCGTCAGCGTTTTCTCTTTATGTGTAGTTATTATTGCAAAATATAAACCTAACAATTAATACAAAATAAACTCTGTACGATGTAATGTTTGTATTCATGAATGCATATATCTTTTATGACCTCTGAAGGAAGAGCTATTAGGGTTCCCGTGACTGTGTGTATGTATTGTCCACAGCCCAAACCAGGAGCCGGAGAATCATGAGTCATGCGTTGTTGAACTTCCTAAGGCCAGGAGATTTGGGGGAAATCTGGTTTCCGGTCCAGGCCACATCCGGTTGTAGGTGGTCACTGACCAGGTCAGGAAAACAGCATTACTTGGACAAAGTTGGGGTCTATTTAGTTGGTATACTCAATCGACTAAATTTGAAACGAATGTGATACCTTTGAAGCAATTGGCTACTTACTCAGACGTCGCTCGAATGGAGCAAAATGGGTACGTAGGCATATTAAATGAACTCACTGTCAACATTTTTATCTTTGAGAATGCTTAGGCGGCAGCATCTCTTCTGCAAACTCATTTGCCAAGGATGTATCAAGGAGGCCAAGATGAAAAATTTATTTTACCCTTGAATAAATGATTATGTTTTTTTTTTTTGTTTTTTTTTCATTTTTAAATCTAGTGTTTGGGTTTTCACTTGAAGTCTTAGGAAATTACTTTGCATAAAAAATTTGATTTTTTAGAGAAGAACTTTTTTCTTTTTGTGTGGTTTTTTACATAAATAAGGTCGATAATAAGTTTTACGGAAATTCGTCTAGCCGTTCTAATGTGATCCGCATATAACAGATAAGACAAACAAACAAATAACGGACAAACAAATGAGAAAAGTGTTCAAGTTGAATTGTATTCTATTGTAATTGAATGACAATATCAAGTCTAACATGAAGTTCCTTAAGATCTTGAAATATACAATTAATTATCGTAATTTATTTATTAGCCTAACTGCTATTAAGAATTGTTACAGATTTAGTTAAAGAGTAACAAAGGAAAAAAAGGAGTAATTTCCCATATTAAAACCACAGACCGGACATTTTCAAGAAAAACAAGGTGCTCATCATCGTCATGGTATTCCGCTGTTGATGAGGATCTTGTTGTTCTTGAAACTGTCCGGTCTGTATTTTTAACATGTGAAAATATACTTTTTAAATTGAAATTAAATTTAATGTGTGTCAAGATTATTATATAACAGAAAAAACAGAAACGCACATAACTAAACAAAAATTCACTGAGCTAATTTTGGTTTTTGTACTGGAAATCGGAGACGATAGCGTTTCGAGTTTTAACACTCTCATCAGTCCGATCCCGCTCAGTATACCCGGTATAATTAATTTCAATTACTAATGTTTTATTGAATAAATCCTTACTAAGCTAAGCGGAAAGCTAAGCGTGGATTTATTATAATCCCTTTTATTCTTGATTTGTTTTTTGATATTTTTTTGCAATGAGGGGTCATTGTCTTGTTCGTTTGTCCGTTTTGTATATTGCCATTCTTCACTGAGCTTCGTATACTGGGCGGGATCGGACTGATGAGAGTGTTGAAACTAGAAACGGTACCGTCTTCGATTCCCAGTACAGAAACCAAAATTAGATCAGTAAATTTTTGTTTAGTTATGTGCGTTTCTGTTTTTTCTGTTGTGTATACTTTTTAAACTTCATGTGTATTTCGGTGTTGTCTTTTTAAATAATTTATTATTATATACATTAAAATTTAACTTGAAAAAAGGAGTAGAAAAAGATAAGTAGTTTTAGAATGATTTTTTAAGTCGAAGTGCGCACATCATCAAAATAAGTAAAAAATTATTTTTATCGTCAATGGTACAAGTTGAACTTGTGAATGCAAAGCTGACAGCCTCTAATTATAGCGCCTTTATCTCTATAAATTAACAATTAATTATCGTTAACAGTTAAAGTTTAATTATATGTTATATAAGCTATGTATTTTAATCTTCCCTATTGTCCATAATTTTTATCAATAATTTTCATCTTTTCCAAGGAACAAAAATGGCTTCAGTGAAAAAAAAAAAAAATGCAGGAATCCACTTTGATTCTAATGGTCTTATAAAGATACATCCCTGTAAAGCATACTACTTAATATTCAAGCAATTCACGCTACAATCGTAAACAAACGACTGCTGACGTGAATGACAATTATCTTAGCCTAACTACTGAGTAATTAACTATGGACAGATGTTTTCGTAAATCATATTAATAACGCTATACCTTTAGAAGATATTCACGACACTATTTATGAAATTAGATCAAGGAAGCAGATTTCAATCGCTGTTCAACGGGAGCAATTTAATCCAGAGTTGGTTTTTCATGCATTACCCTCAAAGCAATTCTGAATTGAACGACGCCATTCTTAGCCTACTTTCTAAAAAGAAAGTGAGGCTATCAAATAAGTCAGTCTGTTCTGTCAAACTTATTATGCCTATTTAAAGTCTAAAGACTATCTTAACCTTTATATTTAAACTTTTTCTTTCTCGGATCCTTGTTGAAAAATTAATCCGAGCAATAAAAATTTCTATAGAAAATCATTGGAATCTAAACAATTATCCTATTTCTATTATAAATGCCTAATTTATTCTGCATTGTTTCATCCGTTTAAAATTAATCCGATTCAGATAATTTAAATAAACAATGCTTATTTGATTTTTTTCTTTTTCTTTCATGAATTTTTTTGTTTTGTTTTTTGTTTCATGAAGAATTTCTACTATATATTGGATATTATATTTGATGTAAATTCCGAAGCTTTTCGTTTTCTTTGTTGCATGACTTCCCCCCCCCCCCCAATAAATTTTGAATTGCTAACTGGATCTTTTTGAAACTTCAATGTTTCAGTGACTCAACTTTTTATACACTATGTTATCAAAAATACCCGGGCATTCTCTGCAATAGTAAACTGAAGCCTAGATGGCACGACAACGTCACATACTGATATAAAAGGAGGCAGGGAGTCGCGTTTTAGTTGATACGAAGCAACAGTAGAATGGGTGGATCCTCAGAGCTGAGTGACTTTGAACGTGTACTGATCATTGGGAGATATTTCAAGTCTTCTAAAGTTGCCGAAATCGACTGTTGTTGTCGTGATTAACTGTTGAAGTGGCAACGGGAAAGTGCAACCATAACAAAATTTCGACCGGGTAGGCCGTGTACACTGACAGACCGTGACTGTCGAGTGTTTAACAGTATTCAAATGGCCAGATATCAATTGAAACAATCACCCGTGAGTTTCACAGTAGAACTCACACTAGCTAGCAAGATGACTATTCGTCGAGAGATCAGAGAAATGGGGTTTCATGGAGCAGCACACTTTTCCCCTGTGAATGTCAAGCGCCGCCTGAAGTAAAGAGCGACGCCACTGGATAGTGGAACAGTGGAAACTTGTGTTGTGGAGTGATGAATCACGCAATACCATAGGTCGATCCGATCGGAGGGTTTGGGTGTGGCGATTGCCCGGGGAACTATATCTGCATCATATACTATATAATGCCAACAGTGAAGTTTGCAGGAGGTGGCTTTACGATGTGGGGTAATTTTTCATGGAATGGACTCGACCTTCTTGTACCAGTGCAGAGTACAAGGACAGTTTGACCAGTTAAATACTGTTTATGTTAGCAGACCACTTCGGTGATGACCGTTGCCTCTACCACCATGAGAATGCTCCGTTCACAAAGACAGGAATGGCTTGTGGACAATAAGGTTCCGGAAATGGAATGGCCTGCCCAGATCTCGACCTGAAGCCTATCGAATATCTATGGGAGGAATTAGAACTCGACTTTCCTCCAGACCACAACGTGCCACATTACGACCTGCTCTGGCTACAACTCTTCAGGGAAAATGAGCTACCATTCCTCCAGAGACGTTCAGAAACCTGGTGGAAAGTCTCCCCGACAGAGTCACTGCTGTGATAAAGGCGAAAAATCACACCTACGCCATATTAATGTCCGCTACTGGGGAGTGAGTCACGGGGAAAATCTGATTATGGTTTCGTGTAGGATCCGATATTTTTGATCACATAGTGTATATGCAATCTCTTCCAAATCGGACCTTGTCTAGAAATTAGCGCGAAAAGGCGACAAAAAATTCAAACAGAAACAGAATTTAACCTAAACGATGAATTTTTATTATGTATTAAAGAATACTTACAGTTCTCTTAACTAATCCATTAATTCCGCATGGTTTGATAAGAAATTAATCTGATTTACACAACTTAGCTAAGTTTTTTTTTTCATTTTTGTTCAAGAAACATAACTACCCCCACTATATTATCAGATGTAATTTCCATGTTGATTTTCGCAGAATAAAATCCATAGGAGTTCTGATCTGCTAAACAAAATTTCCAAAATAGGGCGGTTTTGGTTCTGCTGGAGTAGATTTTCAAGGTCAATTTTAAATAAGTTTTGAACAGCACTAGACCTTCATTTACAAAGTAAGAGAACCCATTTAACCCATTTTAACCCAAGTAAACCTATTATAATTTTGCACCATCCAAAACTACATTCACATGCGCGAGGTCTACCCAACAAAAAAAATTAAATGTCTCCAAATGTGAAAACTGAAGGAAAAGGATGTTAGACCCGGATTGCCGTGGACACGAATTCTGCGCAGAAAACACAAAAGCATGTTAGAGGAAGCAGAGTTAAATACGGTCAAGAAGATCTTATTTCAACCAGAACAGGTTCGTTGAGAGCCTCACAGATGAAATACTTATGGCTAAACTGCAATACTCAAACTTGTCTTTACTGAACACGTACAATGGTGGAGAGAACATCAAACTGGACTTTTGACGACAGGCAGTATGTCATTTAGTTTCTTATTCAACTTAGGAAGAGAGATCCGTCAGAAGCATCTTGACTGCTTGATTTAATCTGTAAAACGTAAAGACGGGCCTTTGATGCTGTGGGACGCTATATCATGGCATTCTTTAGTACCTTTAGTGATTCTGAAAGGTAGTGTAACAGATGAGACGTATATAATCGTTCCAGGACCACATGTATGTAGTGGTGCAGACAATCTTCTCCAATGCCTGTTCTTGGTTTCAGATGGGAGTAGATACTCCCATCCATGCTTGAAAGTCCATCATAAATTTGTCTGAAGAGCACGGGGAGAAAGAAAGTAACTACTTTGCTGGCCTCAGTCACAGGATCTTAATACGAGTATTATTGAATCTTTCGCAATTATTATTTAATCTTAATATCATTGAAACATCTTCGCAAGTTAGAGCAGATCTCTTCTATCTTCATCATTCTCAAATTGGCAGAGATTTTTCAAAAGGAACAGTTCACAATATTGCTATCTTACGTGCGAGATAAATAGTCAGACATCGATATAAAGTCACCCCTTGGGACCTCGCGAAAGTGATCTTATAAGCGGAATGACCTTATAACCGTTTCATACGCATTTGTCAATAAATAAGCATTATATAAATATAGTATAATTCTTTGTAAAATTTAATAAGTACAAAAATATCAGTTTATTATGTTATATTTTTTTAATTTAGTTGAACCAATTAAAATTAATGGAATCAGAAAGAAATTATTTTTAAACATTTTTAATTCGGAATAAAGTTGTATACAAATAGTACTAGTATGAAAGTATGTACAACTGACCTTACTTAAAATAATCCATAATACAGGACTGTCGCGATTTTGGTTTCATCTTTTGTACAATGTTTTCTAAGTTTTGTAATTTCTGAAAATGTTCTTCAGCTCCCTGATTCACGTATTCACTTTCCCCTTCTACAGCACAGCCGCGATTTCTGAGATCTTGTATTAACACAGCTAAAGGAATATCGTCTTCATCATCTTCATCTGTTCTTTCATCCACACTATTTGAAGAAAATTGAAAACCAGCATGTCGAAAGCAATTTGAAATGCATGTGTTTGACACCAAGCTCCAATTTTTATGAATATAAAAAATTGCATCTAACACAGACACGTGACATTTTTTTTCTCATTAATTGCTGAAATCAAATCTTTCAGAAGGAGCTTTTGAATGACTCCCTGATCCAAAGGTTGCAAAACACTGGTAACATTTGGAGGTAAGAAAACAAGCTCAATTGATTTCAACTGAGGTATGTTGATATGAGCAGGGCAATTGTCTGCGATGAAAACAACTTTTCTTTTATTTTTCAAAAAGTATCTATCGAAACGCGTATAGTTTTCTGAAATATGTTAGCATTCATCCATGCTTTTTTGTTTGATCATAATCCAAAGGTAAAGACTTGACATTTTTAAAGCAATGTGGCTTTTGAAATTTTCCGATAACTAGCAGTCTCAGTTTTTCAGAGCCATCCATATTAGCTCCTAAAAAAATTGTCAGTCTTTCTTTACTTTTTTTCCCCCCCTATACATTTTTCTTTCTTGAAAGTAAGAGTTTTGTCGGGAAAGACCCGGAAAAAAAGTTCACATTCATCAACATTGAATATATCGCAATGTTCATACTGCTTCAAAATGTCATCTAACACGGATTTCTTCCAATCACTTAAAACGCTATCATCCACATCACCGGCTTCACCGCAGACTGTTTTAAAATTTAAGTCATGTCTTAATTTAAATCTCTGTATCCATCCATTGCTCGCCATAAAATCGTTCTCTCCTAATTCGGCGGCTATTTGTAGAGCTTTTTCTTTCAGTACTAAGCACGATATAGGCACATTATGTGCTCTAATAAATTTTATCCATTGGAGAAGGCCTTCTTCAACTTTCTCATACGGCCCTTTTTCTCTTTCCATTACATGTTTCTGCAACAGTAGGCGAGGACAGAATATTGTTGATCGAAGATCTTCGAAGATTTTCTTTTTCTCTGATAGAGACAGCGTTTTTCTTTTTGTCGACATCATAACACAGGCACAGAAACGTTTGGAATGAGATCCTTTCCTTTGACTTCCTGGTGAACAACGATGGACACGTGACGCGATGGGAACGGAGAAGTATCCTTCCCACTCGTCCAGGCATGGAAAAGCTGTCCCTTCCGTCAGAAGGAGAAATGACGCCAATAAAAGATCGTACCCACGGAAAAATTCTTGGAATTGAATCAGTGTGGCACTGAAATCACAGACAAAAGTGACCTTATATGCGATTACGGTATTTAAGACCTGACCATATATCCGATATTTCATATCATAGAATTCCTATTCAATGAGCCTAGACTTTAGAAAAGTGACCTTATATGCGGGATGACCTTATATGCGGGTGACCTTATATCGAGGTCTGACTGTATGTGTTTGTACGTGTGTGCATTCATCTACGTCGAATATTGTTGATCAGAATGCTCACCATGACCCAGCTCCATATTAATAAAGATATTTGACAAATGACAAATGTTTTCATTAAATTTTATCTACCCATAAAATCTTCGCGAAACATGCGAAGTTTACTATTACACTTTTAAGTTTTCCTTTGCCTGTTTGCTATTCGTCCTTATATCTCTTTATCCATATATCTTCTCATCACTGAAAAACAGTTGAGTCGATTTCTATAAAAGCTGGTAGATGGTAGCTTTTTTAAAATATAGTCCAAATTAAAATTAAGCACGTTTATTTTTGTCTCTACTCCTCCCATCAATCAAAAAAGAACCTCGAATTCCACCTTTAAATAGGTGAGAAGATGTCTTTAAAATTTGATACAATCTTCATTTACTCTCCAACTTAAAAAATGAGCACGAAATTTTGATCTTCACACCTCTCCTACTCATCAAAGTCGATCCTTCAGCGCTACATGATCAGTCCCCACTAAGTTAAGGGAAGCAATTATTTGATTGCTGCAAGACATACATTCGAAATTCGTAAGCGGATATGCTTTTTTTCTTCATTTCACTTTATTGCCTATCCCTTCTTTCATTTCAACCCATTTGAATTTGAAAACGAATTATATATACCAGGAAAACGCTGACTTATCCATAGCGTTGAAGGACTGTAGCGCTGAGGATCAATTTTGAGGAATAACATAACATCGAAACGAAAATAATCTTGCTCAAATTTTAAATTCCATCACAAATTACCTTCGTATTAATTATTCTTTAAAATCACTAGGCGTTTTACCTATTTATAGCTGATAGCCCTACGCTTTGAAGATGGATCGTAAATACGCTCAGTACCAACGTTTATGAAAATCTGTCCAGCCGTTTTAGAGTAATGCTCGTACATACTGTTGGAATTGTGATATAATAGTCTTGTATATTAACATTATGAGTATATGATATGATTTATTATTCGCCAATGTGTACAAGAATGTCATGACAACAACCGGTCAGTATCACCACAAGGACAGATTAATATGTAAATCTGCATTATTAAACGAGGGTGTATGGGATTTGCGAGACGGAGATTTTTTTTGCGTTTAAGGTAGGATCGTTGCAAAGAGCTGATCTAAATATTCCCGAGTAGGATAGATTTATTTGGGAATCAGATATATTCAGTAGCCGAGAAATTGATTACAATAGGATTACGAGAAATGCAAAATCTAAAGTTTAATGTTAATCACGAAGTCTCTTTGCGATAAAAGGCTTAAGGATGTCTGTATTCGTAATTCAATTTGTAGATTCGAATTTATTAATGTAGATTCAAATACTCCATAAGAACTTAGAAGCAGGTCCCCCACGTCAAATTCCGGGCCCAGATACCAAATGCAACACCGGGCCTTCCCCCCCCCCTCCCCCCATTCTATCAACAAAATCATAAATTCTTAGCCAAAAATATCGTGAAAATACCACACGATTTAATACTTCTACAGCAGGAGTAGGCAGACTTTTGTAAGGTAAGGGCTACCTCAAGTATACTCCAAGTGCCACAGTCACCAATCGACAACCAAAAAAAAAAAAAATAGAATCTCCAAATCGGCAACCATATCTCAGCCCGGGCCCATTTCACGGTCGGGCCCGGTGCTGAGGGACCAACTGTTAGTGTACGGTAAAGTGTAGGAAATAAAGTAAAAGTATTACAGGATTTATCCGAATATAAGTGATTACACATATTCGATCGTATAGATATTAAGTATTTCTGAATCGTGATTAAAAATCGATTCCAAATTGTTTGAAAGAAACTTCATCAATGATACGTCACTTCAATAAGATCCCGAGGTAGTAAAGTTTAATATTCTCCATTGTAAAAGAAACTGAAATTTATAAATTCAAGTTTAATTGACAGATAATTTGGTTTCACTGAACTCAGTTAGTCTTAAAGACATCTGGAATGAATTCGTTAAGAGTGGAATCAAGAACTATAAGCTGTGTTAATCGTTATTTAGTCCAAGTTACGGAACCATAATCATGTTTATCTTAATTGGACAGTTGCCAAAAGTAACTGAGTCTTCTTAAGTTTTTTAACTTAAGAAAATTCGTTTTTATCTATACGATTATATGGGTAATTGTAAATTTTACTATTTAGAATATTATTATGTTTTATTATTTAAACACTCTGCATCAAGTACTTTGTTTATTTAGTTAAATTAATCTATCACAAGGATGCCAACCCACGGTCCGCCGCTATATTTGCTACGCTATTTATATTAGTAAACCAATCACAATGCTTCGCAATATCTCCTGATGATATTGCTTTAATTTCCTTATTATTATAAATGTGATTGTTGCGAATGCAAACGACGCAATTGTTGCGATTGTTGTTAATGTTGTGCTTAATGATAATTTAATGAGATTTTAATGAGATTTTAATGATATTTGTCCTCTAAAACGGGATTATAAGTCTTCTTGTATCAGAAGACTTAAAATTAAATTTGAGCCTTTCCATTGCTGCCAATACATACATTGAAAAATATCGTAACTTATAATAGCAACTGTCTCAGACTTTACTATTGGATTTACTTAAATACGAATTCAACAACAGATTTCAGGATGTTTGAAAAGTCGAAAAATCATTTGAGTTTTTTTCATTGCCCTTTCATATTATGTTGAGACAGTGCCTACAATTTTGCAGATGGAATTAATTGATATTCAAAGTAATATAGAGTTAAGAAACGAAATTTGGCGTTTTGTCATGCCTTGATTTCTACAGGTTCTTCTTCCATAAAGAAATGGACTTTCTTAGTGACCTTGCAATGAAAATGACAACTGACAAAGTAGTGCCAAGTTTCTCATTAAACATTGACAATTTGAATATTGTTTATTTGACAATTTGAAGTTTATGTAAATTACATTTATTAATTAATTGTTATTATAAATGGCACTGTCAAATCATTAATTAGTAAGACATTTATGCAAAATTGCATTTATTATTAATAATTATCATTATAAATGATAATTATTATTATAAATGACATTATCAAATCAAATTAGTAAGATATAGTAATGGATTGGGGGTTGGAGGATGGGATGCTGCGGCCTTCCATCAGAACTTTTAAAAAAATATTGGCTCTCAGACTTCATAAGGTTGTGCATCCCTGATCTATGAACTAGATAGATAAATAAAAAATCTATCTATAATCATTTTATATATTGATACAACCCAGAAATAAAACATACAGTACAAACAGATAAATGGATAATCAAGCGAACAATGAAGAAAAATGTTTAAGTAAAATAATAAAACTTCGCATACTTACTATTTATTATAGATTGTAAATTTATTGTCATCTCACATTATTTTATAAAATCAAAATTCATTATTGAAAAGGCTTATGTATTCTAATAACTTGTCGTAGAATACTTTAAGATAATTTAATATTCCATAAGAATACTACTTCGCCAACCTTCGATTTTTTTTTTTTTAATAACTCGACAATTTTGATTATAAATTATAGTGAATTCCGGATTTGCTAACTATTTCTCATGGTTAAGTAGACATTTAGTTGCTGTTGGCAAAAGCAATTAACTCTTGACCTTAAACTTCATCTTATGATCCCAGGGATGTTACACTTGAGTGGATTCATGTAATTTTATATAATTTTGGAAGTGATCTACATTTCTGTTATAAAGTCGTTCTGATTTGCCACCTGGAGTCGCTTTGTTCGCCCTGAACCCTTCAGTCCCACCCAGCATTTTCAAGGTCTTGGCCACCAAGGCATTCCGCCCCCCTAGAAAAAAACGACCATGGAAAGATCCATTGGGAAAAAAGTGACCATTTCAGTAGCACGTGAAAGCGAAGCAAAACAGTCACCTAGCAACAACCAATAAAAAAAGAATTACCCAGTAAGAGACAGAACAAACTCATACATATTTCTATATCGATATTGCTTAAGAGGTTATAAGCTACAGATTTTTATGTTTCAAAGGAATGGAATAAAAAGAGTGGTTAAATTTAAAAAATATTAATATTTTATTCTGAAATTAACATTCTCTTTATTATTCTGTCTAGAATCGACCTCTTTCCAGTCTTATTTAACTGACTGATTATCAATTGCATTAAATAATTTCCCTTTTCCCACTTTTTCAGAGAGGCGCAATTAATTATCCAAATAGACATAGACACTGTTCCACTTTCGAAATAAGTATTTCCATCAACATCTACTTTTTACAGTGGTATTATTTTTTTTTTCGCATACTTTTCTAAGAAAGCGAGGATCTTTAAATCGGTCAGATAAGATAATTTTTGAACTGTTGGAGATCTTAAACAAGATCTACAAAAAAAATTATTTCAAGTCCATACTTGAAACTCTCTCTCTCTCTATAGGTCCTTAAAGATAACGAAGATTTCCTTAGAAAAGCATTAGAACCGACAAAACAATGATGCCTAACAATGCATATAGAAGTTTTTTAGTAATCCATAAATGTGCTTTGCTAATTTAATCGACTAATTTGCTTAAATTAATCGGATTTAAAGAAGTTAGATAATACGGATTTAATCACTTTTTCAGTTCTTTCAGAAATTTCTTCTTAATTTTTTTTAAATAAAATAAATCATTAAATCTTTCTAAAGCCTACGTAAACATCATTGAAGACAGTGTAAAAGAATTATACAAAAACTTCAAGATTTAGAATATTTTAGTTATTTTTTTAGCAAGGGAAGCGAGAGAAGCATCTTACTATTGACCATTAGGAAAATTAAAGGACAAACTGTAACACTGTAAGTTTCATAAGGACTACTATATCAGGATCCATTATTTCCAAAAATGGTATCGTATCCTCTAAAATACTGACAGGTATTTTTTTCTCTCACGAAGCACCAAATACCACAAATGTCCATTTCTGTAACTATTAGGCCGATTTTAGTGATTCTTTTATAATAAAAAGTTTTTAGTTAAAGTGAATGTTAAAAATAAATAATATGAAACTAGTCGTTGGGGCACAATAAGCGAAATTATTATTTTACTTATTAACAATCGCCAGTCTAATTCAATTTGTGAGCAAATGGAGATCCTAGTTTACTTCCCAGAAATTTTTAACATAGAATATTTCCCAATTGGCGACATTCTGTGAGCTCTGTTGAATTTTTCTATATACGGACTGTGCTGGAGTTTTAATGTACAAAAACGTGTCTATCAGAGTATGGTGCAACAGAACGTTTATATAATACATTTTTATATTGAGAAGGCAACTTCCGACATAAGAGATACTGGTATAAGAGATTCTTTACTATAATATTGAAATCAAATACTGATTTGATATTAGTTTGATATTTGATATTTGATATTAATATTACTGACGAATTTTCTAACCAATTCTACTTAAAAAGGTATCAGACAACGGTGAGCAATTCAGAAGGTGAGCAACTTTATCATTATGTCTAGAAGACGAAGAGGACGTAGGAGGACCAATTAGTACTTAAGGATGAAGAAAGAAACGGGGTCCCCATTGTACAGGGAGGACCATTTTCAGTCGATTGAAAAAAAAAAGTTAAATTATTACAGAAAAACATGGTCAAGGTCTAAATTAGCATCAAGGTCTTAGACTGCCACGGGGCAACTGCTTCTACTATATACTTTTTTTTAATAACTGCATATTTCGGCTCAGTGTTTGTAGTTCTTAAAGTGCAAACTTGAAGTACAAGAATAAAAAAAAACCGCAGTTTACAATTTTTAGCAATATATATATATATTGATGAATAAAGATTATTATAGTATCTTTAAAGCATTTTGAGTACATATTTTCTAACACTAACAGCAACATTTATAAGGATTTCCCAAAATAGGACTAAATTATTAGTCTTTGTGTGTGTGTGTGTTTTTTTTTAAAAAAGTCGAACAAAATAAGTGCATATCAACATTTAGTCCATTTTTAATTTTTTCGGAGTTAAGTAAAAATTTGAAATTTAAGAAAACAAAATCATGTAATTACGAAAAAAATTACATCCTAACAATTGCATTATGTTGATCCTAAAAATTGCAGTATGATTTTGTATGAAGTGCAACCACATTCCAATATAAATATTTAAAATTTTGAACTTTGAAAAGAACGAAAAGAAACGAAAAATAAAGGAAGCTGTACTTATCAATAGTATTAAATGCCTCGATAGAAATAGAGGTAAAAAAAGTAGATCCGATAGGCTTTTGATTGGCTTCTAAGATTATTGATAATAAGAAATCTATCAATTTTTAATTTTAAATCCTACCCTTTTTAAGTAATTAGTATTATTCTACATATAATTTTCAATTGCTTCATTTATCTTGTTTGTTTCTTAACAATTTGAAATTATTATTTAATATGCTACTTTCCATATTGAATTGTTTTTTCGTATGCCGTCTTTGTTTCTTAATACACTGTTTGTTGATATTCTGTTTTGTTTTTTTTTTTTAAAAATTGTTATTCTTTTAAGAAAGAAGCTTGAGAAAGGGCTTGAGAAAATTCGCAGGTACTTATGTATTTCTTTTATTTATGAAACAAAAATACTTATTTCATGTTTTTATATAATCTTGTCTAAGGCCATGTTTAATAAGAAATACGATTGATTTGTTGAAATTTGAAAATTTTACTCTAACTGTGCTCTGAAAACACACGAATTTTTAAAATGATTTACAAACAAATTATAAAATCAGTATTTTAATATTTAACAAGTCAAAGTACAGTTTTTCAGTAAACACAAGACCAAACACCTCCTTCCCCTTATCATTTGCAATCTATTAAAGGCTTGCACTGTTAGTTGTGACACTACTATTATTGATAAATAAAACTCATTTAAGCCGTTCTAAAGCAAAGGTCGAGTATAATTTGAAGCGATGCCCGCATTGATTTCAGTAATAATATCTACACCATTTGTTTTTCATCATTCAGCGACTATGAGCAAATAGCCAGTGGCCAACTTGAACCGGAAGTGGTCATATTGAGTCGAGGCAATCATATTCGTCCTCAGTACAGTTGATTCAGTTGTCCAATTACCCTCGTCTCAGAATGCCAAAGATCATGAATTTTAAATCTTCTTTCCTATAAAATATGAAGTTATTTATTGGTTGAGCATGCGCAGTCCTACCATTCCACTTAAATATTTGTTTCCTTAGTTGGTCTTTTTGTCTGTTTGTGTGATTATCTGTTTGTAAACGCATCAAGCTAAAACGGCTGGACGGATGTCCATAAAAATTGGCTATAAGTTATAGCTTAATTATGGTCTAAGTTAAAGCATAGTTCATTAATTTTGGTCTTTACTTTTCACATCCCTCAAAAAAAAAAAACCAAAAAAAAAAAAACCACCGAATTTCGTTGCTTAAACGGTTAAACTGCTTTCTTAAAAATTTAGTGCGATGCTTTCTTATGATCCAACATGAAAGAAGCACGATTGTTTTGATTTCCCCCTCTAGTTCTTAAAAATGACGCCGCAGCGCTGCATGCTCAATCCCTAGTATTCGATGAGATCTGATGATAAACCTAATTTATTTACTTAATTATTGATTAATGGAATTACTTGTAATATAACTACTAAAATATTAACTTTACAGTTTCATGATAAATAACTATGATATTCACATTCTATTCAATTCTCCGTTATCCGAAGCACATTTCTGAACCTCGGTAACAAATTATCGACAAAGAAACGTTTTATCCTTCTTTTCTAAGTGGGGATCATCAAATCCTTCCTTATAAGTATGTGTGTGCGTACAGTAATAACGTTTCAATCGTTGCGCTGGATCTTTTCAAACTTGGTACATACATTTTAGGATTACAGACAATCTAACTTTTATAAGTAAAAATCTTTTCCTTGTCAAAAAATTACCGTGAGAAGGTGACAAAATTTCTTATAGGAAAGCAAAATCAAAACAGTGGATTTATATCGATGTCTTAAGCAATGAATATTAATCCTTTTAATGCTAAATAACTAAAGCGGATATATATGTTTTTTTAGAAAAATTGAAAATCACTGCTATTTGTATTCAGGAAATATTATAATTTAAAAATAAATGTAGGCTTTTCGTTTGTAATGTTTAAACAATTGAAAAAAAAAAGAAATTTTAAGATAAAACACTTTAGGGAAAGAAACTTTTTGTTAAATACTTATTTGTTAAAAGTCTTTGATGTATTCCGAAATATATTGATGTATGGCTGTTGAAGTTATTCTTACTTCTTGATCGTTAACAGAAGTTAAAACATCTACTATAACAAGTTCTACCTCTGATTATCCTTAATAGTAACGTAACACTTGGAGATGGTTGATAATAATAACTTTTAAGTAGCATTACTATCATTACCAAGCAGACATCTCCCAGTAATAATATGGTATTGATATACAGAAATATAGGAACAATAATAACTTTTATGTCTTAGTTTAGTTGAGATTAAATACAAGCACGACATCAGCAAGAGTAAACACGGAAAGAAGAAAAAAAAGTAGTCAAAAAAAATAATAATAACAAGTCTTCTTACTTCCTAGGTCAACGGGAACAGCAACTACTTGACTAGCAATTTAGTAATGAATTCTGCTCGACCACGCCTCGACAGGAATAACAAGTATTTTAGTTTGATATAAAAAAAAATACTAATAAAAACGACTTCAAGAAAAGATTAAATTGGTACTTTAAGAAAAGTTTTGCCAAACTACCAACTATTGCTTTTTAAGTTTATAGATTGGTTTTATTTTAATGGAGATGTCCAAAGGATTTGGTGCTTCGATATAGTTGATTTTATTTATTTATTTAGCTATTTGTTCAATAAGTAAAATAAATAAATTAATAATAAATAATTAAAAAAAAAACCACACAATTTAAAATGACAGAAAAGAAAGTTAGGTTTTTGTAAATAAATTTGTGAAAGAACCTGAATTCTACTTTCCTTAAATTAGTATTTTTTTAATTTTCTTAGTTATTTTTAATTTTAAAATGATTAAAATAACCCGAACCACAAGTCTCCATTTATTTTTAACTTAAATCAATAGAAATCCATTGTCTCGGTTCCAATGCTTTTCTGTGCATTTCACGCTCTTATTTCTAGACAAGGATCTAATCGGGAAAAAGTTCAAATATAAATAGTACAGTGCCTTTAAATAAAAATGCCAAGTTTTAAGAAGATCAATCCAGCGGTTCAAAAATGATTAGGAAAACATACAGACACACAGGCTGTATATACACATACACGATGATTGATCTGAAAAGGAAAGTATGTTAATAATTAATTCTCAGCATTGCACTAATGATATATTTCGGAAAACAGAACTACCATGACAACTAAATGCTTAATATTCGTCTGGCGATTGCACTTACCGCATTAATTCTTCATCAGTGTCAAACTACCCAGTAGGTGTCATATGATCTCTAATATGTTCTTTTAATTCGAAAAGATCGTCTAGATTTTATTAGATTTGGATCAACTTTATTTAAACAATTCATCAAAAAGCTCTATGGTTTTTATTTTCATTTTACCTAAATCAATTATAATTTATCTTATATATTGGATACATCATATGGAATTTTGTAGAATAATACAACATCAAAAAATAGCAATGTTTGTTGAGATATTTGATTCTGAGAATATGTAAAGTTATTTTAAGGAGTGAAAACATTATTTTTCAAATTATTCTTATTCGATTGGGTGTTATAACTCTATTGGAGCCCGTCTCAATTAGGTACTTGATCTCAGTGGCGTATATAGAATATATTTTCG
>JAFIDM010009631.1:225944977-225991261 GCA_023159025.1 Thereuonema tuberculata
CTTGAAAAAGCCAGCTCTCGCTAGCGAAACCGTTGTGATTTTGTTAATATTTTTGATTAAATTTCTTAGTATTAAACAGGTGTACGGCTCTACTTATGTCATCAAGATTCTACAGTACACGTAAAACTTATCCAATGATAATAATAGCATTACTTGGAAATATATCAACTCTGTAATAAATAAAAATACTAATGAAAATATTAAAATATTATTAATAAACTTATTAATAAACATGGTACATTAGCAACTTTTGATGGTCTTGCTAAAGAGTTTAGAAATTGTGGTCAAGATAATACATATAACATAACTGCAACTAATAATAATATTCACAAACACAATCCTCATCAATGGCATTAATTCTACCTAATATAAATACTGTAATTTTACATCTTTTTTCATAAAAAAATTGGCTAATAAACATTCAGTGGGAATTAATAAAATAAAAGTAAGTTATATTAAAAAGTACGACTATATTTTTGCAGTATTTTTATTTGAATTATTGATTTAGTCGACTATTAATAGTAAAAAAAAAAAAATCAAAATTAATGATCATTAAAACCAAAAACAAAAAGCTAGATTCACATCCTATAATTATATTTCATAATAATCACTTATCCATAATCATTTAATAAATAATAAAGATTGCACTTGTGATAATATAGAATTTATGAAATATTATAAATACCTAGAAATATATATATATAAATGATAAATACACATGGTACATTTATTTATATTTATATTATATTTATTATTATATATTATGTATTATTATTATATATTATTATTATTATTATTATTATTATTATTATTATTATTATTATTATTATTATTATTATTATATTATATATTTATATTATTTATACATTTATTCATATATTTAATCACATACAAAATATTTTTCCTATAAAAACCAAAAATTTTATTGTACAAAAGTTATATTGATTCATTACTAAATTATGGAATACTAAATTGGATTGATTTAAATAAAGATGAACTGAGAAATATTGATAGAATTTTATTTAAAATATTAAATTATATTTTTACAAATTATAAATATTTATCTCAAGACCAGCAAAGAAAAATTTTAATAACAAATAAAATTCTATTGCCAAGACAAAAAATTATGTATTTACTTATAATTCATAATTATTATAAAATTTGCTATAATTACACAAATGAAAATAATTCTTCTTTAAGAAAATAGCAAATTTATCAAATGCAACTTTATGAGAATCCGAAAAACAATTTTGGTCTTCGAATTAAAAATAGAATTATAAATAGAAAATTTGCTCAAATTGATGTAGACATGTAAAAAAAAAAAATATATCCACTTTAAAATCTATTTTATATGATAAAATTATCAATTGTTTCATTACATATATAAAAGTGTAATTATTATTTTATTTATATTTAATTTTTCTTAATTTATCTTATCACTTATACTTTTTTTACTGTTATTTACTTTAATATGCTATAGACAAATCAATGTTACTTCTATATGTAATTTACATTGGATATTATAAACAAATTATTTTATTGCGTGTGTTTATTTATATTTAATTTTTATAATTATCCAATAACTTATGATTTTGTTAATGTTACTTACTTTTAATATACTATAGACAAATCAAAGATTATTTTTAAATCTTTGGTAGATTCCATCTTGGACTATGGTCTTGATATTTGGATAGGATAGTTGGATATAAATAGGAAACAATCAGAAAATATTAATTTTTTTTTAAAAATAATAAGTAATGTCTTTTAAAAAGTGGAACAAATTAAGTGATAAAATTATGATTTTAAAAAAATTAAAGTTATAAAAGAAAGATTAATTTCAGACGTACTTGTTAAAAATATTAAATTATATATGCAAGGTAATTATTGAATTAAATTTTTTTAATTTTTATTTTTGTTAATTGTTCATATTAAACTTATCAGTACCTATATTGCAGATGTGCATTATTGTAAGCATACCTAATACAAACTGAGAAACATCAAACAAAAATATTTAATATGTTCCATTCAGGAATTTTTCCAGCAATTTGGAAAGTAGCTAACATTACTCCTACTTAGGAAAGAGACAGATCTGATCAATTTAAAACTATCGTCCTATTTCAGTTCTATCTAACATGTCTAAAATTATTGAAGCATACATTGCTGAAAATATGTATAATTACGTGAACAAATACAATATTTTAAATAAACAACAATATGCTTATCAAAATCTAAATAGTACCAATAAACTTTTATATAACATCAATAATATATTTAATAAAAAAATCAATAACAATCAATTTAATTTAATAATACTTATTGATTTCAAAAAAGCGTTATTAATCACTCCATACTATTTAAAAATCTTTACAATTTAGGGATTAGAGGTAACTTTATCTATTTAATTAGTAATTATTTATCAAATCGAAAATTTAGAATTAAAATTAAAAATAAGTTCAGTAAACTTTACAATATCAAAAAAGGAATGCCACAAGGATCTACACTAGGACCTTTGTTTTTCATTTTATACCTCAACTCCATGAGAAAATTTTTCTCATCTCAAATTTACAACAGCTCTTGCTTATGCAAACGATTTAATTCTTGTAACCTCACATCAAAACTTAGAACTAGCTACCATACAAATGCAAAAAGACTTCGATAATTCGATTTTCTGGACTTACAAAAATAAAATATATATTAATTTAATAACCAAAAAAAAATAAAAATAAAAATAAAGTAATTAACCATGAACTAATACGTACTATACATAACTATGGGTGCATATAGTCATCAGAAAATAACAATAAATGTAATTATACTTGTACCAATAACTTCTAACCATAAATCCTATAAATTATTTAGGTCTATTTATAAATGACAAATATACCTAGAATAATCACTATTATTATATTACAAATAAATTAAATACATACATGTACATGTTCTTTAAATTCATTATTTTTTCCCTTTAAAACAAAAAAATCTCCAACTACAAAGCATTTATTGATTCTTTACTTAATTATGGTATTGATTGCTGGATTCATCTAAATACCACAGAAATGAAAAATATTGTATAAAAAATAAGCAAAATTTTAAACCTCATTTTTACAAAATACAACCACCTTAATGATTTACAGCAAATAACACTAAGAATAAATCATAAAATAATATTTCCATATGAAAAATTAATGTATAATCTTATTATTAAAAACCATTTCTATTTACTCCAACAAATTAATAATTTAGAAACCATTACATCTAGAAGAAGAAAACTTAATAACTTATAATATTTTGAAAACTCAAAAACAACTACGGCCTAAGAAATAAAAATAGAATCATACAAAAAAATTGCAACCAAATAAATCCTTTAATTTTAAGAAGAACTTAAAAAGGAAATAATGAAAAAAAGTATAAATAAAGAAATGAAACAAAATTTTTAATACAGAATAATGATAATAATTTTTTATTATTATTTTTACTGATTTTCTCATTATACATTACATTTCTTCATTTAGCTGTATGATCATAAATGATTCTGTTTAATCTCTATCAAAATTATACATGAAAAAAGGAAAAAAGAAAAAGAAATTGTGATTTGTGATTGTGATTTTAATTCAAACTATTTAATGTAATTAAAATGAGGCAACTTAATTTTGTGTAAATGTACTACTATCTATACATGTTTTTTGCTTGCATTACTTTTGCTGTTGTTATTTTATGTATTTAAAATGTAACTTAATTTTATTCACAATATAACTTGCAGACAGGTCTTTTTGTACCTCATAGGTTTATATTGCATATTTTGATCAATAAATAAATAAATAAAAAATGATTCTTTTTTTTTTCTGAAATATAGATAAAGTGTAGAGTGGCACTTTAAATGTTATTGTTTATTATTGAATTAATAAAAAAAGTTATAAATTATTTAAAATTCATCTAATAAAGAAATCTGGATCCATAGTTTTCGAAAATCTTGTCTTAAAACCACACTTAAAATCAGGAGTGAGTGGCGGGGGGGGGGGGGCGACGACTAGGGCGAAAAGTTCATAGGACAGTGTGTCTTATTGTTTGTGGAACTTTCGGGCCTTGGGAATGAATATTGATCACTTTCCTAGACGCCAAGAAAGGCAGCTACATCAATGATTCGACACCAGTAATTTTCATGTAATTAATTTTTTTTTAGAATACCTTTCATGATTCTAATGATTAAGAAAAATGTTTTAATTTTAAAGTAAAGAATATTTTAAAAGCAAAGTTTCAGCCTGCCCATTACTGGTATTCAACAGCATTTGTTCTAAAATTTAAAGTATTACTTATAAGCCAAACGATCATTACATAAATATAGCAAAAGTTTTAGTTTTTTAATATTTAAATTATTAAATTTTTTATAGGAAAAATATAAGCATAAACTAATATTATATTTTTCTATTTTAAGATATATATCTATACATAATTTTATTTGCTATGATTATATTACTTTATTGTGGTGACATACCAATTTTTATTGTTAACGCATTTGGATATATTATAAATTTGCTGGATAAAATTCTCAAGATATGACTAAGATACTACCAATAAACAAGATGTCTTAAAGTATTGTTTATTTTAAGAAAGTAATTGAATCCATTGAATTGATAATCAGAAAGTTTATTGAAATCAAATGAATTAAAATTAAGTTTACAGTAAAGAATGGTGAAAAAAATGACAACAAGATGTTATGATTGGGCTGAGATGTAGACATTCAGCAGATGAAAAAACCTGTAAAAAAAGAAAGAAAGCAAACAATTAGAAATTGAAGATAAAATTGTTGAGTTTTAATTTGGTTTGATCAAAATACATCTTAAAAAAATATTTAAAATACAATTACAACCTATTTATAAATTAATATACTTTATGACATTGCTTCAGCAATTTTAAAGCCTGTATATATTTCGCAGTTTATTACTTTTAGGATGTGTCTTGTATCATTATTAATAATTAATTGCATATTATGTTTGAATATTAAAGCCTGTATATATATTAAACATTTAATAAATATTAGCCAGACATTACATTACTTCATCTTTCTGATATTCATTTTAGTGAAACTCTACAATGGCAGTTTCTACAATTGAGCTCTTATCACCTAGATTTAGCAAATAAGGACTACAAATCAATAATGCTTATAAGGAAGAGTGAGCACTTCAAATTAAAACATCAGCGGTCTTTTATACTACACTGAAGCTCGGTTATAACGCGGTCGTTTATATCGCGAATTCGGATATAACGCGATTTGGTCTTGGACCCCTTCTATTTTGGAAAAGGTGTATAATTGTAAAATTGCAAAATTTACCGTTTTTTCGCCTAAAATCAAATCAAAGGTGTAAATTAATATGCTTGTTTCCTTATAGGTGTAGACTCTATACCCACCCTAATGTCACGAAAATGCGTCAAATACAATATATTTTTTAAAAAAATACCAGAATTGCGGACTTTTTCATTTAACCAAAATGAATATCGAGATCTATTTTTCTGCGAATGAGAACCAGTAAAGTGGCCCATGTAATCTAATAGGCGTATGAATACCTAATTTCGATCCACGTGACTCGTCGTTTGTACAAGATGCCAAGATGGCGGCGCCAAATCGATTTTGGCTACTATAACCCATCAAAGTATTGAAAAGGCAATGATTTATGTATTTATAAATATAAAATTCTCTCACATAGCTCTGAATGATGTAGGTAATCGCGAAATGACCATTTTAAATCGATTTGGAATCGTATGGGCGATAAAAGGGTGCGATATACGACATTTGACATCGCGAAGTAATAAAAGTTCGGTTATATCGCGGTTATATCGCGATCTTCGAAATCTTGGATCCGAAAGATCGCATTATAACCGAGCTTCAGTGTATTTAAGATGGAAATAAATGCAAAATATCGCAGGTCCAAATTCCCCATAAGATAACGCTGTGGAATTTAATTTAATTTTAATTTAATTTAATTGGTTAAAAGAGTTTATACAAACAATAAAATAACGATATTTTAGATTTAAGAGTGAGATCAATAAATCTGAGCTCTTTTTTAATATTTATTTTTAGATATTTAACAATAGCAGTTTCGAAACTCAATTGATGTCATCAGCTAGAGTTGACCACTGTTCAATTGAGATCTACTTAATCCCTTTTTCTTTACACTGTAGTCCTTGTCATGTGATGCAATTCATATATTATTAGTTTACATCGTTACTTTTATATTTACAAATAAATGAAAAGTAGAAAAATTTATACAAGTTTTTTTATAGATTCATTTATTTTTTTTTATTATTAGTTGCCTGATAATATACTTTTTATTATTTTAACTCATCTATATTTTTTCTATCCCGTCGTAGTACCTGAAAGCTAATATCAACAACAAGTTTCATAAGGGACTTGAAGCCTTGAAATTTATGTCAAATTTCAGGCAGATTTACCCAGCGTTTCAAAATCAAATATGGGTATTATTGATAAAGTTTTATAGGAAAATAAACTAACTATGGTTAAAAAACAATTTAATTTTTATATAAATATAATTTATGGATTTAAATAATGATTTTATATATAAATTATTTTGTTATACTGATATATATTATGTAAGAATTGGAAAATATTATTACGAAGAGAGCTACTATTTCACGTTTATACTTCTTCGAATTATCATATTGTGAGAACAGTATAGTCTATGAATACTGTATTTCTTTTCCTCCAAATAATTTTCAAAATTAATAAATAATAATTATAAATCTGCGTTACTTACTGGCATTGGAAGTTTTGAGCTGTTTCCTTTATCATTCTGGGTCGGTTTCCTTTATTTATAATAGGTATAGACGTAGGGACTGGCTACAGCGCCGTAAGTCAAGGCTCCTGGATAGGTGTAGGCGTAGTTAGTATAGGCTGCTCTGTATGGATAGGCGCCATACGAATACAAGTACTGGGCAGATGCCACAGCGAGGATGGCCAGCAAGGCAAGGGCAACAAACTATCAAACAAAATACAAACACAATGTTTTTAATAATTAAGTTGTTAAACTGTTACGTATACTTTGTTGTGTCAACAATATTGGTAGTATTGCTGAAGAATAATACCTTATTTTTAAGAATTGAATTTGTTAATTTATATTCAAAATACAAATCTAATGGATGTAATCTCATGGATAACAACGGTTTTCTTTTCAACATCAGATGTTATTTATTTGAGGTAATTTTCAAAGAGTATGTATAGAAATTGATTAAAATGTAAGTTATGTTTATGTCATAAGCTTTTACAAAAAGTAAATTGTTCAATTAAAACTGATTATTGTGTAATAGGTGAAGTGTTTAAAAATAAATATTACAGCCAGACTCATAAGACGTTGAAAGAACGTCTTACTATAGATTTGAAGAATAAAATTTGGAAGGTATAGAGGATTTCATGAAAGTTTGAAGGTGAAATAATATTCAAAATTAGGATTAATAATATATTGTCCTTCAATAGTTTATATATAAAGTTTAAAGATTAATCTAAATTAGTTGTTGAACGTACAGAAAAGATAATTTACATTTGAATTAATAAGTAATCCTAAAATTTATAACATTTCCAAAAAACTGATACTTCAATTATGTAAAATTTATTGTATTATTTAATATAAGAATGTATTTCAGAAGAGATGAAAAAACATACATACAAATTATAAGCATTTTATTGAATAAGGTAAGTATAGGACATTCCAAAAATTGATATAATAAAAGTTCGAATTTTTTATAAATTCATTTTAACTGATTTTTAACTGATTTAATTCACGTTCTTCTATTAAATTACATCAATAATAGCAGAATATTTATATTCTTTCGTCTGTATTATAAGCGATGAGGCGCAATTGAAAATCCTATAATAAGTCGCCTGCTGGTTTACTGTACTTCGTAACTATATCAGAATAGGTTTCCCGCAGATTTATCCATGTTTTAGAATTTAGAAAATGTTTTTAAATTCTCAAGTAATTTAAATAATTGTATTTGTATTGAAAAGTTTACTTTGAATGTGAATATGAATACGATAAATAACTAACTAAATAAAAAAAAAATTATAATAAATATGTTTTAATAATTTAGAAAGTTAGATTTGAAATCAGAAACATCTGATTAAATTTTTTATTAATATTTATTATTTATTATTAATATTTATTATTGATATTTTAATTTAATTAAATAGATTATTATTATACTATTTTAAAAAACAAATGAATCGCTGTTAATCAGGCATTTTTTTTAATAAAATAAATTTAATTTCTTATTAGTTTATCAATGAGTTAACATATAAATTTGAATATCTTTAGAAAGATTTAGAAAAACGAATTTTACAAGGAATTTTATAACTCTCTAAAATTCATCGCAGCACCAATAATTAGCATTATTTAATGAAAAGAATATTAATAAAAGAAATAAATAGAGATTTATAAGTATGTATAGCAGGTAGTTATTTTCCAATATTATTCTTCGTGGCTCACGGGGCACCGAAGATATAAGATCCGACTTTTTATATAAAAGTATTTAATAATAATAATAATATAAAATTAAGCTGTTTCTATTGTTATTGATATTAAATGAGTTAATGGGATTTTCAATGATTTTTAACGTTAAAAAGTCCAATTTTAAAATCAACAATTAATTTATTATTTCTAAATTAATTGAATTTAATTTTAAAAAAAATAATGGATGCTAACTTCATAAATTTATTACTTATGAAATATTATTTTTATTAAATCAATAATAAAAATTTACTTTAATTTCTATATTATTGTAAGTTTTAAACCATTCCATTGGAATTTTAACTTTAAAATAATTTAAGTCGAATAGAAAAAATAGTTTATTTATTTTTGTCAATTTTAAATTAATTTCATTTAAAATCTGAAGGGCAAAAATCTGATTTTGTTAGATTGTGTTAGAAAGATATAATGAATTAACAATAATTTTAAGAGGATTCCTTAAGGAATATCCATGAAACATTGCAGATTTCAAAATTGCATAAAATAATTGAAGAAGTTCCAAATTTTGAATGATTTTTCCAGTCTTCATTAGTTCTGAGTAGGAGAGACAGTGAGAAGTAGATGGAAGATGAATTTAGCTTCTGTCTTCATGGAAAGTGAAAGTGGGTTAGGAGAACGAGAAGATGATGATGAAGAAGACACTTTCTTACCACGGCCTTCATCTTGAGTGCAGAGAAGTCAGCAAAACGATCAACACGGCAGGTTAATCAAAAAAGCTGATGCACAATGCCTTTGGCGCCTTTTATATAGAGAACCCCCAAACCCTAACCTTGAAAGACCTTGAATTTTAGCGTGAGAGGATATGAATAAGAGGTGGTGCTTATCACTATGCAATTTTGGCTTTTTCATTGACAGTTCCCTCTATATAGCGAAATTTCATGGCTTGGAGTTCAGGTTTTCACTGAAGATTTTCTGTATTGACAACTAAAGGAGTTTCAGAAACGACTTTAACCAGTTTTACCAGCGTTTTGGGGTGACCTCTTGACCTTGGATTGGAATGGCTAATGACCGGTTTAGTTAAATGATCAAACCAATTTTTTTTTTGTTATATCGAAATGGTAGGTAACTCTAACATTTAAACGCTTTCTCCGGGTTGGTCGAGAAGTGATCACGTGGAGGGTGGGACAGGGATGGAGGAATGACGCCATGGCAACAATGAAATCGAATAAAGGTGGTGAGATCGCAACCTTCATTTTGGAAGAAAGTGTGTCAAGGTCGCAGGGAAATTAGTTCATACTGATGACCAAAAAATGCAAAAGATCAGATTAGCGCCACCTGCTCCCAGAGTCTCCTATTCCGATTGAAGACAGAGTAAAAAAAAAAAGAACATCATTTGAATGTGCTTATTTAGAATCATAAAATATTTAATAGATGTATTTAAAATAGAACGAACAGGATTTACCAAATGTCATATGTTTTTTGAATGTGAAGGATATGTTACATAATGATATGAAAATTTACAAGAACTGTAATTGTAGCCATAGGATGTTAGACAATTAACTGAAGGTTCACTCTTTTCACTTCTCCAAACTTTTCAGCCTCCTATTAAAAAAGAACTGTAAAAGTTACCTTTCAAAATAAAAGATCCACTTTTTTTTTAATAGGAAAAAAGTCTAATAAAATAAGAGTTAATAAATGCTGGGAAGTTTACGAGAAATCTCACTAATTATAGTTTTATGATAAAAAGAAATGCTTACTTGAAAAAGAGTTTCTGATATCTTTTTAATTTTTTTAGAAAATTTAGATAATCTTCAATTACCTAAGAAAAATGAATATGAAAATAATGTAACAGATAGTCATTTTTTTTATTTGTATGTATGTATGTATGTATGTATGTAGTGAAGGTGGGTGGCAGAAGCCAAGCACTGCGACCAGAGGTCTATTGTACTATCCCACGGAAATATGGACAGATGGAGAGAAAGACTGAGAAAGTATGGTGGGAGAAGTGCAGGGGAAACGGGAGAACCCCGAGAAAACCTGCCCAGCGCGGATCGTCCACCATCACGAAACCCACATGAGAACCGAACTCGGGACTCAGAGGTGAGAGGCCGATGTCTTAGAAACAACGCCAACCGCGCGGCCTTATTTTTTTTTTTTTTTTTTTTTTTTTATTTAATACTTTTTAGTTAAGAGAAAGTCCTGTACATCTGAAACTGTCACATAATTTTTTTTATATTGTAAAGCTTTTTCTATTTAAAAAGCTTTTTTTGCTTTTTTTTTTAATTTATAGAAGTTACAACTTTGGCTTATAAACCACAACAAACAACGTATATTTTCCAAAACACTAATCATTTTCTTTATTTTGGGTTTATAGTTTTTTAATAAGTGAATGTTGATAATAAAGAAGAGAAAAAACTTCTTTTTATGTTATAACAATCCAGGATATGAGTGCTTCCTAATCTTTTTCTTGTCACGGCTCATAAGTTTGAATGTAAAGTACCCTTTAGAATCTTTAGTATTACTTAACAATATAACCACTCCGATCTCCATTTTTAATATTTTTATTACCCCTCTTTTGTTAGGGTTGAATTTGAGTGCAATAAGTTCCATTTTATTTAATTACTCCTTAGCTGGAATTTTTTGCATGGATTACAATTTTATTTGGATTTCAAGAATGATGATAGTTTCTTATGCAGTAGAAATAACCAACTGAGAAAACTGATCATTTTCTCAAAAATTTCGTAGTAAAAGTTTTGGTATGGTAACGAAAGCTTGTAACATCACTGTCTGTCTGTCTGTACTTGCTCAGAGAAACAGAGAGCAATTATTATTGAAACATAAATATATTGATGTACAAGAGAATGAAATCTTGTATTTTTTTAAAAAAAATTCATACAACAAATTCAATATGACTGAGAGATGAAATCTTCTACTGAAATTTATTTATTTATATACTTTATTTTCCTTCAAGCAATAAATAAATCAATAATTTGGCAGACGTAAATCGCGTTTAGTTTTTATTAATATAATAAAACCTCTAATGCAAATATTTCAATATAATTCTGTTAGGACAAATTGCTGGTACATAAAGGATGTAGACAAAAAAAAAATGTATTTTTAACCACACTGTAAATTAAATTTTATACATCTTTGAAGGATGATATGCATCACTCGTATGTAAAAATGATAAGAAAAAAAAATAATTTAACAAGAAATTTTTGATAACTTTGATAACAAAATATAAAATTGTTGCAATATCTATTTACATCCATGTCTGATGCCTATTCCGTTATATGATTGTAATTTTTGTTAATTTGCTTTCTTAACTGAAGTTATGCTCAATAAATTAATACGTTTATTTGTGTGTGAATCTGTTTATCTCTGTATCCATGTCGAAATTTTAGAACAAATCTTTTGAAACGTAGCCTGTATAGTTGCATGCTATAAAAGATAAACGATGTCATATATTTTAAGTTTGGACATTTCGGAATAAGGATGCCTGTTAAGAAATTTGCACGTGAAAGTGACAAAATCTGGGAAGAAAAGCATTCGAAGCGAAACAAATAGAGACAACGATAAAACAATGGGTTCTCTTTAACATATAAGGAGGCATCATACTTATATCATTCTTTTTGTGCTTAGTTTGGTTAGATTAAAATTTAGATTGGATTCTTAGCGAAAGTAATAATAGTTCAGCTTCTGATCGTAGGTTCTTAGATAAGAGTTATTGGAATTTCTACATTTTAGATTTCTCTTCATTTCGTCATTTTTGAGATGCTAATGCTTGTGACAGTAGAATTTGTTTTAAAAAATAATTTCATTATGGTTTAAGATAATTTTCAGTGAATTGATAATTTTCTTAATTTTTGGCCTTCACAGTCTAGCATATTTTTTTCATCGTGTAATACACATTATATTCTGCTACAATGGAAATCATAGAATATAACAGTCAAAAATATTCGCATCATTTAAACTAAATGGGTGAAATATTCTTTCTTTTTTTGTTAACAGCAATGCTTCATATTTATTTATTTATTTATTTATTTATTTATTTATTTATTTATTTATTAATTTATTTATTAATTTATTTATTATTAGGGAAACAAAGCTTATCAGATCTCCTGTTCATTGTGTGATTTTCCGAAGTATTTTTTTTTTTTTTGCCAGTAATAGCATCTGGCAAATAGCATCCTTTAAAATTGGCATGCGGACTTTGAAATTATCTCTCCATTATATTCTAATTTTTGTTTTTTTTGCTTTTCTGAAATTTAATGAAAGTATTTGAAAGTGAAACAGAAAATGCTCCAAATATATTCTCAAAAAAACCTCTGAATTTCTTATTGTATTCCAACAAGTTAAGATAATAAATATTTTTTTTTAAAACTAATTAAAAAATCGTTTCTTTCTTGTTCTTTTGCAAAATAGTTTCTGAAATTGCAAAAGCTTATCTTTTAGCTTTAATGGACACAGAAAAACGTTGCAAAATAAAGGCACAGCTTCTAATGATGTATAAACGTATAATAAAACTGAATAAAACTATTCATCTGATTTCAGAGATGTGCAGTTGAAGTAACAAAAAGGAAATAAATCATTTAAGATAATAAAAAGCCAATATCTGTCATTGTTTTTTGTGTAACTCTTTTTCAAGGACAAAGAGAATCCGGTTAGTTCAGAATCCAACCACTGGTGCGCTAGTTGTTAGACCCAATGTTCCTTCACGAGCTGAAGAATCTAAAGATAACAGAATTGGAAAATATTTTTTTTTTCGTATTTTGCTTAGTAAAACAAACTCCTTACATTTTATTAGCCTATTTTTCCATTAACTTTAGAACTTCTGCATGGATTTTCTTAAAACTTGGTATGCATATTTAAGGATTAGAGATGATCTAACTTTTATATTTCAAATCTTTTCCAAATGTGTCCTTATTGAGAAATTATCACGAGAATATGACAAAAATTTCCATAGAAAAGCATTGGAATCTGAACAATGGATTTTTATTCTATTTCTGTTAATATTTCATTGTCTTAAGCAATGAATATCTTAAGCCATTCCGATTCGAACTACTCCGATTTAGACAATTTTAAGTAAATAATGCTGATTGAATTCTTTTTTTTTTTTTTTTTTTTTTTTTAAAAAAATAAAAAATGTGCACTGTTTGTATCCAGTAGATATACATTTGAATGTAAAAATAGACTTTTCTATTTTATCGTATTTACCACTTAAAAAAATTATAAAAATAAAAGAATTTTAAGAAATAACATTTTTTTAAAGGAAAGTAGGCGTTCTTTATGACCAAATTTAAATTACTTAATAAATCTGAAAACAATATTACAGTCATTTTTATTACAATGGATTTCAAACTTTCTCATTAAGACTAGTTTTCTAAAGTCACCATATGCTAATCGTGAAGAGACGCTATTAGAAGCGAGGACATACTTTGCCAGAGCACTTGCCGACAATATAGCAATACGATTGGCTTCTACTCGTCACGTGACAACTCGGCAGCCATTTCGGCGGCATTTCGTTCACATCATTTTACGAGTACACTTTGATGAAGTGTTCCTGTGGAAAGTTTTGTTGATTTTAAGTAAATGGATTTTGTATTTAATATTTTTTCATTATCTATTTCAAGTATTATTGACTCATATTATATTCCTGCATTCTCTAAATGTAGTGGAAGTTTTTTTCTTTTTTTCTTTTAAAAAACTCTTTTATATATATTCAAGTCCTTTTAGGATTTATCAACAATCTTATCAACAGGTGCTTAATTTATTTATAAAAACTAAAATGATAACTAAAAATTTATCATTTCAAATTAATTTCAAATTATTTTTTTCCCACTTTGTGCTTTTGCAATGAATATTTCAAGCAGATTAATTAAATACGTAACTATTAAAAAGTTTTAAATTATTACATATTCCACTTAATGCATGAATTTTCAAATGATCATTTTACATTATATATACATATATATATATATTATTATATATTATTATATAAAGAATTATTCTAAATAAAAAAAAGAAAACCTTTTTTCCTCTCTACCTTCATAATTTCTTTTTCTTCTGCAGTAACTAAGTTATAATAAGTATTTATAAGAATTTCAAAATTCTATAAATTACATTATAATTTAGAACATATTATAAACCAAACAACTTTTTAATCTTCTATAAAATTTAAATTATTATATAACCAATTATTTAGAAAAAATTTTTATTGTGATATATTTATAAAATTTATTATTATTTGAACTAATTTTGTTATTTATATTTTGCAATATAAACATAGAATGATTTTTCACCATATTTATTCTTAATTGAAGGGGAATTTATATTAAATTTTTGATGTTCTGAAGTTGTATTTGCTATTTATTTGTTCTCTATTATACATTAATTCATAATAATTATTTATTATTAATTTTTAATAAAGTGTTTGATGATAGGCTTTCATTTTTAATAAGATTTTCAATTCTTAAATTTTCCTTACTTTTGTTTCTTGTATAAAAAGGAAGTTTCAGTATTTTTTTTTATAAATTATTAATAGCTTTAGATGATTCATGTAGGTTCTAATCCAAACTGAACTAGCACAATTTGTATTAGAGTCAAAGAATGCAAAATATATCAGTAATATAATTTTAATTGGAAATAAATCATTTGTATGATAAAATATATATGCTTTTGCGTTTAATTTTTTTAGTAATAAATTTATGTGCGTGTGCTAAGTAAAGGTCTCATTTATAGTTAATCCTAAATATTTTATATTATTTACTATAGCTATTTAATTACAATTACAACATTTATTAAAATTATTGTATAAGCATTTATCATTACGAAAATATGTGGTTGGTTTATGTGGTGGAATTTGTTTTCTTGAGTGAATTAAAAGACATTTTTTTTTCATTTATAACCAACTTATTGTCATGCATCCATCTTTAGTAATATTAAAGACTTTTTGCAAACTTTCTGTAATTTTTTTCAACATTTTTCCATTCTTTATTATTATAATGTCATAAATAAACATGTCACAATTTTTTATGGAATCACTTACTGATTTGTGTTGATGAATTATTGTTTCAAGATTATTTCTTTAATAGCAAAAATTTTCCTGAATTTAAGAAATCAGATGTGCCCTATTAAAATTTCCAGAGAAAAAATTAAACAGGTGATATTTGAAAAAAAAAGTAGAGATTTCCTTTTGATTATCGTTTGCATTATTAATGAGCTTTAATTATCAATTGCAATTAAAGTGCAGATCTAACTGATTATATTTTTTCTAGTAGATAGAAATTGGTATCCACCCCTTCTAGCTGGAAGTTTAAGAAAAAAACGAGTATAATTCTTTTTTGAACAAAAACAGCTTATAGCTGAATGACCTAAGCCACGCAGAATCTGCTCTTGCCTCCAAAATGGCGGTCTCCATGTCTGTGTTCATGCTAATACTAGCGTCTCTTCGCGACGGAGCATACAGTGACTTTATGGTTTCCTAAAGCCCTATATTATCCTATATATGGTAATATTGGCCTTTATGGTTTCCGAATTAACAGCGCCCTGTTCTCAAGGTGGCAGGAATTTTAAACTACCGTATTGTCCGGCGTATAAGACGACTTTTTAAACCAGGAAAATCTTCCCCAAAGTCGGGGATCGTCTTATACGCCGGGTGCTGAAACTTACGAGCCGGACTGGAGAATCTGCGGTCGCCTAATATGGTGGGGGGAGCTCAAAAACGGCCGCGGCCGCATTCCCGCCGTATGCGGCAACCGTATGAAAGCAGCAAGGACGGCTCTGTACAAGTACGGTAGAAGAAAATCCACTCACCAGGATTCGTGGAAAGAAGTGACTTAACGCGGTCCCTATGACGAGGTGAGGGGGCGCCTCACCGGGAAGGTGTAAGTGAAGCTCGGAGCAAGCTGCAGGCGTCCGGGACGCCCGGGGTATGGAAAAAAAGAGATAGAGCGGGGACAGAATAAACAAGGCTATAGTTAAGAAATTCTTAAGATTTTAGTGAAATTCTAAAAAATGAAGCATTAATTTAATTAAATTAAGCATTAAATTAATGCACCAGAATAAACAAAGCTACAGTTACTTGGAGACAGGGAGAGCTGACCAATCCAAGCAGGCGTTGTATACAACAACCAGCCAATCGCCGGTAAGATACATCGCTTTTAAAGGAAAAGTTTAATCCACTTGCACTGATTTATGTTTACATGTTTGATGACAAACAGCGTTATGTTTATAGGTGACAGTTTTCCTGCTAAGTATCTGCATGTCATAAGCATTTGAATTAAAATTACCACATTGAAATCTGATGTTTTTTTAATTTTTATTTGGTGTGCATTGGAAGAGGGGTAGTCTTATACGGCGAGTATATCCCAAACTCTGTATTTTAATTGGAAAAATTGGGGGTCGTCTTATACGCCGAGTCGTATTATACGCCGGACAATACGGTACTCTTATGTTTATGTGGTGAATGTGGCTGGCAGGGAAGCCAAACCATAAACTCCTCTTAGAAAAAAGTATTAAAAATGTATTTAATAAGTCAGAAATGAGCAATATTTTTCAAGTAATTTCTTAAATAAGAAATTATTTGAAATAACGTGCATTTAATTTTAATAATACACATTATTGTTTTGATATTGACGTGAAAGTAAGAGATCCGATACATGAGCCGTTGATTTTGAAAGTGGGGCAAGTCCATTTTGTTAAAAAAAACCAGCTAATTTAGTTACAGCTAATTGAGTTACAGCTAATTTTCATCAGAAATTAATTTAAAATTTCTGTTTTTATAATTATTACATATGAAATTCTTATGGAAAAAGACCGTAAATTATATAAAATAAGTCTATTATTGCTTACTAATATTTTTAAATCAGTTCAAACCATTAATATTAATAATAATAACCATTAATATTATCCAACAATAACTTAATACGGACTTGCCCCACTTTCAAAATCAGCGGCTCATATGGACAGATATTTATGTCCATATGAAAGAAAGAACAGGGTTCAGACTCAACTGTTAAAAAAAATCAATATCATTTAGAACAGATAAAACAGACATGCAGACAATCCGAACAAAAAAGCTAATCTTTCTTTTACACGAAAACCCTGAAAACCTGCCTCAGAATTTAATAAGGAGATTTTAATTTTTCGATTTTAGATTAGATAATTTTATATAAGAAAAATCAGGAAATTTTCAGTGATTTTTTTTCTGTTCCTTTATCAAATTAAAATTGCAATGTACTGGAAATTTAAGAAAATATTTTTAACTCCTGAAAACAACACAAGAAAATGAAGAGCAACATAATATTGTGAATTAAATTTACAATTATATAATTTTATATTATTTTTAAAATTATATCTATATTTTTTCTAATGTTATTGTAGTAAATTAATCTAAAAAGTGTATTACTGATATCCTCTATCATTATTTTTGCTTCATATTTTTGTTTTGTAATCAAAAAATTTTCTTTCTTCCTTTATTTAGTTTTCTTTTCCTTTTTATCATTTTTTTAAACAAAATTACAACTAGATAAAGAATAATATTTTTTTGTTTCTGATTTCTATAAACTACATCTATGAAGGCATTTTTGGTGTTCTGCTACACGAATATTATTGGTTCTTGCAGATTCTCCTATTTAAGAACAATTGCAAGATATACATCATCTCATAAACCTGTAGAAGGATTAAAACATTTGTTTTAAAGTTTACAATTTTTACAGTTCTAAGGCAAATTACTTAAAAGTAAATGATATAAATCTAAGAAATAAATTTTTATAAGTCAATTTTGAGATTCTATTACAAAATAGAACTTTCTAACTTTGTATTACTTGTACTTCATTTGTTTCAAAAATGCAGCCAACGTGATCATTGACTCAAAAGCGAAGTCCATAATTTTATATTATGTTTGTATGCCCATTAGTAATTTTTTGAGACGTAAGATTTCTTATTTTTCTTTTGCCTAAAATTTGAATGTCCATTGATATTTACTAACGGGCCACAATATGTCAATAAAGAACTAGAATCTACATGTGACATTTTAACATTCCATTTCAGGCCACATACAAAGAGATTCAAGCGGACAACCTTCACCAATTGGCTTCTCAAGGTAGCTCCTTATTAATTGGGCTCCCTACTGTCTACATGTCAAATTCTCAGGCGATTTCTATCAAAAGTTGAATGGCGTCTATTCAAAAGTGCAATGATTTCGAATCTACAGTGCAAATAGAAAGAGCAAAGCATAAAAAAAAGCACTGCATAACTCTAAATTCTCAGTCGTTCCATGTATTGAAATCTACATGAAAAAAAAAAATAGAAACCTGAAACTTTCCTGTCAAAAAAAAGCCAATTCACTTTTTTTTTTAGTAAACACAAAACCAAGCGATCCTTTTACACTTTACAATCTATGAAATGCTTGCGTTGTTAAAAATGACATTACTATTGATTGACTCGTAAAATTCATTTACTCAAGCCATTGTAAAGGTCAAGTACAATTTCAAGAAATGTCCATTGTCATTGATTTCATTTAGCATGTGTTGATTCCCATTTTGCACCATTCGGGTAAATAGTAAGTAGGCAGTGACCATTTTGATTCAGATGACTACTTTGGGTTGAGGGTATCGTATTCATTTTTAGCATAATCGATTCAGTATAAATGGACCCCGATTCTGCCCAATTACAATTATTTTTCTGATCCAGTCAATGCACGTCTAAAACAAGAAGTGGTCTGGACCGGAAGTCGGATTTTTCCCAAATCTCAGGCCTTGGGGATTCCAACGAGGTTTCGACTCTGGGTTTGTACACACACACACAAACACACAGTGGGATTCCTAATCGCTCCTCTCTATGGATCACTAAAAATTAAGGATTTAAAAATTCAACAACGACGCCATTTTCACACAGCATCGATTCATCACGTACTCTGGATTAGAGTATTGAATTTTAATGGTGGATTGCAAGCTGTAATCAGTATTATTACAAAAACTAGCATATATTTCCAGTCAAAACGAACGAGATGTAAACGTGATGATTTTATCTCCCGTCGTATATCGAACTGTACAGCAATGGAAAATAATGATACAATATCAATTAGTTTTCTAAGTCTAGAAGGAGGTTTTTTTTTTTTTTTTTTTCAATTTATTTCCGTACAAACTAAAAACATATTTCAAACCCAGAGAAACCGCAATTTTCGGAATATTGAGATGATGTGACTCGAGCAACGTTACATTGATATTTAGTATAAAAAAATAAAAGAATTAAAAAAAATATAGATAATAGGCTTACATGATTCAAACAAAAAAAATACACATTCCTATTTAATGAAAATGGACTAATTCAACACATGTTCGGGATTTAAGTCAGACAATTCTGAAAGAAATAATTGAAATCAGAAACTCAATTGATTTTGTAAATAAGCAATATGAAGATATTGTTAAGTAAACTACAAACTTAACACGATAACCAAAATAGTATAATGGAAAATATAAAAAATACTTGAAAATGATAAAAAGCTTCAAAATGAAAAAATTCTGAAATTAAAAGAAACATTTCAAAGATTGGAACTAAAACAAAGAAAAAAATAATATAGAAATAATAGGAGTTGAAGAAAAAGAAAATGAAAATTTAAATAAATTAATACAAGAAATGCAGAATTACGTAACATTCAAAGTCCTTCAGATAAAATAGATGTAACCCATAGGTAAGAAAAAGCAAATAAAAACACATATTGACCAATAGTTGTTAAATTTATTAACACAAAAGATAAGAGACAATTAACTTTCTCGATATAAACATAACAATATCTTAACAAATATGAACATTTTTAATAATAACAATAAAGGATAAAATATACGTTAATATATAATGTAAATATAACCCAAAATTTAACCAAAATTTAACCCAAAGTTTTAAAAAAAATTTTATGGAAAACTAAAATGAAGGCTAAATGAAAAGTTTACAAATTCGGTTGGATAAAAAATAACAAAATCCTAATAATACAGAATGAAAACTCAAGGATTATGAATATTAAATGTGAAGATGATTTCGGAAAAATATAAATTACAATAAAAAAAATGATGACGGATACCAGTAAATAGATAGAATTGGGTAAACTAAATATTACTGAGAATATAAATAAATGGAATCCAAACCATAATAATAATAACATTCTTTTTTTTTAAATATTCGAAGCTTAAGATCAAATTTTCTATATTTAATAACTAATATTGATACTACGATATCTAATATAGACTTTATTATATTAAAAATGAATATTAAAGATGAAGAAATTTCTATGTTTAATATAAATGATTTTTAACAAAATTTATAAATTAAGAAATAATTCAAGAGGTGAGGGATATTATTGTCTATTTCAGATATTTATATAATATCACCATGAAAAATGACAATCCTGTAACTTATGAAAATATTATTTGTAGGATTAATAAAAATTCCTGTAATTTATAATGTAATTTATAAACTTCTCACACCAATAAAATTCTCTTTAATAAAGAATGTATATTAATAAAAAACTAAATTCTAGTATTATTTTTATAGGGGGCAGAAACATTGATATAAGCAAAAACATATTATATATATGTAATTATCTATTAGTAATTACCTGCAAATCTTTTATAATTAGGGTCTTGCAAACTACATTTATGAAATTACCAGAAATATAACTACAAAAACTTCCTCAAAAAACATGCGTAGATCATTGTGTTTTCAATATTAAAAATTTAAATATGACTTCAAACATTATTGAATGGGATATTTCAGATCATTACAGTATTTTACTGGAAATCGAAAAAATAAATAATTATACATTAAATAATAAATAACAAAGATACCAAAAATAAGGATCACATCCATGAGGATTATTTCAACAAAAGCATTATCTCCCTCACCTCCAAAATCAGTTGGTTATTATAACCAAAACCCTAATGCCATAATCAATAAACTTCACTAAATAATAAAAGGGGCAAAACATATTAATAAAAATAACAATTATAAAGAAAAAATATTACGAATCATATAAAAGTAAAAACAATTAACATACAAAAAACCTTGGATGAATTTAGAAATTATAATACATGTAGAATAGAAATAAAACATATACATTTAGAATAGAAATAAAACATATACATTTAGAATAGAAAAAAAAATTATTTAAAATTTTTAAAGGTAATAAAACAAATAAAAAATACGAAAGTACTTATAAAATAAAAAAAAAATTGGTTAAAAAACCATTAAACAAAAAAAAATATAATTATTTTAGAAAAATAATAAAAAACGATTCAAATTCAAATATTAATGTTTGCAATATACTTAAAAAAACAAATAAATTATAAACAAAACAAGGTAATTAATGCTTTTAGACAGTGTCAAAAGCAAAGCGGCTCCATAATATACACAATTTTATAAACAAAATTTTTTGTTTAGAAACCGTTCTTTACGCAAGCGTGAAGCTTCTCGCTTTGCATCAGCATCTCGTTTTTTCGCACGTCGAGACATTTTTTCAATTTCAATCACAAAAATCGCAACAATTGCGTCTTTTGCATGCGCAATAATCACATTTATAATGCTGCTCTACAACAATCACAACAATCACAGTAAACGCAACAATTGCGCCTTTTGCATTCGCAACAATCACGTTTATAATAATAAGGAAATTAAAACAATATCAATGATAGTTTCATTGTGACAGACAAGCTGTAACAGGGTTAAGAAACATGCCGCAAAAACATGCCTTGGGGGTCAGGGAGCGGTCCTATAGGTCTGATTTTTTTTTACATGAAATCACCTACTTTTTGATGCACACAATGGTGAAATTTCATTCTAATATCTCTAACCGTTTGGCCAATATAGAGTGTGACAGATTGTGATATCCAGCAGACAGAAAACCAAGAGCGGTCACCTATGTTTTACAGGCAAGCTGTAACATAGGGGCCGCTAAAAATAATAATAACATTGATACATGCAAACTCCTGGAATGTTATGAAATAGAAATAATCTTTAGAGAGTTAAAAAAAAATTCTCTCAACCAAGAGATGATAGAAAATATTTTAATAAAAACAATATATTATATTTTGAGAACATATCATTAAACAATTCCATGCTATTACCAAATCATTATGGGATATTAAATATTATAAACATAAAAATAAATTTTTCTTCTGGATATGATCTTATCACTATTACAGAAGTTAAAAAACATAAAGATATTCTCTTCAGATTTATTGAAGAATTTTTTAAAAAACATTTACACTACAGAAATTTATCCCAATCTTTGGAAAATAGCCTATATAACACCAATTTTTAAAAGTGGAAATTTCGAAAATTTTGATAATTATAGGCCTATCTCTTTACTTTCTAATATATCCAAAGTTTTAGAAAGTTACATAACAAATTCCTTAAACATTATATGAAATTTAACGTATGTGAAATAATTGAAGGTAAAATAAAAAGCCAACACTCAAATTATAAGATAAAAACATTTATAACTAAAATACATCCCGCTAAGACTGGACGAAACATGTCGTATTTTAAAGTGTTAAATGTTTATTATCTTATAATTTGCTTTTTATTTTAACTTCCAGTTCCATAAACAGTTATATATAAAAAAAAATAATATTATAAGTAAGAATCAATATGCATATCAACAAAATTGTAGTGCTTTAATTTTATTAAAAGATTTAAGTGAAAATATAACTGATAATTTACATAAAGCTTTTGACAATATAAATCATAACAACTGAATTTCGTCTCGTTGGGACCAACCTCGCCGGCGGGGACCCATCTTCCAGTATCCATTCCATTTTCTCGATGAAATAGCCTTTGAGATCTGAACCGCCAGTGTCTTTGGTTTTTTTCTAATTGAGACTGATGTGGTCTGCTCCTTCTTCCGGCTCAAGTGGACCTTGAGGCCGCGTCGGTTTATCGAGAACGATGATTTCACTAACTGTGGAGCAAGTGCTGTAGCTCAAAAAAAAGCCTGTAACTACCACTGTCAGCTCGAACTGCTTTCTGCACGGTAATCACCGTTGTAGTATCGGTGTTTTCAATGGTGATGCGGTCGCTCTCCTCGATAACTTTTGGTGAAGAAAGCGGTTCGAGCTGACAGTGGTAGTTACAGGCTTATTTTGAGCAACAGCTCTGGCACTTACTCCACAGTTGGTGAAGTGATCGTTCTCGATGAACCGACGCGGTCCACTTGAGCTGGAAGAAGTGTGCGCAGACCACATCAGTCTCAAATAGAAAAAAAAACAAAAAAACAAACAAACTCAAAGACGCTGGCGATTCAGATCTCAAAGGCTATATCATCGAGAACTGGACATGGATACTGGAAGATGGGTGCCCGCCGGCGAGGTTGGTGCCAACAAGAGAAAATTCAGTTGTCAAGGTTTGCAGAAGGACAAAATGTACAAATTCAGAGTCATAGCTGTCAATATAAATCATACTTTATTACTAAAAAAAAACTTAGCTTCATAGGTATAAGAAGAAATACTTATATATATAATAAAAGAATGGATGTGCCGGCGTGGCCGAGCGGTCTAGACGGCGGTCTGCCATATGACCTATATGTCGGACTCCTGCTTCGAATCCCATGGATGGTTTTTTTTTTCGTCTGTGTTTAGTCCGTTTCTCCCGTGGAACTTACAATTTCAGGGTTATTCACGTCGAGATGAGAATCTCGAACCTCTTTGACGTTGTCGGGTTGGGCTAGCGCGTGGTCCGTAGTTGGCCGATTCGCGATCAAATAAAAGAATATCTAGAAAATTTAAAATCAAAATCAAAAATCATATCAGCAAATTGTACAACATAAAACGAGGCATTCCACAAGGGTCCAGTTTGGGACCGTTACTTTTTAATCTTTTTATAAATTCTATTAATAATTATATTGAATTTTCAAAAATTTATATTTATGCTGATGATGTGATAATCATTGCAAGTGACAACAAACAGCTAAATGCTTTCAATTTTCTCCAAGGTGATTTAAACAACATATCTAGATGGTCAATCATTAATAAAATGAAAATTAATTGCGAAAAAAATCAAGGTACTTAATTAAGGTACTCAGAGCCGGCGTTAGGGGGTGGCGAATGGGGCGACCGCCCAAGGCCCCCTGCTTGGGGAGGGGGGGGCTCGCGCCTGGTTAGAAGAAAGAGGACAAAATAGGATCGTCGTTTTTTTTTTTTTTTTGGTTGTTAAAGTAGGCCTAAGATTTTCGTTTTTTTTGGTTGTTAAAATAGGATTGGCAGGGGCCCCGCAAAATTCATCTCGCCCGAGTCCCCGCACCCTCCTAGCGCCGGCCCTGAAAGTAGTTAAGTACTTAAAAACAAAAACAACTTTTTAAATACAGACTTATTCTTTCTACTACATGACAAAAGCTGTATCAATTTAAAGAATCCAAATAGTTTAAATAAAAACACTTCTATTTGTGAAAAAAATTGAACTTGTTTCACAACCAAAATACCCCTGGGAATATCTATTGACCAAAAATTTAATTAGAACATACATTACAATTCGGTAATAAAGAAATTAAATACTTATTTATACAGTATACAGTATTTTTTCCGCATTCGAAACTTATTTCCATTTCAACAAAAACTTATTATGGGAACTACGGAAGACACAAAGGAACCAAAAAGATTTGGCACCTCAAGCTGTCACCGTTGACAGCTTCAGGTGCGAAATCTTTATGGTTCCTTTGTGTCTTCCGTAGTTACCATTTTGTTCAATTATTAGGAACGTAAAATTTGCTATTACTTAAAAACTTATTTTTTAAATTCTTAGTTGATTCTCTATTAGATTATGGATTAGACTGTTGGATGTTTATAAATAAACAAACAAAAAATAATAAATATAAATTAGTATTAAAATTTTAATTACAAAATCAAATCAAGTACAAACTATTTAGCCAACTTAATTGGGATAAATACGATTATGGTAAAATAAAAGATGTTAAAGAACTGAGATTTGATGTAATTGATGGTTATTTTAACTTTAATTTTTAACTTTAAAATTTTACTCGTACATTATACTAATTATTATAGAAATAATACTTATTATTATTATATATTAATAAATCAGCACCTTTACCACAGATGTACAGCTAATTAGTATACCTCACAGGACTGATTATCATTAATAAAAAAAGGTAAAAAAAAAATCAAGATGGCTTGATTATTTAAAAAAATGAAATGTAATAAAAGGAAAAAACAAATACAAAGAGAGATAGAATTTAATATCTTACTCAAAGATATATTTTAACAAGTGTTCTTTGTTAAGGAAAAAAAAAGTAATACAAGATGGAATATCTAATAGATATTTCTAATGTATATTCTACCTATTCATTACGTAACATTTAGATTAAAAAAAATGTCTTTACTAAATATACATCATTGTGATGTAGAAACATGATTGATTAATACTAGTTTAGTTCACGATTTCGTCGCTAAACATTCACTGGCGCTGTTATCAATACACAAGGCTAATAACATACAAATAGAATTAACTCACTCACGATTTATTTTCTTTGATAATTTAAATTTCTCTTTATTCTGCGGAACATTTTAAATCTAAGAACAAATTTATTTTTCATTTTCTAAAAATATAAATTCCATTAAAATATCCTATTCTCTTAAGCATAGGGTTCTGGAAAAAAAATAGGAAATTGTGCAATTATTAACTCAATATTTTGTTATAATATATTAGAGTGTAGCATAAGTTTATTTTTCCAAACATCTCCATCAATTAGATTTTCAACATATTGAGTTCATAATAAGCTTCGCCAATAACATTTGTTCTAAATATGTAAGGTTTCTCTGATAATATGCGCGGATAGAACTTAAGCAATACTAGCATTAGGTCGTCGAATCAACAATACCAAGTTCAAAACAATTTAACAAACGAAAGTCTTTATAAGAAAAGAATTATAAGTTACGAAAAATTATGAAAATAAGAAACTAATGCTTTTAGAGTTTAATAGTCATTATTTATGATTTTTTTTTGGTTGGAAAATGTGCTTTGTTTTCTGCTTTTATCGGTGCTTCTGAATTTCACTAGCGGGTTAGGAATTTTAGGTAGGAGAGGGGAGATTTTGGATATTTCAGATTGAAAAAAAAAATTAAGTTGAAAAATTGTTTGATTTTTTTATAATTTAGCGACCCCATGAGTAGAAGCTATTAGGATTACCGTGTGTGTCTGTGTGTGTGTGTGTGTAAAACGCCCTCCGAAGCCCAAACCGGGAGATGGATTCCCATGAGTCAAACCTCGTTGGATACCTACGGCCTAAAGGTTTGGGGAAAACTCCGATTTCCGGTTCAGACAACTTCCTGTTTTAAGAAGGCCGTGTTAAGAAAATAGTTGTAATACGGAATCGACTATGTTGTGAACGAATGATACCTTCGACTCAATAGGACCATTTACTCACAGTCCCACGAATGGTGCAAAATAGGATCTAGTTTCTGTAAATGATATCAATGTCGACATAGTTTGAAATTGTACTTGAATTATAACAGCTTGAATAAATTAGTTATGCGCTCCAATCAATAGTAGTGTTGTTTTAAACAACAAAAATGCTTGATAGATAGCAAATTGTATGAGATCGGTCGGTTTGTGTACTATAAAACTATGTATTGACTTGTTTAAGGTTACCACGAGATGGTTACAGCCGTTACGAACTCACCCACATCCTCCACCCAGTTCTCGGACTAATAAAATAACCAAATTTTTAATTTCAAAATAGTTTCATTTCCATAAATTTTGTTTATTTACAAAATAAGATATTAAGCTTTATTTTGTTTATCTTCACATTTGTTCTCAAACATGTTCTCATGAGTTGCAATATTTATTCAATATAAAGAAATAAAAATCAGTATTTGATTGCTTAAATTATCTACATTTGATCTTTTCCTGAATTTAAATTAGATTGGATTTAATTTATTTTTCGAGGACTCGCTCGAAGGGTGAATTAAGAAAGAAAGTTATCACGATTTACATTCTTTTATTCTGATAAATTGTCTCAGCGACCTTTCACGAAGTTGATGCTGGGATTTGACTGTTTGACACACAGCGCCATTTAGCGGCAAAGTTGGGAACTACTAGACTTATCTTCTGTGTATGCCTGTACAAAAACCTCAAATTTTATTGGCTAGTTGTGATGAAAGTTTATATTTAATTCGACAAAGTGAAACTGGTTAAAAATGTTCAATTTTAAATCAACCATTTCGAATATTTTCATTAACTACCAACTTTTTTAAAGTTTGTAAAAATTGATGGAACTCGTTATGATGATACATCATCACAGTAGAAACAATAAATAATAGTTGTTTATTGATTATTACACGTATTTAGACACATCTCGATATCGTGAAAAAGATTTAAATTCAACAATGAATAAACAACATTGAGTTGTTTATGCGTCTCTATTGCGATTATGTCTCAATTGCTATGTGGACGACCATTTTCTATCTCTTTGTTTTATCTGCTCCCCCCCCCCCCGGTTTTTTTTTTTTAAATCGAAAAATTTAAGGACATAGACGGACTTTTTTCTTTTGAATTACATAAAGTAGTTAACTTATTTTCATTCTTAAATCCCTTGTCTTCGTTTTGTCCATTTTCATGAAATTTGATTTTTTTACTAATTAAAAAATTAAAATCTAGAATGTTTGCTATCGAAAAAGAAGAATAAAAAAAGACACAATAAATTTAAATTTAACAATCGATTTTATTTACAAACTGTTTTTACAACGTCAGGTAAATAAAATATTGAAATTCATAATCAAATTAAAATAATTTCCGAAATTGTACATTGGGTCTTCCGATATTGAAGCGAGGTCTTGAACTGCAATAGAGAAAAAAAAATAATTAAATTTTGCTTTATAAGTTCCACTCCAAAAAAAAAAAAAAAAAAAAAAAAAAAAGGAAAACATAGACCTCTAAAGAAGAAAAAAGTAACCTCAGCTCACAGAAAATGAACGTAGTTCACTGTTAGATCCTAATTTATTTTTTATTAACTTTCTAACAATATACTACCATAAAAAAAGCAATATGAAAAATTAACAATTACATCTATCGCATTGTTAGGCAACTAATATTATAAACTATCGCAGATTTCTGTTGATCATTATTATTTGGCTTCAATAACATCTTTCCTATTAGGTCAATGTATTGTTATTCATTTTACGGTAATCTAATAGAAATGGTATTATTTGCCTTTTAATAAAGATCCACAGAAATCTAGACAAACTATATAGGTAGTCCCCGACTTACGACCAATTGACTTATGAACATTCGCATTTACTATCAAAATTCTTAAAATATCAAACAATTAAAAAAAATCAAACATTTTCCAAAAAATAGAATATTCCCAATGTTCGAATATTTTTTGCATAGAGAAATATTGCTTATCTAGAGCAAGTATTACTCTAGATATAAACAGATATAAACCACATATATAAAACACATATAAATATAATATGTAGAGGCCTACACATGTCTTTACGGACCGTTGTCGTAGCGCTAATGTTCGTTCCCTTTTCACTTTTTCAGAATGTTCAGGCAATATCTATCTAGTAGTAGATGGCGTTGGTAGAGATTCCCAACTCTCTGTTTTTCTTGGCAACAGTTGTAACAGGTGTTTATTACCAAACAGCCGTAGCAAATTGTTCGTTTGAAAATATTTATTCAGTTAATTTGTATTTACATACATGATATTTATTGTAACCTATTTATTCAAAGTAAATGGAAAGGATCAGTTTCTAATTTTAGTGCTAAATAATAGAAATAATGAAGGAATTTAAATCTTCAATACTATAATATTTTCAAATCGTGATTTAGCTTCATTTTATAACACATATAGCCAAATTTTACCTACACATACAGTTATATAGCTGTAGTTTTATTATATATACATTATATTCTTATTGTGATATCGAGGTGTTTTCACAAGAAGCCTCTAACAACCTAATTGCATTTGAAGCAAATAATGTGTTTTAATGAAATCTTATGTTTCAACGTATTACAATTACATGATAACACATAGCAACATGTTAAAATCAGTCAATTATTTCAACTATCAAAAAAAGAATGACGCTTCTATATTTAATTTGTAATTTGTAGTAATTTCATGAGATTTTCTATGATCATTCATAATCAAAATATAAGCAACTTTTCTTTTCTTTTCTTTTTTTTTCACTCTCTAAGTAGAGTAAAAATGTTTCTGTTTAGTTTAGAATCAGATTTGGCTAGATACCTACAGCTTTCTGTGAACTCGCGTCAATCTAATTAAAGTACTTTTTTTATAAACACAATCATAATGTATTTAAATTCCCAGCCATCTGCTTGTAATCAAAACAATCGCATTATTCTAAATCTAAATTTCTGTTCTTTATATACAGAAATTATTGATAATATTTATAAAGAATTTTCCTTATTGAATGCTAAGGCTTTGTATAAAATTCATAATTTTGTTATAAATTAGCTGTATTTATAGAAGTTTTATGTATTTATACATATATATATATTTTTTTTAACTTTGCGTTAAAAATATTAAATCCAAAACAATGTCTTTTGATGTATACTTTCTTTCTAATAGGTCGTCTTAAAAATAAAAAATTCCATTTAAAATTCACTGCTATGCTGATATATATAAAGATATATCAAAATTATTATTCAATGGTTCAGTAATAATTAACAAAACAATATTTTGTAATTGGCGATAGTTATATAAGATATCAATTTCCTAGTCAAAAACATAAAAAAAAAGCAAAACAAACAAAAATGCAAAGACGCAATATAAAGAAATAATAAACTTAATCATGATTTCAGTTATCTGAGATTGTCTAACGTTTAAAATGCTTTACATAATTTTTGTTATATATTTATTCATTTGTATAATTATTATAATTTTATATAATTATTAATTTGTATAATTTTCAATTTTAATAATTATATAAATTACTAGACTAACTAATAAAATTTGTAGAGGAATTTTAAAATACCTTTAAAGATAAGAAAGATTGAAATCAAAACTGTGTAATGAAATAAATTAAAGAAAAAGGATTTCCCCATATAAATGTTTCTTATTGAAAGTAATATACTATAGTTCATCTTTGGGAATCAGTTGTTGCTCGAGTGTGACACAGTGCGCCACTAAACGGTAAAACTGCGAACTTGTGGAAATATTTTTTTTAGCCTACTTTTCTAGGACTGTCAGTCTTGTGTTTGTATATAATAGTATATATCCCTTAATAATTTTTGAATCTCTCGATGGATCTTTTAGATACTTGGTAAGCATATAGTTTTTAATTTTGAAATCTGTTCCAAACTGATCCTTGATGAGAAATTAGCACTTGAATGAGACATATATTAGATCTAAACAATGGATTTCTATCTATCAGTGTTACTCCTTTTTAGCTAAGCTACTCATTAGTGGTTTGATTTGATTAAATTGCTTTAGGCAGTAAATAATTTGGATTTAATTAAAAAAAAATTCAGGAAATGGAGAATTCGTACTATTTGTATTCAAAATCTATTATAAATTGAAAATAAATGTAGGCTTTAAGGTTTTCATGACTTAAAAAAAAATAATAATAATCAACAGGTTTTGAAGAAATAACATTTTAAGGAAAGTAGGCTTTATAGTCTTTCACGAACTTCTTGTTTCTTTTCAAAATTTAATTTAATAATTTAATTAAAAAAAGTTTTTGACTATTAATATTGTACTAAGCTAGAATAGTCATTTCATTTAATACAAATTAAGTTTCCAGAATTTAGATTTAAGGCACCAGATATAAAATGCAATGTTTACAGTTGTTTGTTCATATTACTTCTGTAAATTCCTAAAGCCGTAATGTAAAGAAAGCTGATTTATTTATTTACTTAATTTTAATTTTCACTTTTCCCATTGATAGTTTCATTCCAAAATGTCCCCTAGATACTTATGTTATATATTATATATTATTTAACATTATGTTTTACTAAACAGCATCAACAAACGACTGCTGTTGGATACCAATTGCTCAATCATTATTTCTTCTTTGTACAGTTCATTTTTGGTATGAAATTTGCTTAAAAAAATATTATTCAACATAACTTACTTTGTCACTAACATTTCTTGAGGAATGTAGCTTAGCCTGTGAAAGGGTAACGAGCAGCACCGTAAGCTCCATAGCCACCATAAGCTCCGTAGGTGGTTGGATAACCACCCACTCCGTAAGCACCGGAATACAGTCCACCAGTACCGTACAATCCACGATTCAGCCCACCATACAGCTGTCCATAGGCAATTGCCACCAAAGCCAACACAACAAGGATAGACAACTGAAAAGAAAAAGATTATATGAAAAAAAAAAAGTAAAAAATAATTTTCAAGTAATAGTAATATTTATGCGAATATTTTTTTTATCAAATCAGTTAGTCTGTGTGTCATCTCTGAATAACTTTGGATGGAACTTCTTGAAGCTTGTTATGTATATTTAAGAGACAATTTAACTTTTATTTCTGAAATCTTTTCCAAATGGATATTTGGCGAGATGGCGACAAAAAAAAAAACACCCTAGAAAAGCACAAGAGCCTAAACAATGGATTTCTAAATTAAATAAACCCTTTTAGCTAATCCATTAAATTTTGCTGATTTGATACGATAAAATTATTCCGATTTAATTAAGAAAGCAAAGTTAAGTAAATTTTTCAGAAAATGGAAAATTTGTTCCGTATAGACATTATAATTTGAAAAATAAATGAAGGTTTTTCGTTTTTATTGTTTTAACGACTTTAAATAAAAGACAAAGTTCGCCGTCTTAACATCGGGAAAAGAAATTTCTGCTTTTCATTATCTTTAATAGTTGCTGGAAAAAACCTAAATGGACAGCAATGATCTTCTGTAAACCAGCCTTCTGAGCGCCATGTATTGCTGAACTGCCTCAATATATTATTTATTTTATTTCTAAGAGTATTTAACATATTTCATTTCACAACTTCCAGCTTTTCTTTCTGGATTGCAGATCTTGATCTTTGATCGTCAACGACCGAAAACAATTGTCAACAATTTTAATTTTTTTCTTCAATTACCCTCTAGGCCTAAATGCTCGGTCATGTAATACGTCCATTGAAAGTAAAGAAGTAGCCATAGTAGTAGTTCTCGCGCCGGACATAACTAATGACAACAGTCAAACAATTTTCTAAATACAGTATTTCAATTCATTTAGGAAATGAACCAATGTTTTAAGGAACTTTGAAGACCCTTAAAAATTATCTATTAAAATTCATTTCAGTAAGCCATTATGAAAAGAATTAAGAACAGTTAACATTAGAAATTATTGAAAAATAAGAATTGTTTTAGGAGATACGGACATTTTATTTTAGCAAATTGAGTTAAAAAATTAGAATAGCGTGAATTTGGATTTGAAAACAATTAACTTTAAATTTTATAAATATTTAACATTTTTAACTATTTTAACGATTTCTGGAGCTTAAAGAAGGCAAGAAGACATTTCACTGAAGTCTCAGTTCTCCTTAAGTTTTTCACCTTTAAAGTGAAAGACGAGTTTAAAGTGAAAATAATTATAAAAAGTGGACAAATTCAACTTTTCTTTTAAAGGCTCTTTGAAATTAATCAACGCTCTTAAAACTATTTCTGTTAGTTCCATTTTGCATGTAACTGATAGTTGTGCTAATATAACGTAAACGTCTGTCTATGCCTTACCTCCAAGTGATATTGAAGGTATAAATCAAGAAGTTTGGTCAAAAGAGACTCACAAAAGATAATACGGCCACTCCGATGCTTGCCTTCTCTTATTTAGAATAAACTCGATTCAAGTTTCACGCAACCATTTGTGAACCACAGAACTTTTTTGGTTGAGTACTGTAAGGCAAGATTCCTGAGCGCTGATTCTTTCAGCTTTATGACCATGTGATCTATTGATTCCAGTTATTTTGGTGACAAAATTTTAAAATTTCGATGATCGGATGGAGATGGAGGAGTTAATTAAGATTACTTTATTTTTGAAAAAGCTAGGAAAAAATTCTTTTAATTTATAAGAAGCTGTATGAATGTATTTCATCTATAAAGTAATTTAAAAATAACTATAATAACTAGCACGATTTTGTCTAGTAATATCGAGACACCTATAAAAAAAAAGGGAATATTCTATCTCTCTCCTTACAATTAACTTAGTTTTGAAAGTGATTCTCCATGAGAAAAAAAAAATGTAGGTTATATGTTTGTATAAAATAAATAATTTTTTTTTGTCAAATGCCCGGGCTCTGAGATTAATCATCTTTCTCATAAAATAAATATAAAACATTCATTTTTCTTTAAATTAATTGCATTCAAATTTTAAAAATATCAAAAATCTTTTATCTACAATTATATTATAAGCTTTCAACTGAGGGAAATGACGAAGTTCAATATGAATAATGCAATAAATATTAATAAAAAACTTCTTAAAAAGGTTTAGCATTGAAATTATTTTTCTCATCATTCCATGAGTCATAATTTAATGGATCTTATTCAAAATGTCAAATATATTTATTTTATGATAGAAGTTAATAAGTGATCCTAGCTTTATTTTATTAAATTTTAATTTATTTAGAATTCCTAGCCTTCCGATGAATAATAAAGATTTAAGTTAATTTTATGTTATGCAGGAAATTCGAATGTATTCAATAATTTCATTCAATTCGCCTATTGCGTAGACCAACGGAAAGACAGACAATGACAATTTCAATAGCTCTAACAATTCTTAAGACAACTTACCAAAGTCTGCATGGTGAATGTTCTATTCGTTTCAGGAAATAGGTACAGTTTCACTCCCATCAAATCCTTATATACATTTTCTTTATCTGTACAACCTTGAGTTTAGTACAGACTTTATGTGGGTATTCTGTCCGGAGGCGAAAAAAAAAAACCAACAATTCTTTCCTTTTTCTTTTTTATATTTCTGAGTAGATTTAATTCGAGATAAATCATCTTGCGTAACGTACCGTTCACACATCAGAAGATGTCACCGAAAGAGTTTAAATATTCAGGAACACACCTGTTGCAGACGAAAATAAGTCAAGCGGAAATAAACCGATTGGAAGTCTAATTTATTCAGATGTTAATTGGAAAGTCTAGTAACTTGAACGATAAACCATAATTAAACATTTAACGACAAAATAACTGTTTCTTTTTAGTAGCTGTAATATAACTCATACTTCTTGTGTGATCAAATTTACAGAACCTTTTATATTTTATTTTATTTTTATATTAATTGAATATTATAATAAATTTTAGCTGAAATGTTCAGCTAAATGTTTAGAGGGCTGGAATTTTTTTTTTTATAATTAGGATTGCGTTTTCGAAATTACTTTACCACTATCCCAAATCAGACAACCTTGGTTTCCGGATTTCTCCGGTTTTTGAGAGAGGCATAAATTTGTTGCAGAATGTTTGCATGACGTCCGAATACCGATAAAATTAAAATGCAAACCCTCACTCCACCTCCATTTAACTACATAAAGCCCCCCCCCGCCTCATCCAAAAAAAAAATCTTTATATCCCACAGTCACAGCACGTAATTTGACAGAATCCCAATTCTTTTTCTCTCTTTCTTGCAAATCACTTCAATGAATTACATTTAACAATTTAACAATAAGTATAAAACTAAGTACTAAATCTAAAAATGTTATATTATAATTTTTTAATACCATGTAATAATTTTTCTTTTATTATAAATTGACATCAATATTAAGTTTTCTAAAATAAGGTAAAGCCGTACAGACACAGTGATTAAGGCTTGCAATGAGGCTGATATGTTCCTCGGGTTCGAGATCTGAAGACGGCATGAATGTTTCCTTTCTTTCCTACGTTTGCTTCCTTCTTCTTTTCTTTCCACGGTAAATTCTGAAATTTTAGGGTTTGTGCAATAAGCGTATCAGTGGGGTATTAAAAAAAAAGAAAAAAAAAGAGAAAGAGAATTTGATTACACAAAACAACAGCATTTAATTTATAACTACAATTCTTTGCCAGATTTATACATATGTCCAATATTATATTATTTTTAGTTCAATCTATATCAACTCAATCAAATCAAATCGTATAAAGCGAGCAATTCGTGTAAATTTTATCTTGAAAACGGGCCTAAGGATTTTAATGAAATGGGGTGAATCTACCGTTTTCTGGTGCGAGAGAGTGATTTAACTAGATCTCTACTCTTCGGGAAAACTCATTTAGGGGGTAAATGATTGACCTGGGACCTAGCTATTGTCTACAGTGTTCTTACTTTATTTTCATTTTATTTTATTCTTATTAAATTCGTGTCCTGTGCTTTTTTACGTGTAATAAAATAATTATTTTACTTAATAATAATTTTTAAAACTTTTTCCTTTCAACGTTGCTTATATTCACTGTGGAGCTGTCCAATCCTCGGAAGGGGATTAAATAACCAAGTGATTGTCTACAGTGTTCTTACTTTATTTTCGTTTTATTTTACGGAGCAAAGCTTGATCTTCCAGGTACTTCTAAATATAAGCTTGGAATCGTTTAGTATGTTTGTATTAATTATTTTTTTTCATGCAAAAGTATTTAAAAATTTAACCAAGCTTTTTAACACCAGTGTTCGTAATTACATTGAATTATTAAAACGTAAAATTATGTTTTTTTATAAAACTATAAAAGCTAGTAATCACGATCAGTAACAGTCCTTTCTAAATTAACTATCGTTAACGTCGTATTCAGTGTTTTTGTTTGTTTTTTTGTATATTTTATATAAAAATTTCTTTTTGTATATATAGTTTACAATTGTTCTTACATTAACTCATCTACATTTAATGATTTTTTCAAAATAAATATTTTAATGAAACAAAATTTATGGTATAAATGACTAAGTAAGTACGAACCTAATATTGTTAATTAATATAAATTAGGTTAGTAATTAATTAATAATTTCATAATTGCTATTACTTCCTTGTAGTGATATATTTACATTTCGATTTTGACATAATTATATTTACGTTTAATTCTGAATCATTTTAGGAGGAATTTTAATTAAGAGAAAATTGAATTTTAAAGGTGTTTAAGTTTTCAATAGCTTTTAATTAATGTAAAAATTAAAATAAACTTTGCAGGTACTACTCAATCCATGCTTTATTAAAATAATAACAGAATAATATTAACTTAATACATTAATATATTAATTAATATTTATTAATTAATAAACATTGGATTAGTAATTACTAATTTGTAATATAACGTTTTGTTATAAATAAATACCATCAATATTATAAACATAATCTTTAGAAATTTTAAAAACGAAAAATATACTATTTCGCATTGATAAAAGAATATCTCAGAATTCCAATAAAATAAAATTAAGAATTAGAATGAAGTAAGAATGAAAATAAATAAGATTAACCTTTCCAGAAGTAAAGAAAGTTCCTGAAGCATTCAAGACAGTTTCTCAGGGAAGCCTAACTATATACTAAAAGGGGGTCAATTCTATGATAAAAATATAATAGCGATGCTTGACCAATATCTTGTTTCCTTTGCCACACATTAAATAATTCTCAAATTTCATTAATTTCAAATGTTTGTTTTTGTAAAACATTGTCGTAATGTATATTTATTAATTGTTTATTATATTGTGCTGAGATAATTAGGATAAAAAATAATTACGACTATTATACTGTGAACCTATTCATCTGCTTCACGCATTCGACTATCTCAAATATTAATTGTCAAAGCATCCATACTTTTCGTACGACATTGTATAGACACATTTAGGTTTTTTATTTGTATGTACATAAAAAAATTATATAATTTATATTTACATATTTATATTGCATATTTACACTATTTGTATTTAATACTTTATAGCCTTAAGTATTTTAAAAAAATTTATATTCATGCAATAGTACTTTAAGAAAACCTTTTATCCTAAGTGGTTAAAACCAGTTTTGTGCGTTTTTGCTAATTTTTGGATTGCACATTATTTACAATTAATTATTTTAACTTTGTTTATATTTTCGAAAATAATGTAAATCACAACATTTAAGAACATAAGCTACAACGGATAGATTTTACTGAAAGAAAACTTGAAGGACTAATTTCAAGCTATAATAATAAGTGAATAAATAAATAAATAAATAAATAAATAAATAAATAAGTGAATAATAGAATAGAATAGAATAGAATTTATTATGTGCACCACTCAGATGAGTACAACACAGAAATAAACATTGAAAAGATTAAAATTTACATAAATACAAAAAGTTTAGAAAAGTGCTTAAAATATTATGAATTAGTTTTACAATTAGATTTAAATTTCCTTACACTGTTTACAAAATTCCAGAAATACTGGAAGACAGGATTTTTAATTAGGATATTAAGTTAACATGGTCATAGAGTATAATAATAAAGCAGATTTAATCGTAAAATATATCTTGCATATTCACAATAAGGACAAGAATATATGTTCTACAGATTCAATTTTTTTAGGTAACAGGAACAATACACACACAGGAACAACACTGTGTGTTAAATTATATTTTGCTAGGTAAGCATTTATTTTCCCATGGCCTGTAAGGATTTGATCCAAAGCAAAGTTAAAATAATTTAATATCAGAAGTCAGAGAGTCTTGTACTGTTGGAAAAAACTTCCTTGTAACAATTCCCTTTGATGTCTTTGACCACTGTTCATTCCACATATCTATTAAAGTAGTTGAATTTAATTGCACTAATTGAGAAGGGGAGAAAAGTGATTTTAAGGTGATCATCTTTGGCTGCTGCTTTTGTTTCTTCATCTGCCCATTCATTGCCAGCTATACCTTAATGACCTTTAACATGAAAAAGTGTGATTTTATTTGGAATTGTACTTAAAAGATTTTGAATAAATTTTACAGAAGGGTCTTTATTTTTTATATTGGCTATTGCTTGCAGAGATGATTTGGAATGGCTGAATATGTTAACAGTTAAATCATTGTTTCGCAATTCCGAAACCCATTTTACCGATTTATCAATAGATTTTAATTCTGCTTGAAAGATTGTACAAAATGAAGGAAAACGGAATCTTATAGTATACTTTATAGAATTAAATAAGTGAATAAATAAATAAATAAATAAATAAATAAATAAATAAATAAATAAATAAAATGTTTTTGCATTTCATTGTTTTAAATTTCATTGTTTTTGCATCTTATTTTTTGTTGTATATTCTTTTACTATTCTGAAAATAGTGAATCTTAACTTTTTTCTCTTTTATATTTTAAATTTCATTTTCTTTATTTACTTTTTATTCTAATGTTGGTTTTAAGATTATCAGTTTCGAGCTGATGAAGTTTGATTCCTCTATTGAATTTATAATGTCTGAAAATGGCATTAATTATTTACTTTTACCTAAATTCTTCATAAATATTATTTAATTATCTCTATATATAAAAAGAAAAGTCCTGACTCACTCACTCACTCATCAACACACAGCCCAAACCCTAGGACCTATTATTTTCTATTTTTGTAGATGGAATCGAATTTGCTTTCATTTCAGAGTAAGATGGCAGTTTAAAATAATAAAGAATTTTTAGGTATGATCAGTCTGAGTCAGTCTCATATTCCTTAAGTACTTTTGAATGATTCAAATGATAGTTGTTTTAATGTCACTTTCATATACTGAAACGAATAGAATTTCTTCTGTTGACATTATTATTAAAATTTGAAACTTGATTCAATTTTTAGTTTCCAATTATATTTTAATTTTATATAACTGTCAGAATGATTTGAAAAAAAAATTTGAACAAAGTTAAATTTATAAGATCCAATCTTTATTATAAAAATATCTTTATTTTACATAAGAAATATCAACAAACTAATTTTATTCAGATGTGAATTATTCTTATTTTCTGTATTCAGGATGATCCAATAATTTTTTTCTTGTAGCTATAATATAATAAAAAAAATCAGTTAGTAAAGAATAATAATAAAACAATTAACAAAAAATTTACCAAAAGAGAACAAATTTAATTCATTTATTGAAATAATTATATTAAAGACAAATATTAAATTTACTTGTCCAATTATTTCTTTTTAATGCAATTATCACAATAATGAAATTGATTCTCTTTACAAATTTCATTATAGTAAGTAGTATTACATTAATAATATTGTTATTACAAAAGCTTATTAAATTAGAAGTAAAATAGAAAATATCAGAATTATAATTGAGGTATGTAGTAAATTATTTTTAGATCTTTGAACTATTTAACAGTTAAAATAACAATTATAAAATAAGATATCCTTAATTTGAATTTAATACATCTTTATAAACTATGCTTTAAAATCTGAACGAACTCATTATGGATAAACGTGTTAGTGAATGTAATCTAAAGTTAATTACAATAAATCTATGAGAAGAAGAGATCTATAAATAAGTAATTTTATCTTAATGGTTAAGATTAAGCTTTTTTGTATTCTGATTTGTGAGAAGCAAAAGGAACTAGCGTATTTTACAAAATAAATACTTTTTAATAATATGTATGAGTTCAAAATGGTTACCTGAATGCTTGAATGAGGTGAAAATAGTTTTAGAAGTAACGTTGACCATAACCTCCAACAACATTAGGATAACCATTTGTGAGACCGTATCCAGCTCCAACGGCTCCAACGTTTCCAACGTATGCGTTTCCAAGTCCATAGGTGCTTGTCAAAGGATAGGGGCTTCTATAATTGAAAAGGCCAGTCCGAGTGGCGAGACCGCCAGCGCCATACAGTCCACTAGTAGTTCCTAAGACACTACTGGTATCATAGATACTTCCATATGGGCTAACAACTGCAGCACCCAATGCAATGGCCATAAGGGCGCAAAGAACGAAAAGGGAAAGCTAAAAAAAAAAATAGATAATCCGTATATTATTAGAAATGGTTTAATTTAATATGTTTTTATAATTTTGAACAAAGAAAGGACATAAATACAACAAATTTAAATGTTCGCGAATTCAGGAAATTTAACGAATTATATAAGGGATATGATATGAAATTACGAATTTTTAAATTTATAAAAAAAAAATACGTCTAACTTAAATTTTAAAGGCTTTATAATTTTTTTTTAAAGTTTTTATATAGTTATGATAAAAACACCATTATCTAAAATTAATTCATTTATAAACAACTTTAGGATAACTGTAATAGGCACAAAAAACTAAGAAGAAATGCTTTATTTTTTAAATTTAATCTTTAAAACATTAAAAAAGAGCTTGAAAGCATAACTGTTATTACTGAGGACAAATGGATAAAGAATCTGAAAAGTTCAATTCATAATATTTCTTTTATTTAATTGTAACTAAGTTTCATTTTTTTATTTCTATAAAATAACTAATGTAATTAGATTTGTTGCGAATATCTTCAGATAATATAATCTGAATTGCAAACGCCATAACCTCACGAATTATTCTAAAAAAATTAGGAATAAAATCCCAGTGCTTATATATCAGATCACGTTTCCAAATTACCATCAAAAGTTGAAATAGCTCCTATGGAAAGTTCTAGTTGATTATAGATATCGTAAAACAAAAATAATGTGAAAATTTTAGTCTATTAACTATTTTTAGCTTATTAGCTTAGGAAAGGGAGGCTCATCAAGTCAAATTAATTTAACACAGAATGGGAAAAATCCCTCATCAAGTTGTTATTATTTATCTATTCAATTATCATAGCCTGTTTCTCCTTCACATCCAAATAATAGATATAGGCTTTTTGTTTGTGTCGTTTTCACTTTAAAAAAGAATAGCAATAAAGAAATTTTAAGGAAATTAGAGTTTAAGATTTTTCAGAAGCTTCTTGTAGAAAGAATGAATTCATAACACTTCAATGTATATTATATGAAGAAAGATATATTATACTTACAACAGTCTTCATGATGAGAGCGTCGTTTCTATTGCGATGCAAAAGGAACAGGTGTATTGTCAGTGTCATTCTCTGCTTTTATACTTTTTCGACCCTCATCAACAAAACCGTATCTTGAGTGTTTTATGCTCCTCATCCTCCTCGTGGTAAGTTATGAAGACGTTATCAATTTCGTTTTTTTAATCTTCTAAGAAGTCATTAATCTTCCCCGTAAATCAGTTTACATAATGTGTCTGTTTCCATGTTCCCAGAATGTCGTTTCGCATCTGTATCCAATTAAGAACCCAGGACTGAGTTGATTCGTGAAAAGCAGGAACTAATATAAAGCTACAGATACTTAAAGTGGCCATTTCAATTCAGTGGGATTAATATTCATGGGATGTGGCATTAAATTATTTCTATCCTACTGAAATTTTATAGGTTTGATTTTAAAACGCAGTCATGCTGAACAACACCTGGTTTACTCTTAATGAGGCTACAATTATTTCAGATTATAAATGACATTTTATACCACAATTACCGCTATTTACGTAAAATCAAAAATGTCCACGTAAAAGTTAGAGTTGTATTCTATTAGATCGATAAATAGGTATAATTATCTCTTTTTCAATTTGTAGTCACTAAGGAGAAAAAGTATAAAAACTTATGTTGGAGGCTGTGTCCTTGGAATCTCGGTTTATAAACACATACACTGTATTTCCCATTACCCCTTCATAATTGTTGAAAACAGTTTTCCTATACAAATCTTTTAACGTTTAACGGAATGAACACTTAAATTTTGGTATTATTATTATTATTATTATTGTGCAGCTAAAATAAAAGAAAATATAACATTTGTTCTGGTTTGATAAGATATTATCACTTTATTTGTTTCAATTGCAAAATACAATAAATGTAATTAGTAAACAGTAAACTATATCTTAATAATTGTAATCATGTATTTGCGATATATATTAAAAGTTTTCAATTCAATTCAATTCATTTTATTTCCGTTACATTTTTATCATAGTCCTGTTAGGAAGCATTTGTATAGCTTCCTATCAACAGGTGCTACCGTTGAATACATACATATTGATATATTTGAGTTATTTGTTACATGTTATACATTTTTAAGAGAAGTAAAAAGACTAAAATTGCCGATTATACAGTATATTAATTAATAATTTAGGATTAAAATTTTTTTTGAATAAGGGAAATTGGCATAAGCAGTTAACTAAGTATACAAGGTTGTTGAATTTTTGGAAGTTATACATTAATAAAAATCTATGATTAACAAGCCGTGTACCGTCGCTTTGCTCCGGAACCCCTGCATATAGCATTAAAAAAGAACTTTATTTATTTAGCAAATTAATATTGAGATCGGAGAATATACGACTTTCCAGCCCGTTGGGGCCTTCTCCGCTTAACTCAGGTGTATTGCGGGTTGGCGCACCACACCTGGGGTTGCCGTCACACACTTCATGATCAGTTTGCCAGATTATTCCCTCTCCCGTGGGAATTTCGAAAACTCCGGCCTTATTCCTTGTCGACATCATAAAGGGAACCTCTGTGCAAAATTTCAGCTTTCTAGGTCCAAGGGTTTGGGGTGGGCGTTGATGAGTCAGTCAGTGAGGGAGTCAGGAATTTTCTTTTTATATAGGTAGATTTTCATGAATTTTGTTTTGTTAACCTCATTGATTAGTTCTTTATAGATTATATTTGGATCTGTTATTTTCTCCTTTTCAACTCTTATTATCCGAGATTCGTTCTTTACATATTATCCCTGGTGTTTCGATATCATGCTTATTTATGAAAATATGATCTACATTTGTTTTCGTATTTTCATGAATTGTACAGTTGTTTCTTGTTGTTCCGTAAAGACAATTTTTGAAACCATTTTTGCACATAAGTTTTAGATATTTCTGTACTGTATTGTTTTTATTCATTTTGAAAAGATCTACATTTACGTCGCCAATTAGTGCAGTCGGACAGCTGTTTAATATATTTCATTTTTTATGAATAGATTCTCTAATTCTTCAGTAAATTTACCTTTCTTTGTGTTTCGTTGGTTTATATATGGCTAAAATGTTAATATTTTGTATTTGATAGCACAAACACAGTTTTGATAACGAAACATATTAGGTTTTATTACAAAACTTCATGATAAATAACGTGTTTTGTGAAAATTATTGAATCATTTTCCAATTGCTCCGACGTTTTAGTAATTTGTAATTTAACATTTTGCTTATAGAATGACAGACAGAATATTTTTTTTTTATAATATACGTTTTTATAATACATAATAATAATCTATTATTATTATGTATTATAAAAACGTATATTATAAAAAAAATTATTCCGTCGCTTCGTTCCGGAACCCTTGCTTATATAGCATTAAAAAAACAAACTTTATTGATTTAGCAAAATTAATGTTGCGATCGTCGGAGTCGTAATATACGACTTTCCAGCCCGTTGTGGCTTCTCCGGATAACTCAGATGAGTTGCGGGTCGGCTTCACACATCGAAAATTCACATTTTTGCATGTATCTTGCAAACGCTGAAGGGTTTGTGAAAAAGTGATACATCGTTCGATAAAACTTTCAAATACCAACATTTTCTCAATATAATGTTCTCTTCCATCGTTTACACTTTTCGTTTAAATTGAGAAAAAGTCAAAATTTAGACTTTAAAAGGCGACATCTTGGAAACCAAAAACTTTTTTCGAAAAATTTTTGTAGCATTTTGTTTGTCTTAAAAAGATCTACATTTTATCCATTTTCATGACCAATCTATCTCTTATAGTTTTGGTCACAAAATTGGAAAAACGTAAAGTCTTATGACAGACAGATAACGCTTTTATAATATAAGATGTTTAAAAACAGTAAATACAGTATATATATATATATACAGTGCAACTTGGATAATTCGAAGCTGAAGGGACCACTACAAAACTTCGAATTATCCAAGACTTCGAATTAAACAAGTTATATCTTTTAACTTTAATTTCAGGTCCACTGAATGCTTGAAAAGATTATTCTGTCAATAAATAAATATTTATTCAGAATCATCATGGTATGAAAGACATAAACACTATATGTATGTAAACAAAATAAGATTTATATTACGTAAGCTACAGTACATATTACATTCACTACAGAAAATTATAGTTTTTCAAAAAATTGTGCAATGTCTGATTGTTTTGTAGAATTCAGTCGCTTAAGGTTAGCAAAATCATCAAGCATGTTTAGTGAACGGAAAACAGCTTCACTTACGTTGGTTTGTCCTTCAATGTACCGACGAAATTCGGCGCTATCCCGTACTCGTTGGCGATTTGGCATTTTTTCTTCGCACCCTTTTCCACCTCGCGAATGACGGCGACCTTTTCAGCGAACGTTAAACTCTTGTACACTCGTGGTTTACTGAAAGACATGGTGACACTGACAGCAGGAAGCTCAAATGGCGTCACGTGTCGAACGGTGGCGGGAAGGGATTTCAGTTGTCATGTGTCGAATTTCTTAACGATGAAACGCCGAAAAGTCGTTATGGTTCGAAATTTTTTATAAAAAACTTCGAATTAAGGAAGTTGAACTTCGAATTATCCACGATTTTTTAACATCGATTTAATAAGAAATTCAAGGGACCAAGAGAAATCTTCGAATTAACCACGATTTCGAATTAAAGACGTTCGAATTATCTAAGTTCCACTGTATATATATATATATATATATATATATATATATATACATGCACATACATACATGCATACATACAAACATATACATACATACACATCCATACATATACATCCATACATATACATACATACATATATACATACATACATATGCACATACATACATATGCACATATACACTCATACGTACATACACGTACACACATAAACATGCACATATACAGTAATATATATGACAATTTTTGAGACAATGTGATACATAATTTATAATAATGTATATATAAAAGCATATCAGTATTTACAAGTAGTATATATACATACCAGCGGTGCCCCGTGGTTTCACCGGCGTTAAATCAAATATCTGTTTCATACACATTATGAGTACATAACTAAGTGCATCGCATTAACTATAAATACCATCTGGAAATTATGTGGAAACATAAAAGGACCAATCACTAAAAAATAAACCGACTTGACAGAAAGTGTCTTTAGTTTGATGGCTATATACTAAGAAATAATAAAATAGATAATGACGTTTTTTACGAATACGATATATTATTTAATGAAAATTTACAGTACTTCATTGTAGACGATATTTTTAGTTTTTTCTCCTTGTCTATAATATATTGTTATCTATTCATAACACGATCGCTGCAACCCAGTAAAAAAACTACCTACAAATTGATTTTATTAAACGTAACTAAAAACTAATATTTATATATATTAAGCCAAACGTACGCTTACCTATTACGGTTAGTACCTATTATATAGGAAACGCATAGAATTATTCAATGAAATTAACCAAACACATCCATAAAAATTAGTTCGTTGAAGCAGAACTGTTGCTTAAGGGGTCAACCACATGACTGAGCCGTACGCGTTGAATTTAAACCTTTATTTAAATATTTTTAATTACTTAGTTAAATTTATTAACTGTATTTATAATGACTATTTTATTGTATTAATTTCATTATATCATACCATATCCTTGTTATTATACATAATTATAATTGTAACTTATTTTATATTGTTTTTTGACTCATGCTTCCTTCCCTTTCCCCCTATTAATAGTGTGTTGGACCTCTTTGTTGAATCTCAGATTGCCAGATTTGTTGATGTTTATGTTTACTGCTCCGCTCCTATTGATCGCAGCGTGATGTTATATAGCCTATAACCTCTCTCAATAAGCAGGCTCTCTAACGCAAAAAGAATTTGTCAAATCGGACTGGTAGTTCCTGAGATTAGCGCGTTCAAACACACAA
>JAFIDM010009631.1:226001837-226019151 GCA_023159025.1 Thereuonema tuberculata
CTCTTGTTCGTACAATGCATGTCAAGTTTCAGGAAAGTGCTTAGAGAGGTTCAAAAGTATATGTATAGAATTACACAGACACAAACATTCAAAAAGCATCAAAATTTGTACTAGAGAATTTTCGTTAAAATATGGACATGGATATTTAGTAAGATTTTAGTCCTATTTTATTTAGCTGTTTTAAGAAATTAAAATTATTAAATATATTAGAAAAAAGTACTTTGTAGTTGCATGTAGTTCAAAATTACTACACTGATACATTTCCATTACTGTCGTATAGAGAAAATAAAAAAAAGGGTAAATTCCCGATTTGCAATCAACTGACTTATAAACATTCGCAATTACGACCAAAGTTTTCAAAATATCAAAACAAAAAAAAACAGCAACAAACAAACAAACATTTACTAAAAAATTGAATATTTATGATATTTTTCGAATGTTTTTGGTGTAGAGCAACTTGGAAGTATCGAGAAGCTTGTCTTAGTATTACCAAACCGTTGTTGTAGTGCCAATGTTTATTCCTTCTCACTTTTTCAGAACTATTTAAGCATTATCTATTACAACTAGAATTAGATGGCGTTGGTGGAAAGATTCTCCGCTCTCCGTTCTCTTGGCAATAGTATGTATATTATAAAACAAATAGCACACTTTTTGTGATATTAACAACAATGTATATTAGTAACAGTTCCGAAAATTGACTGTTCTTCATTAGACTGGTTAAAAGGTTATTTTTTTTTAAGCCTTTTAACCAGTTGATGAAGAACAGTCAATTTTCGAAACTTCACTAATATACATTGTTGTTAATATTACAAAAAGTGTGCTATTTGTTTTATAATGTAGATATTTATCACACGTTAAATGAATTTCTTAAAGTAGTATGTATGTTAATGTAAAATAAATTAAGTAAATATTTTCAAACGAACATACCTGCTACTGATGTTTTGTAGTAAACAATCAGTTACAAATATTTACTGTACCTACTTATTTAAAGTAAATTTAATATTTACTTGTTCTTTTCTTGAGTTACGTAAATTTTATATCTATATGTAGTTTTCTCCTTTTTTTTGCGCATTTTCGAATTATAATGTTTTTTAAATTCGACTTTTCGAATTGTTATTTGATAGGAAGCCGTTTAGTAAGTGGGGACTATTTGTAGTTATTTGTCAACATTAGAATAATCACATTAAATCTGAAGACAATTATTTGAAAGACATTAAATAACCTAAACTCACCGGAAAAACATTAATTTTTCAATATAATTACTAATTAGTTTGCTTAATAAATGTACATTAATGAACTGTTTCTGTGAGCACATCAGATTCACGAAATAGAAGCTTTTTCAATTATAAGACAGACATCAGATTAGGAAACAAACGAACTCATTAGACAGCGTTCCTTTATTTGCATTAAATCATGGAAAACCTGATATGATTTATTAGTCAGTTCCGGAATAAAGTTTTATTCGGTCTTGTTCAGACACGCAACAAAAACTCAATTACTTCTAAGGAGAAGACAGATTTTTTTTTTAATTATTATTTACTGCTTTGAATATGGGTCTAAGACATGACAAATAGTTCTATGACGGATTTAAGGCCTCATCCATTACGAACCACTCCACCTATTAAAATTAGTGAGAGACTTTAGAGTTTCAACTCAAGGTTTTACAGCTTCCAAGAAGAATAAAATTGATTGATATTTCCGAGAATAATTAAACAAAACCTTGAATGTAATTGTAATACATTTGTCAAGAAGGATTAGTATGTTGACATTTTACTTAGCGTAAAATATACATAAAAGATCTAAATCACGCATGTGTAAAATAACTAATTTTCAAAAGTTAGTATAGTGGGATAATTCTGTGAAGAAATGGATTCTATCTTTCCATATCCGTTTTCCTTTTTGTAATATATCGTCTTCTGTGTTATCTTTTCGTAAACTTAAGAATAACATTTGAATTCATATCGAAAGGCATCGATTTATTGTCAAAAAAATCGGCAAAAAAAAAATTACATTTTACATTTAATTTTAGAAAGCTTATTTCTGTTTATATTTTTTATCTAAACGATACATTTCTAATCAGGAAAATGGTACTTTCTTAAGGATTATGCAAAAAATTTGAAAACACTGAATGCTTTCTGAAATCTGATACTATATATAACTACTGAGATGCGAAATTTCAGTATTCCAGTTGTCCGTTTGTCGTTTTGTCTGTTTGTCTCTTTGTACAGGCATCACGTTAAAACAGCTGCACAGATTTCCATCAAATTCGGTACATATCTTATTTACGATCCAACTTACAACATAGGCCTATTGGTCTCCATCCTCCCATCCTTCAAAATTCACTCCCAAAATCCCCTTGTTTCCTAATAGGATTTCTTTAAAATTTCATACGATGCTTATTTATAATTCAACTTAAAATATGAGAACCATTAATTATTTTGGGCCCCCAGCGCTGCATGCTTAGTCCTCACTACACGATGGAAAGCTGATAATATACCTAGTTTAAAGTTAGTTTATGAAAACTTCCCAGTGGCATCCGGAGAGATCTTCTCTTCTTAGCGATTGGTGCTAAGCTATTCAATTGAAACGATTGTGTAAGAATATACAAACCACTGGATTTGTATATTCCACTTTCTTTGTATATTGTATAAACCACATCTGAAATGTTTTAGTTCCTAACTTTAATTTTATGAGTGTCTTTCAAATTAAGAAGAGTATATTTTGCTTTGATGAATTGTTTTGATAGGCGTAAGTTTGTAGGATCTGTTAAACTGCACCAAAAGACAAATAAAAGAACACTTTTGCCATTAAAATTTTTAGAGATACATCTTGAGACCTATTCAGGGCATCGAACCTTAATAATTTTCGCTCCGGTTTTCGTTCCGGTTCACTGAAAACTCAAAATTTTGGTTCGGTTTCGGTTTCGCTCCGGTAGCCGTCAATGAACCGGTTCAAACCGGTTCGAACCGGTTTCTAAAATCTTTAGGAAACTTTACGGACAACTTAATTTTAAAATTAGAAAGAACATTCACTTGAAAAATACACTCATGGACAAAAAACTTAGCGCACCAAGAAGGAGTCGTCAAAATGAAACGAAAATTTACATACGTAACGACTACTTTGATATAAGTAAATGATTAGAAAATCAAAGAAAAAGGATAATTTATTTCAGAGAAAAAGGCAAAAGAACGGAAGAGTTAATACTCCGTTGGACCCCCTCTAGCGCGAAAGCACGATGCGATACGATCGGGCATTGAGTCATACAAGTTCTGTATGATGTCTTGAGATATTTCGTTCCATATTTGCTGTAACCTTGCCTCTAGTTCGTTCAAACTCGTGGGATGCCCAACTCGTCGTCCCAAATGATCCCAGATATGCTCGATTGGAGACAAATCTGGGGATCGGGCAGGCCAAGGAAGGGTAGTAATAGTGCGGAGACAGTCTTGTGACACCCTTGCCGTATGAGGCCGAACATTGTCTTGTTGAAAAATGGCTCCTGGGAGCCGTTGCATGAGTGGCAACACATGTGGTTGCAGGATTTCATGAACATACCGCTGGGCTGTCAAGGTGCCACGGAACAATACTAGGGGTGACCGTGTATTGTAGGCAGTGGCACCCCATACCATCACACCAGCTGTGGGAGCGGTGTGTCGCTGTACAGCAAAGGCAGGATTGAAGCGTTCACCACGGGCTCTCCACACACGAACACGATTGTCATCACTGCCGAGATTGAATCTGGATTCGTCGCTAAATACGACCTGGTTCCATTCCGCTGCAGTCCAGTTTCCTCGTGCGCGGCAAAACTCCAAACGGAGGCGTCGATGGGTGGGCGTCAAGGGCAGCACACGTAATGGGCGCCGCGATACCAACTGTCCTTCAGCCAGGCGCCTTCGTATGGTTCGAGAAGACACAGCGGCCCCTAGTGAAGGTGCTACCAGTGCCTGGATGGCGGCCGATGAAGCAGTTGGCTGTACGCGTGCATTTCTGACTATGTGGCGGTCTTCTCGACGACTGGTCTGTCGAGGGCGTCCTGAGCCTGGTCTTCGTGTACATGACATCTCTCGGGTCCACTGGTCCCAAAACCTCCTCACATCACAATCAGAGCGGCCTAATTGACGAGCTACTCGCCTAGCTGACCACCCAGCTTCCATCATCCCGACGATTCTCCCTCTCTCAAACTGCGACAACTGCGTATACTGTCTTCGAATACGGTGTAATGGCATGTCTACCTCAGCTCTTCCTTTGTAAATGATTCAGCACACCCAAACAAGCTTTGGTTACGTGTTTTATACTCCACAGAGTACGATGTTCAACGCCCTCTACCGGCTATACGTAATGCGCAATCACGCTGCATTTCTAATCATTTGCATATCTCTCCGACATGTACCTTCATTGCAAGTTTCGTTACGATCCCGCAATTATTTCTTGGTGCGCTAATTTTTTTGTCCATGAGTAAACAATATTAAGAATCATTAATGAAAATAAATAATTTAAATTGAATATTTAAAATGTTCTATTTACTTAAGATTAAATTATATATAGAAATGAAACCTTTAAATTGTATTTATCTAAAAATTGAATTCCTTTTGTGTGATATGGGACAAAAAAATTCCATTTAGAAAATTTAAAATAATATAGAAACTTACATTTCCTTGATATATTGTTTATTATTTTTGTAAAATGTCAATTCAAACTTTAGAAGTAAATAAAATTTATCATGACAAAATGTTATATAAAAATTTGAAAAATACACTCATTACCAAAAAAAAAGACGCTCCTAGAAGGAGTTGTCGGATTGTAATGAAATTTCGTATGCAAAGACATTGGGACCGTCCATGCAAATGATTAAACTTTGGTGTCCCATGAATGAATAGCGAGAGCTACAGCGCATCGGAACTGCGCATTCAGGAGTATATAAGAAGCGATTATCAATCTGATGGTCAAAATTTCTGTTGCATTGCGAGTTAGGATACCTTTCAACGACTGAAAAAAATGCCTCGCCGCAGGATTCAAGCTCATTACGTGCAACTGTCAGAGTTTGAAAGAGGTCGTATCATTTGATTGAAAGAGGCAGGTTGGGCAAATCGGAGAATCGCTCGTCATATGGGTCGAAGTGATGCGGCGATTAGAAGATGCTGGCAGGAATGGGTGGACAATGGCAGATTTCAGCGTCATGAAGGTAGCGGTCGACCTAGGGCCACAGCAGAGCGGGAGGACAGAGTAATTGTCAGATCAGCTGTCACAGCGCCTGAATCATCGTTATCAACCATCAGACATGCGACCCGCACACGAGTGTCCACCATGACCATTCACAGATGGCTGAGAGAGCGTCATCTACGCTCGTACCTACCGCTACGCCACCTGCCACTCACGTCTGCACACCGTCGGGCCAGATTACAGTGGGGCTTGGCTCGATTTGGTTGGAATGATGCTGACTGGGGACGTATAGTATTTAGCGACGAATCCCGCTTCCAACTGTATCCTGACGATTGTCGCAGACGTCTCTGGAGACGCCCAGGGCAGCGTGCCGATCCTGCTTTCACTATTGCACTCACACACAGGCCCTCAACCAGGAGTTTTGGTTTGGGGTGCCATTTCCCTTGATAGCCGGACCCCTTTGATCGTCATTAGCGGCACGCTTGCAGCACAGCGGTACATCGACGACATTCTGAGACCTGTTTTGCTAACCTTCCTTTTGCAGTACCCTGGCCTTATTTTTCAGCAAGATAATGCCAGACCACATACGGCACATGTTACTATGACCTGTCTTGCTGCTTGTGAAACACTTCCTTGGCCAGCCAGATCCCCAGATCTCTCTCCAATCGAGCATGTCTGGGATATGATGGGAAGGCGACTGCATCTACCAGGGACTTAGCCCGACAATTGGAGCAAATTTGGCAAAAAATACCGCAGGAGACCATCAGGGAGCTTTATCACTCTATGCCACGTCGTGTGGCAGCTTGCATTCAGGGTAGAGGTGGGTCAACACCTTATTGAGCTCGTTACTTTGTAACTCTGTAACTCTGAAATAAATCATTCAATTTGTCTGAAATTTTAATCATTTTCTATTCTGTACATAATCTTCCTCTCCACCAATTTTTGTCTCCATCGCACAACTCCTTCTAGGTGCGTCGATTTTTTTGTTAATGAGTTTATTACGGATTATTTAATGAAATAAATCCGTAATTAATTCAACATAACAGTTGAATTTTTTTGCGCGAAGCCATATATTTACACAGATTTTACGGATATAAGTAGGGGGTATATTCACAGAAGGGAACAGCCAATGCGGTTTGGTTTGTTTTTTGGGTTTTTTTTTTTCGATTCTGCACCTAAGATTTTGGTAATTTTAATTAAGTGAAACTATATCTTAATCCTGCAAATTTTCATTAAAAAAATTGGCCATAACAAGGTTCGAGAAGTTACTTTGTTAGTAAATTAATTTGAATTAATGGAATAACAATATCAACAAATAAATATCAGTTTTGCTGTAAATTTACAACATAGAATATTTTTTTAATTCTGAAAAAGTTTAATTTGGATATTTGGGAATAATTTCGTAATTTACAATTTTTTTTTTTATAAATACAATATTATTTTTATATGTTATGTTTTCGAAAATTACAATCAATCTATTGCCATACTTCTAAGAGAAATTTAGGCTACATTTCAGTTTTGTATATGGGCGAACCGAAATGAAGGAGTGAAATAAATATGGTTTTCGGTTTCGGTTCGGGTTCAACAAGTTAAAATTTTTCGGTTCGGGTTCAGCTCCACTCCGACCAAATATATCGGTTTTTTTCGGTTCCGGTTTTCGGTTCAGTTCCGCTTCGATGCCTTTAGCTGCAAGTTCCTTCGACATCTTACTTGTAATTGACCTATTAACTGTAGTTAATGGTTCTTTGGAAGAGAACGAGCCTAGACGCTCCAGATTCATGGTAACTTATCAATTTCTTTGATTACTTTTTGAACTTATTAACAGTCCTGAGACGACAAAAAATATCAGCTGTATTACAATACAAATACATTACAATAAAATTACATACCCCACAGTGAAATGACGATATGGAAGTTTTTATTGCCGGAACGTTCTAGGAAATATTTGAACAAGCAATATTTCAAAATAAAAAATACTTTCAAGGGAGTGCTATCCCACTTTCAACCTTTACTTACTTGCTTAATGAACATTAAGTTGATCGGAGTAGTCAAGTTGTGGTATTTTGGAAAATTTTGCAGTTAATCTTATTATTGGAAACATGAGATTATATTTTTTTGTTCATTACATATTCATTACATATTTTGTTTATTACATAATTGTAAACGTTACATTACTTTGTATTGTTGATTTCTTATTATGAGTAGGAGATTGTTTGCACATATTGTAAATAATAATATGATTACAATATATAAATCAGTTCATAATTAATTTACATTAAATTCTGTTACCTTTTACTAACAATTTAATGCCATTTCGTAATATACTCTAAATTTACTTTATGAGGAGTTCGTAATATACTCCAAATTTACTTTATAAGAATTTACTTTATAATTATTGTTTTAGAATTTAATGTAAATTAATTATGAATTGTTAAATCGTGCTGAATTGTAAAAACTGGAAGAAAATCAACATATTATTGTGTGAGAAGTATTATTATGAACGTGTTGAATTGCACGATTAGAAAGCACATATATTATTGTATAAGATGTATTCTCAAATGTATAGGAACGAATTCCAGAGGATGAAGAAAGCTTTTCTTATCCTCTAATAACCTGATGAAGTTTTCAATTATATGAAAACGAAATATTGTGGAATAAAGAAGGGGTGTTAAGAAGATTTTTCAATGTAAATCATAATTTAAATTGAATTTGCCATGTGTCATGCGAATCCATGTTCATTCAGTTATGCATTCGACCCAAAACTACACCATGCCATATTTCCAAAGGGCATTGGGTACGTTTTTTGTGAGATAGGAATATTGCTTGCTTAGATTAATATTTCAGAGATAAGGTTTATTTTAAGGTTCTACATTACTGAAATCAGTAATAGTGACAATGATTTAAGTCCAAGAAATGAAGCATTTTTAAGTGTCAACCTGTAAGAGTAATACATTCAGTTTTACTATACAGGATGTTTCAGTTGAACCAGGTCCACCGGGTAACTTCTTCCTGGGAACCATTTTTGAGAGCAGTTTATACGTTTTTACAAGCATAACACAAAGAGGGCATCGGAATGCTTAACCTGTGGATAACAGTGGGAATGCATCTGACGCTAGGACGAGCACTTCGTGACATTGAACGCGCTTTTGTGTGCGTGCGATTATTCACAATGACATATAGAGAAAGTAATGCGTTCCGGTTAAAGCAACATTTGTCTGTATTTGAGTTTGTTATGAGTCGAAGAGAAGTATTTTTGTAGCAAGACGTTTATTTGATGAGGAATAGGATTATTCTCCTAAACGATTACTGCAATCAAGAATAAATTTGAAGACACTAATTCTCTTGCAACAAAGCTTTCTCAGCAAGTCACACACCACAATCACTACTGAAGAGGAATAGAATTGATCGAAGCAAAAATAAAATACGAAGGAAAATGGACCATTTGATCATATGATTGTTGATGCTGTGTGCAGAAATGACCGGGTCCCAACTGATACACTCTGTATACTAAAGGATAGCCATTACTCTTGATACTTCTGACAATATAGAATACTTTGTTCCAAAGACTGCTCTGAAGACTGCTCCTAAGAACCATTATTCAAATGTGAAAAGGCTACCACAAACAGTAATAAGAGAAAAATCATTATTAGCAAAAACTTCAATCCATCTTTGCTGTAATTTCGTATTGATTAAAAGACTTCTCTTAATTTAAAAAGCGAAAATTATTTGTGATCGTAATTATATAATAAAATTGATAAAAATGCAAGTCAAAATTTAAAATATTGTCCTATTCCGGATAAGACGGTCCCGTTTAACGCTGATTTCTTTTAGCGATTAACCCAGCTAATTCAATAATCATAAATGCGTTCGTTTCTTTGAATAAGTGACCTTTTTCAGAAATATCTAACAATAAAAAAAATCTATTATGGGTTGGCTCCATCCTGTGAATATCAACAATTATAGTCTTAGCAGAACTATGATATAAAATGAAACTTCTATATGTCCATGAATTTTGTTTTAACATTCAAAACCGAGGATGATCTTGACCTAGAGTCCACAACAAATCTCGAACAAAAAAAAGAAGAGAAAATAATCACAATGCTTCTTTCCAGAATTGTGACAGCAAAAGAAAGCTGAAAAAAGGCTATCAATAGTGAGATGCTGTAATAAAAGAATCTCAGACAATAAGAAAACCATATCCTAGTAACTTAAGTCGAGTGTAAATATTAATTAGTCTTGACATTATAACTTTTGGCGCAGCTTAGCCGCAGCTGCTTTTGCGCCATTAAACACCAACCAACCAACCATTATAACTTTAACAAAAATCGTAATCTATATTTTTGATTTGTTAACCTTTTCTTTTCAGGTTACGTATGAAAGTCACACTTCTATATTAAATGATGTAATGTTTCCTTACCGTTCTATTTATGAGGAAATTATAGTAAGTATACCCTACTGTCTGGAGAATACTATTCTAAAGATCGTTTTAGATTTACCATTTAAGAAAGCAATACCAATGCCAATGTGAGGATAGATTACTAATGAACAAAAAGGTTTTAAAATATCACACGCTTCTATAGCGATTTCCATTAGCACGGGAAATTCATACTTATCAATTGTTGAAGAAGACTTTGGGTCATTATTATTAAGGACTACGTTTTCCTTATGTTAATTTATATAAAAAATCAATCATCAATGAATCAGAATAGGCGAGAGAATGTTTCAATTAATTAAAACAGGAAATATGTATTTCATTTTTCATCTTTTTGTATTTATTTTTTTTTGCAATTTTGACATTTCTCTTAAAATTTCGATCAGCACAATATTTTTCGAGAATTCAATAGGCCTTCCGCTTTAGCTTTTCAGGCCGAAATTCTATGATGACTTTGGTTATCACAGAAATAATGCAGCTTTTTCTGGAAGCATCCAAGAAAACATTGTAAAACGATGACCTTGTTCGTGAATATTAATTTTGTAGTCAGTATTTTCGAGTAAACAGATGTAAATACGATTGGACTTTCAAGTTCTACAATTCAACATTTGCCAAATTGCTACTACACACAAGACGGCATTCTCCTTTCAAAATAGACTTGGTTTTATATTAAAACAAAAGCAGCAATCTTTTGACCATCAAATGATGACCAACCGATATGGCAAATAGATTGCTTACTTTAATGGCACATCTAATACGGCCGTAAGTGTATTCTTACTGTATGTGATTATTTATAAAGTGAGCTATTTCTTTAAGCCATTTATTCAATTATTTTTTAAAAGAGAACTCTTTTAATTAATGTTATTCTATTAATGTTGGCTGCTTGAAGTATTTTCCATATGTTTTTCGTTGATTACCTTGACTTACAAGACGTGAGTCATTAGTGGTGAATTGCCCGCTGAGCACCAGGTGCAATTATTAATCCAAACCAGTTCTTGGCACTTTCGAATGGAGTTATTGACTCAGATTATACCTTTATTTCATGGTATTTATTTTTTCTTAATAGTTAACATTGGAAATTTACTCTTATCGTCTGATCTATTAGTAAAGTGGTCAATGAAAAATTTCTTCTTCTGGCTCTAAGCATTTTTCCTCATTTTGGATGACAGTATCACTTACTCTATCTCTTTCTAAGTTTTCCTTATATTCCGCTCACGAACTTTTAGAACAGAAGGTTTAAAGTTGATCGCTAAATGGATGGTGTTTGGCATCATTTGACCAAGGGCCAAATTCGATTTTGAGATATTCGCATAAACACAAAAGCCTATGTATTACTTCACATTTTTTATGGAATGAAGAGTGTTATATATGAACGTAAAGATACTTTCACAGGAAAATTCTGATCATTATCAAAATTAATAATATCCTTCATAGGTCGTTAGTCACATGATGCAAATCTTATTCTTTACGAATAGTCGATTGGCGTTTATTGAAAATTAATTTTCCGCAGAATTATGTTTAGACAGCAAGCAAGAACATTTTTTTATAAAGAGTTTACACCTTTTGCTAGTAGATGGAGCAATGATCTAAAAAAATCTTCTTTGTCACTTGGTGAAATGATGTATAACACCAAACAAATAATCTCTTTCAAATAACATCCCAAAACGCTCTAATGTAATAATTTTTATTTATTTCATAATCCTCTTTCAAATCAAAACACGAATGTTGATATTAGAATTACATGAAAAAAAGTAAAAAACAAAACAAAATAAATTCTGTCTTCACGAATTTGTTTTGCATAACTGTAATTTATAAATAAACTGTAAAAAGGTAATGCAATAAACTAAAACTTATAAAAGCCTCGGTCTATGTCTCTAGGAATATGAATAAAACAAATCACTCACGTAATTTCTAACGGGTTTCCTTTATTTTCCACAATAGATAATTTAAAAATTTAGTACTTTTATTTTTGAAACAATAGTAAATGGATTATGTTATTTGCTTCAATTATTTGAATATCAAAACTACTGTATTTTTTTTATAGTTTCCATAGATGAAAATTACTAATATAAGTGACGCCATCTAAAGAGTGAATGAAAAATGATTTATCAATTTTGCTTGTCTTCGCGAAACTTGTGGAATTTTGATCTGTATCTGTATGTATGTGTCCATGTGTGTGTGTGTATAGGCTGCACTTTACCTACATAATGTTGAAACAAAAATAGATGATAAATGATTTAAAAAATATTATATGCGATTAAATAATAGGTTATTAATATTTTATGTTTATAATTTTTGCAATTATTTCATTATGGCTGCTCTGGATATCCAAACAGGATGAGAATAAAGAACTAAAATCAGCATTTTCTATGAAGAATAAATCTCTGAAGTTATTGAAAACAGATCAGTCGAAATACTCACAACTTAAAGAAGAATGTTGAATAAAAGTACTAACCATATCATTCGATAGATGTTGGCCATTATGAAGTTCTAAATACCTCGCCGAATCTACACAAAAAGCTGTTAATTTTGAATCTATATTAAAATTAATGACATAATATTTTACTCACCATCAGATCTTATTGATATCACTGCTACTGGACTATAAGAAATAAAAATTAAAAAAAAATGATTTGTCAAAACATATCATAGAAATGTTATGATTTCTTTCCAATATTTTACGAAATTTAAAATAATCCTAAGCCTCTTTAGATTATGACAGAGAATAGTCCAATTTTCATCTATTGTAAATTATGTTAAGTTAGTTTGAGTTAGGCCTAAACTCTATTCTGAAATTTTTGTCAAAAGAAAAAAAAACAAAAAACAAACAGTTTATTTAATTTCGATTTTCTATGAGCAAAATATTAGAATTTCTACAATTGCTGTTAACCGCTCTTCCATATATGAAATAATATTAATTCTAGAATTGATAGCTTGTTGATATATACATATATATCTATATATATTATTAAATGCACTGGATAATTGAAAACTTCAAATATGAAATTTCATGTAATCCAGTGTATTTTTCTTTCATTTACATGAGGGCACAGCACTTTTGCCTTTATTGTAAAGTCATATATTTTATATTATTATATAAAAATCCATAAACAGGAACTGCCAACAGCAAATTTCCTAAGGGCTTGAAAGTACGTTTAACTATCAGATTTAAAGTTTCATGCAGATAGATATTTTATTCTGTAGGTTACTTAAGAAAATACCGGTAGTGTTTATCCTTAGTAATATAATACTTAATATATAGTGTAAGTATAGTATAAAGGGGCCGTCCATTAATTACGTGAGGTGTTATTTTAAAAATTTGGACCCCCCCCCCCCCCCCTTGGTGAGATTTAAAAAATTTTAACAACCAAAAAAAAAAAAAACTGAAATCTTGCGTAAACAACCAAAAAAAAACCCCGAAATCTTGCTATGATATATATTTTCTCTGAATGAAAAAGTTTACGTGAGATTTTCGTTGACCGCCCCCTTACCCTTGGTGAGATTTGGTGAGATTTTGCCGGACCCCCCTCCCCCTTTTGACCTCACGTAATTAATGGACGTCCCCAAAGTATTGTATAAGTATATTAGTATAAATTTAATCAAGACTAGTCAGTAACATTTTCGCTCATCTTTGATGTTGATCAGTGCATTTATTTTTAAGTTAGATATGTTTCAGTGTTATGGCCCATAAATAAAGTGGCCCTTTAAAGGGTATAAGTGTTTCAAAATGTGATCACATCTACTTAATAACATTAAACTCGTAAATATTTGTTGTAGATCGGTTAATTATTTTTCGAATTATCTTTCCCAATCATTCTTCCAGAAAAACACTCATACAGATATCAATCAGGAAGCAGCGTAAATTTGTTCTAGGGAGCAAACAGTGTGAATTATAATCGGCACATGAATATTTAATATTATTTTGTATTCTTATTAATAGGTTTTAAGAAATGAAAATGATTAGATGTAGGAGAAAATAAAACGTACTTGGATGCCGCTTGCATTATTTCTACACTTTCCAAAAGTAAAACTTTTTATTATAAAGCAATTTTTAAATAAATTATATTTTGTGCCAAGGATTTAACTGTAATTTAATGTCTTTTTTATTTCTTGCTTTTAATCTTGGAGGTTCCACTCTTGTTTTTACTTTAACTTATATCCACCTCCGTAATGGGACCTAGGGGTTTTATGCTCTGCTTCCCACTGATGATCGCCATAATAGCGTGAAACAGCTGTTTGGGAATGGAGCTTTGCACTAATAAAACACTAGGTCCTCTCCTTTTAATGTGTTTACTATTTTTTAGGCAATTAATTTGATGCCTACAGAAAATCCATTTGCGGCCAGCGGAGTCTGGTCCATGGTTTTCTATTCTTTTCTTTTTAATGTGTTTTTTTATTTCTTGCTTTTAATCTTGGAGGTTCCACTCTTGTTTTTACTTTAAGTTGTAACTTTGTAATGATTTTTTTTTTGCTTTCTCTCTTTTTTTCTTATTTTTTTCCCTGATTCTGATTTTAGAATAAGAATTCTTATATAAGTAAATGTATATATTTTATATAAATTAATATCAGGTGGTTGGACACTCCTATGATACAAATTTTGAAAGATTCCTTAAGAGAAAGTTAAAAAAAATTCCAAATGCTCACTATAAATTTTATCAAATTAAAGACTTACGGCTAGTAACTAAAAAATGCTTTACAGTTCTGGAACTACACACAATACGAACGTGTGTAAAGTTGATTTAGTCGTAAGTCAAAAAATTATTTACAGTACAGTTTATAGTATGTCAGAAATGACTGTAAAGTGCACGTTACTTAGTCACACATACGTCCAAACATTTTTACAGTTAATTACCGTTGTTAAGTATTATAAATTGATATTCAATATCATCATACACTCTGGTGACAGCGCAGTCAGCTTATTATGGTAGTGAGCGAACTTTGATATTGTTGGCTGGCTTATGCTTACGACTACAAACTCCGTCGAATGCAACTCGAAAGTCCTTGTGATAGCTCGATGGGGCCGTCGTCGTAAGTGCGAATAGTCGTATTATTATCGGATGGGCGTATTTCGGGATCTGTTTGTACCTTCAATTAATATTTCAGAGCTATTTAGATTAGAAGTACTATTCTTTGAGCTTGCGAAAGCTTACTATTCCACTTCTCTGTCTGTACATTAAAACGACTGGGCGGATTTTCATCATATTTGCTATGTATCTTATTTATGGTCCAACGTATTAGATGGAGCCATTTTTTTTCCCTCAAAAAATAATTTAAAAATTCCTCGCTTAGACGATTAGACGGATTTCTTTAAAATTTGGTACAATGCATATTTATGCTCAATTTAAAATAAGAGCACGTTATTTTGGTCTCCGGGCATCTAAAATGAACCTGAATAGCAGTCCCCACTAGGCAGTGGTAAGCTGAACCATGAGCAATAATTATAATCATATTACTCATGTACGTATAAGAATTAGTTTCTCAAGCTAAAAAAAAAAAAAAGAAAAAACATTGAATATGTTTAGCCAATGATTTTTAAAAGTGTTTAGTTTTGTGGGGTCAAATTCTCATCTTCCTATGTTAAATCTTCTAACAATTAACTTGGCGTTATCGTTAAATCCTTAATAAATAAATTTGCTTCTATAATGATTAGGTGTCATTCTTTATCATTAAAGCTAATTTATTAATAAAAAACCTTAACCTTGGGCAATCTGTCGGCTAAACATAGCTAATTAAAGTTAATTATATATAATTTCGATACTGCAAAAGCGCGCCTTCTGGCTAAGTGGCAAAACAGTGTGAGAAGGATTTCACTATTTCATAAGTAAAATCCCTTGTTAACATAAATAAAGAAATCAGCTTCTTTGAAACTGTCATCGGCACTTTATTTACTTGCAGATGTGTTTGTTATCAGATTCGTATTTTTAAATGTTCATTTTTATTGAATTTATTTAATATAAATATTTTGAATTATTTATTTATTTATTTATTTATTTATTTATTTATTTATTTACTTATATATTATTATTATTATGTAAAAGTTTCAAAGCTTGGGTTTCCCCAGCAACGACAAAATGGTGGGTCAAGGACCAAAGCACATATTGTCAAGTGTAAAAAAAAAAAAAAAAAATGTGTAAGAATGATTAGGGATGTATGGTTGTCCATAAATTTTCAAACTATCCGTGTTGTGTTGAATACCACAGACTTCTGGAGTTGTGCATAAGTATTTTTGTGAAGTCCTAGTGTGCTGAGGCTGTGATGCAATGTGGCGGACAGGACGATGGGAACAACACGTACTCGGTCCTGCCTCCACTGGTTCTGAAACTCGTGTGCTAGATCGGTGTATTTACTGATCTTGTCTGCTTGATTTTTCTGCATGTTCTTGCTCTCAGACACTGCAATATCAATGAGATAGGTCTGTTTGTTGACCTTATCAACAAGTGTGATGTCAGGTCTGTTGTGATGTATAGTTTTGTCTGTTTGAATGGGGCGGTACCAGTACAGCTTATATAAGGGTGACTCTAATATGCTTTGTGGTGTGTACTTGTAGCACGGGACCGTGTTCTTAATAAGTGAGTGTTTGTGTGCTAGCTGCTGATGAACGATCGACGCTACCTGATTGTGTCGGTGGAGGTAGTCCGTTTGGGAGAGAAGGGGACAGCCTGATATTATGTGGTCGATCGTCTCATGCGTCTTATGCGTCTCATGGCATTTCCTGCATCTGTCGTCATGTGTGTTTGCGTCGTGTAGAATATGTTTCTTGTAGTTGCGTGTGGGGATGACTTGGTCCTGTATCATGAACCCTTCGGTCTCCCCAAACAGCTCACCACTCGTCAGCCATCTGTTCGACGCTTCCATGTCGACATGAGGCTGGCTGAGTTCGTGACGATGTCTGTCATGGAGTTCCTTACGAGCCCATTCACGCAGCTGCTGTGTATTATTATTATGTTTGTATGTTTCAAACCTTGGGTTTCCCCAGCAAAAACAATATGGCGGGTCAAGGACCAAAGCACATACTGCCAAGTGTAAAGATGTGTGCAAGAATGATTAGGGATGTGTGCTTGTGTCCATAAATTTCCTAACTATGCGTGTAGTGTTGAGTACCACAGCCTTCTGCAGTTGTGCATAAGTGTTTTTGTGAAGTCCTAGTGTGCTGAGACTGTGGTGCAATGTGTGAGGCACCAGACCAGTGGCAGACAGAACGATGGGTACAACACGTACCCGATCCTGCCTCCACTGCTTCTGGAGCTCGTGTGCTAGATCAGTGTATTTACTGATCTTGTCTGCGTGAGTTTTCTGCATGTTCTTGCTGATAGGCACTGCAATATCAATTAGATAGGTCTGTTTGTTGACCTTATCAACAAGTGTGATGTCTGGTCTGTTGTGATGTATGGTTTTGTCTGTGTGAATGGGGCGGTCCCAGTATAGTTTATATGAGGGTGATTCTAATACGCTTTGTGGTATGTACTTGTAATACGGGACCGTGCTCTTAATAAGTGAATGTTTGTGTGCTAGTTGTTGATGAACGATCGACGCTACCTGATTGTGTCGGTGGAGGTAGTCTATTTGAGAGAGAAGGGGAAGGCCTGATATTACGTGGTCGATCGTCTCATGCGTAGTGTGGCATTTCCTGCATTTGTCGTCATGTGTGTTTGCATCGTGTAGAATGTGTTTCTTGTAGTTATTATTATTATTATTATTATTATTATTATTATTATTATTATTATT